>CM028377.1:53527371-53583166 GCA_013146195.2 Codonopsis lanceolata | reverse complement strand
AAAAAAAAAAAAAAAAAGCTGCCTTTGAGCAAAAAAAAAAAGTGGTCGAGAATAAAAAAAGCGACAAAAAAAAAAAACAAAAAAAGAGGGCTGCCATTGAAAAAAAAAAAGTTTCTAGTTACTTTTGTTTTATTAGTACTCTCATTAAATCTTGTTGATACAACTCAAACTTCTTGTGTTTCATTGATTGGTACTCATCAAGTTTCTTTTATTTCTAATCAAATTTCTTCTTGTAGAATTCTCAATTCTCCATTGTTTGTTACTCATCAAGTCTTATTGTCACTAATCTCTTCTTGTTCTCATTACAACCTTATAAATCCTTGGTTGTTTGGTAGAGATAGGGAGAAGTCACAACTCACTTGATAATAGCTCTTTAGTTTGATAAGAACCTTAAGAGTGAATAAATGTGAGACTATTTTGAGGGATTTTTTTTGAGTGATACAGTGTTGTCTCATTTTTGAGTGAAACACGTAAGGGAGTGAATCTTGTGAGGTAATTCCATATTATTATCATCTTTTATTATTATTTTTTTTAAAAGTCTCAAAAAAAACGAATATCATGGAGGTTTTCATGAACGAAATGCAAAGCATAATAATTACCACAGAATTTGAGCGAGTTCGTGGGTGGCAAAACAAGGAAGAAAGCTCCATTAGTACAAAACTTCAAACACCATAAATCAAAGGGAAAGAAAGAGCTCCACCATGTCGAGATAAGGAGTTAAAGGTTGAGACAAGTCAAGTAATATTGCAAAGACAAGAAGAATGAAGAGTGCAGTTGGAGGAGTTATTTCGATCGCGATGATATGTCCAAGGCAAGGTATCACGGTTTACTCATTGATGAAGAAAGTTGCTCTAATATTGCTAGTTCCTATATGGTTGAGAATTAGGGCTGCCAACAATACATCCGCAACCTTATAAGATGCAAGGGCTAAAATTTGGTGGGCAAGTGAAGTCACCCGACAAGCGCTAGTCACATTCAAATAGGGAAGTATGAAGATGCGGTTGTGTGTGATGTTGTGCCATTGCAAGTTGGCCATTTACTACTTGGGAGACAATGGAAACTCGATCGAAGAGGACATCACAATGTGGACACCAATCGGTATACCTTGGTGCACAAAAATAAGAAGATCTCTTTGGTGCCCTTGACACCAAATCAAGTTCATAAGGATCTATTGTATTTGCAAAGAAAATGAAAGAAAGAAAGGAGAGAGATGAAAGAATGGAAAAGATGAGAGAAAAGAAGAGTGTGAGAGAAAAAGAAATATGAGAGAAAGAAGAGTGTGAGAGAAAAAGAATATGAGAGAAAGAAAGAGTGTGAGAGAAAAAAAGAATGTGAGAAGAAGAGGAATGTGAAAGAGAAATTAGAAAAGAAATTCAAAGGAGAGTGAAGAAAAAAGAAATGATTCAAGAGAGTAAAAACATTGATGAAAAAGAGACAAAAGAGATGATAAAAAGGGAAGAAGTTCTATGTGAGTGAAAGTGATTTGAATCATTTGTTGAACGATCAATGATATTCCTTGTTAACAAGGACAAAGCAACATTTCACTAACATACTTAACACGTCTTTCTAAGCTTTATTGTGTCTCTTTGCAGAAATGAGATTGTTTCCCCAAAGGAAGTGCCACAAAGGTTACCAACAAGCCGGGGAGTAGAACAACGGTTGAGTCATCTACCTCTCTTCACATGATCAACCTTGAAGACCTATTCTTCCATCACTTCCATTGAGTCAATGGAATGGATTCAAAAGAAAATCATGAATTCCATAGATCACGAAGATCATTGACTTCAAACTCCAAGTAAGTCTTTTTCATGGATCATCAAAGGCGCTCGATGATCACTTCTTTTCTACTCGATGGGTGATTGGATGGACCTTATTTCAAGGGTTGTAAGTTCATAATTTCTCAATTTTATCAAAGGAAAATTCGGTTGATGACCATTCACACACTTCTAGGAAAAACTTTGAATGGTTCAATGTTTCTTTTGGTAAGCAAGCTCTATTTTAAGCTCTTTAAGTTGAAATACTTTGTTGTGAGCATACTTGAAGATGAAGCAAATGGACCAAAATTTTGATGGAATGTTTAGTACTTGTGAAGGATTCTTTTAGAGATTACTTCAAGCAAGGACAAAATTTTGTTAATATTGTGTTTCCTCGTTGGAGTTTTGCCTTGTGAGATTCAATTTGAGCATGTAAACAATTATGGTGATAAGTTTCTAATTCATAATAAGGGTTTTTAAGAACTATTTTAAGCAAAATGGACATTTGTTTTTCAAAAATCAATTGAGTGTGTCAAATGAATCTTCAAGAGATTTTAAATTGAAAGAAGCACATAGGGGCGACAACATGAGACCATTTGGGATTTCCAAAACTTTTTGTAAGATTCAAGAGTGTTTCTTTTGGCCACACCAAAAAGGGGATGTTGGGAGGATTTGTGAGGGATGCTTCACTTTTTATAAAGCTACTCCTCATAACCTTTACTTACATTTGTCAAGTTTTTGTATCTTGGTTTGATCTTTTAATGCACTTTGTGATTAAATTCTTGAGGACAAAAGGAGGTAGAGATTGTGTTTTTGTGAAAAGATTTTCAAAAATAATTCTCCTTGTTTTGATTCACAAAGATGTCATTCGAAAGAATTTAATATGTTTGCTTGAATGGTTTGATGGATCATTTGGGAAAAGAAATGCTCCTAGTTCTTTCATGTATTTAATGACTCATGACTTTCATGCTTTAATGGGAAAATTCATAGTGGCTTATTTCGTTGGCTTCATCAAAATTTGAATGTTCTTTTGATGCATTTCGGTACAATTTTGATGTTTTTCAAAAGACATATTGTTTGCTAATCTTCAACACCGTATAATTAGCACAAGTGAAATTGTTTTCTTTGATGTTGTGGAGAATGCCCGTGTCATTTTGTTGACAAAAGAAAATGGAGCAATATGTCAAGAGAGCAAACAAGGGGCAATGCAGGATGATTTTTGATCCCGGAGGCTTGTTGAGGGTTCAAGCGTGGAAAGAGGAAGTTTTGAAACAAAGGCAATCAATATTCCTTCCTCGATGCATTAGAGCATTTAAAGTTTAGGAAAAGGTTATGTCAGGGCAACCAAACTAAAGCGCATGATTTGAGGACAAATCACTCTCAAGAAGGGGGGGATGATGTAATCTCATCCAAGAGCTCAAGTCCAAAGGAATCAAGAATGCTCTCAATGGTTCAATTTAAATGTGTCGGATTCAAGCTCAATTTTCAACTCAAGAGAACTCAAGAAGTCTTGCTCATTTAATCCGATTTGATGAAAGACTAGGCCCTAGTCTTGGTGGATTAAAGGATGTGGATTTAGGCCACTCATCTCCATGATTTTCACCCACTTTATTGATTTATTTTATCTTATTTTATTAATTAATTTCAACACATTTATAGTTTTTATTTAAGTATAAGTTTTGTTTATTTTTATGAGTTGCAAGCCCATTTGATTTACTTAACTTATGTTATTCTTTTGTTGCAATTTCAGGTAAGTAAATCAAGGCTTGGTCAAGCTCTAAAAACATAACAAATAAGGCAGAATGGAAGTGCAAAGTGGAGTCTCATGGTGATAGGACTTTGGCCCAATGAAAGAACACATTTTAGACCAAAATCAAGCCCAAATTCAGCCATTACAAGTCACCAAAGGAAGGAATCCGAATTTTCTCTCAAAATCTAGAAAATTCCATTCAAGATAAAGTTGGTGCATCCATCTTGGTCAAATTCATTCAAGCCATTTTGAATACATGAACTTGGAGAGTTGAAGAGTCTTTGATAGCTTATCATGATAAGTAGTAGCATGTATTATATAAGTTGTAAAGCTTATAAACATCATGGATGACATCATGTACCTTGTTTTCTCCACCACCTTAGCCTATAAATAGGCCTCTCATGTAAGCCTTGAGGAACACAGATTTTGAATGATAGTTTGTGTGAGAATTTTATTCAACTCTTTTTGTTCTTTGAGAACTTTAGACTTATCAAGTGTAGTCTTCTACTACTTGTGGCGTCTTCCTAGCTTATCAACCAACCTTGGTGTAATTGGTTGTGGCGCTTCAAACCAAGTATCCTATCTTTTTAGGTAGGGGGTGCGGTTTCTACACCAACAAAACGACTTGTCTTAGAACGATCCTTGTTAAGGTAATTTCTTTCCTTCTCTTTTTGGTAGAAATTACGTCATTTGGTATCAGAGCCAGTTCTAAGAAGTCATACTATCCTTCTCTTCTCATCTTTTGATTTTCTCGGTATTTCATTATTCACATTTTGATATTGGGCTTTGTCACAAGTTGGCAAGGAATTTTATCAGTGAATCTTGGGGGGTTGAGAAATTAATTCTTCTTCTTCTTATTTCTTTTCATAACCTTTTAACTATCAAGTAAAAAAAAAAGGGAGCAGCAAAAAAAAAAGAGCAGCAAAAAAAAAAAGTGAAGCAAAAAAAAGTGCAGCAAAAAAAAAGTAGCAAAAAAAAAAAAAAAAAAGAGGGCTGCCTTTGAGAAAAAAAAAGTGGTCGAGAATAAAAAAAAAGCAGCAAAAAAAAAAAAAAACAAAAGAGGGCTGCCATTGAAAAAAAAAAAGTTTCTAGTTACTTTTGTTTTATTAGTACTCTCATTAAATCTTGTTGATACAACTCAAACTTCTTGTGTTTCATTGATTGGTACTCATCAAGTTTCTTTTATTTCTAATCAAATTTCTTCTTGTAGAAATTCGAGATTCTCCATTGTTTGTTACTCATCAAGTCTTATTGTCACTAATCTCTTCTTGTTCTCATTACAACCCTATAAATCCTTGGTTGTTTGGTAGAGATAGGGAGAAGTCACAACTCACTTGATAATAGCTCTTTAGTTTGATAAGAACCTTAAGAGTGAATAAATGTGAGACTATTTTTGAGGGATTTTTTTTTGAGTGATACACGAGTGTTGTCTCATTTTTGAGTGAAACACGTAAGGGAGTGATACTGTGAGGTAATTCCAAATTATTATTATCTTTTATTATTATTTTTTTTAAAAGTCTCAAAAAAAACGAATATCATGGAGGTTTTCATGAACGAAATGCAAAGCATAATTACCACAGAATTTGAGCGAGTTCGTGGGTGGCAAAACAAGGAAGAAAGCTCCATTAGTACAAAACTTCAAACACCACATAAATCAAGGGAAAGAGAAAGAGCTCCACCATGTCGAGATAAGGAGTTAAAGGTTGAGACAAGTCAAGTAATAATTGCACAAGACAAGAAGAATGAAGAAGTGCAGTTGGAGGAGTTATTTCGATCGCGGTGTTATGTCCAAGGCAAGGTATGCAGTTTACTCATTGATGAAGAAAGTTGCTCTAATATTGCTAGTTCCTATATGGTTGAGAAGTTAGGGCTGCCAACAATGATACATCCGCAACCTTATAAGATGCAAGGGCTAAAATTTGGTGGGCAAGTGCAAGTCACCCGACAAGCGCTAGTCACATTCCAAATAGGGAAGTATGAAGATGCAGTTGTGTGTGATGTTGTGCCATTGCAAGTTGGTCATTTACTACTTGGGAGACAATGGAAACTCGATCGAAGAGGACATCACAATGTGGACACCAATCGGTATACCTTGGTGCACAAAAATAAGAAGATCTCTTTGGTGCCCTTGACACCAAATCAAGTTCATAAGGATCTATTGTATTTGCAAAATGAAAGTAAGAAAAGAGAAGAAGGGGAGATTGAGAGAAAAGATGAGTGTGAAAGAAAAAAAGAATATGAGAGAAAAGATGAGTGTGAAAGAAAAAAAGAATATGAGAGAAAAGAAGAGTGTGAGAGAAAAAAGAAATATGAAAGAAAAGAAGAGTGTGAGAGAAAAAAAGAATATGAGAGAAAAGAAGAGTGTGAGAGAAAAAAAGAATGTGAGAAAGAAGAGGAATGTGAAAGAGGGAAATTAGAAAAAGAAATTCAAAAGGAGAGTGAAGAAAAAGAAATGATTCAAGAGAGTAAAAACATTGATGAAAAAGAGAGACAAAAGAGAGATGATAAAAAGGAAAGAAGTTCCTATGTGAGTGAAAGTGATTTGAATCAAGCATTGTTGAACCAACGTCCAATGATATTCCTTGTTAACAAGGACAAGCAACATTTCACTAACATACTTAACACGTCTTTTCCTAGCTTTATTGTGTCTCTTTTGCAGAAATTTGAGATTGTTTCCCCAAAGGAAGTGCCACAAAGGTTACCAACAAACCGGGGAGTAGAACAACAGTTGGAGTCATCTACCTCTCTTCACATGATCAACCTTGAAGACCTATTCTTCCAGTCACTTCCATTGAGTCAATGGAATGGATTCAAAGAAAATCATGAATTCCATAGATACGAAGATCCCATTGACTTCCAAACTCCAAGTAAGTCTTTTTCATGGATCATCAAAAGACTGCTCGATGATCACTTCTTTTCTACTCGATGGACTGATTGGATGGACCTTATTTCAAGGGCTGGTAAGTTCATAATTTCTCAATTTTATCAAAGGAAAATTCAGTTGATGACCATTCACACACTTCTAGGAAAAACTTTGAATGGTTCAATGTTTCTTTTGGTAAGCAAGCTCTATTTTAAGCTCTTTAAGTTGAAATACTTTGTTGTGAGCATACTTGAAGATAGAAGCAAATGGACCAAAATTTTGATGGAATGTTTAGTACATGTGAGAAGGGATTCTTTTAGAGATTACTTCAAGCAAGGACAAGAAAATTTTGTTAATATTGTGTTTCCTCGTTGGAGTTTTTTACTTGCTTGTGAGATTCAATTTGAGCATGTAAACAATTATGGTGATAAGTTTCTAATTCATAATAAGGGTTTTTCTGAGAACTATTTTAGGCAAAATGGACATTTGTTTTTCAAAAATCAATTGAGTGTGTCAAATGAATCTTCAAGAGATTTTAAATTGAAAGAAGCACATAGGGGCGACAACATGAGACCATTTGGGATTTCCAAAACTTTTTGTAAGATTCAAGAGTGTTTCTTTTGGCCTCATCAAAAAGGGGATGTTGGGAGGATTTGTGAGGGATGCTTCACTTTTTATAAAGCTACTCCTCATAACCTTTACTTACATTTGTCAAGTTTTGATGTATCTTGCTTTGATCTTTTAATGCACTTTGTGATTAAATTCTTGAGGATAAAAGGAGGTAGAGATTGTGTTTTTGTGAAAAGATTTTCAAAAATAATTCTCCTTGTTTTGATTCACAAAGATGTCATTCGAAAGAATTTAATATGTTTGCTTGAATGGTTTGATGGATCATTTGGGAAAAGAAATGCTCCTAGTTCTTTCATGTATTTAATGACTCATGACTTTCATGCTTTAATGGGAAAATTCATAGTGGCTTATTTCGTTGGCTTCATCAAGAATTTGAATGTTCTTTTGATGCATTTCGGTACAATTTTTGATGTTTTTCAAAAAGACATATTGTTTGCTAATCTTCAACACCGTATAATTAGCACAAGTGAAATTGTTTTCTTTGATGTTGTGGAGAATGCCCGTGTCATTTTTGTTGACAAAAAGAAAATGGAGCAATATGTCAAGAGAGCAAACAAGGGGCAATGCAGGATGATTTTTGATCCCGGAGGCTTGTTGAGGGTTCAAGCGTGGAAAGAGGAAGTTTTGAAACAAAGGCAATCAATATTCCTTCCTCGATGCATTAGAGCATTTAAAGTTTAGGAAAAGGTTATGTCAGGGCAACCAAACTAAAGCGCATGATTTGAGGACAAATCACTCTCAAGAAGGGGGGGATGATGTAATCTCATCCAAGAGCTCAAGTCCAAAGTAATCAAGAATGCTCTCAATGGTTCAATTTAAATGTGTCGGATTCAAGCTCAATTTTCAACTCAAGAGAACTCAAGAAGTCTTGCTCATTTAATCCGATTTGATGACAAAGACTAGGCCCTAGTCTTGGTGGATTAAAGGATGTGGATTTAGGCCACTCATCTCCATGATTTTCAGCCCACTTTATTGATTTATTTTATCTTATTTTATTAATTAATTTCAACACATTTATAGTTTTTATTTAAGTATAAGTTTTGTTTATTTTTATGAGTTGCAAGCCCATTTGATTTACTTAACTTATGTTATTCTTTTGTTGCAATTTCAGGTAAGTAAATCAAGGCTTGGTCAAGCTCTAAAAACATAACAAATAAGGCAGAATGGAAGTGCAAAGTGGAGTCTCATGGTGATAGGACTTTGGCCCAATGAAAGAACACATTTTAGACCAAAATCAAGCCCAAATTCAGCCATTACAAGTCACCAAAGGAAGGAATCCGAATTTTCTCTCAAAATCTAGAAAATTCCATTCAAGATAAAGTTGGTGCATCCATCTTGGTCAAATTCATTCAAGCCATTTTGAATACATGAACTTGGAGAGTTGAAGAGTCTTTGATAGCTTATCATGATAAGTAGTAGCATGTATTATATAAGTTGTAAAGCTTATCGCTTACATCATGGATGACATCATGTACCTTGTTTTCTCCACCACCTTAGCCTATAAATAGGCCTCTCATGTAAGCCTTGAGGATCACAGATTTTAGAATGATAGTTGTGTGAGTTTATTCAACTCTTTTTGTTCTTTGAGAACTTTAGACTTATCAAGTTTGTAGTCTTCTACTACTTGTGGCGTCTTTCCTAGCTTATCAACCAACCTTGGTGTAATTGGTTGTGGCGCTTCAAACCAAGTATCCTATCTCTTTAGGTAGGGGGTGCGGTTTCTACACCAACAAAACGACTTGTCTTAGAACGATCTTGGTTAAGGTAATTTCTTTCCTTCTCTTTTGGTAGAAATTACGTCATTTGGTATCAGAGCCAATTCTAAGAAGTCATACTATCCTTCTCTTCTCATCTTTTGATTTTCTCGGTATTTCATTATTCACATCTTGATATTGGGCTTTGTCACAAGTTGGCAAGGAATTTTATCAGTGAATCTTGGGGGGTTGAGAAATCAATTCTTCTTCTTCTTATTTCTTTTCATAACCTTTGAACTATCAAGTAAAAAAAAAAGGAGCAGCAAAAAAAAAAAGAGCAGCAAAAAAAAAAAAAAAGCAAAAAAAAGTGCAGCAAAAAAAAAGTAGCAAAAAAAAAAAAAAGAGGGCTGCCTTTGAGAAAAAAAAAGTGGTCGAGAATAAAAAAAAAAAGCAGCAAAAAAAAAAAAGCAAAAGAGGGCTGCCATTGAAAAAAAAGTTTCTAGTTACTTTTGTTTTATTAGTACTCTCATTAAATCTTGTTGATACAACTCAAACTTCTTGTGTTTCATTGATTGGTACTCATCAAGTTTCTTTTATTTCTAATCAAATTTCTTCTTGTAGAAATTCTGAATTCTCCATTGTTTGTTACTCATCAAGTCTTATTGTCACTAATCTCTTCTTGTTCTCATTACAACCCTATAAATCCTTGGTTGTTTGGTAGAGATAGGGAGAAGTCACAACTCACTTGATAATAGCTCTTTAGTTTGATAAGAACCTTAAGAGTGAATAAATGTGAGACTATTTTTGAGGGATTTTTTTTTTTTTGAGTGATACACGAGTGTTGAGATCATTTTTGAGTGAAACACGTAAGGGAGTGATACTGTGAGGTAATTCAATCATCTTTAATTTTTTATTTTGAAAAAGTCTCAAAAACATGAATATCATGGAGGTTTTCATGAACGAAATGCAAAGCATAATTACCACAGAATTTGAGCGAGTTCATGGGAGGCAAAACAAGGAAGAAAGCTCCATTAGTACAAAACTTCAAACACCACATAAATCAAGGGAAAGAGAAAGAGCTCCACCATGTCGAGATAAGGAGTTAAAGGTTGAGACAAGTCAAGTAATAATTGCACAAGGCAAGAAGAATGAAGAAGTGCAGTTGGAGGAGTTATTTCGATCGCGGTGTTATGTTCAAGGCAAGGTATGCAGTTTAATCATTGATGAAGAAAGTTGCTCTAATATTGCTAGTTCCTATATGGTTGAGAAGTTAGGGCTGCCAACAATGATACATCCGCAACCTTATAAGATGCAAGGGCTAAAATTTGGTGGGCAAGTGCAAGTCACCCGACAAGCGCTAGTCACATTCCAAATAGGGAAGTATGAAGATGCAGTTGTGTGTGATGTTGTGCCATTGCAAGTTGGTCATTTACTACTTGGGAGACAATGGAAACTCGATCGAAGAGGACATCACAATGTGGACACCAATCGGTATACCTTGGTGCACAAAAATAAGAAGATCTCTTTGGTGCCTTTGACACCAAATCAAGTTCATAAGGATCTATTGTATTTGCAAAATGAAAGTAAGAAAAGAAAAGAAGGGGAGATTGAGAGAAAAGATGAGTGTGAAAGAAAAAAAGAATATGAGAGAAAAGATGAGTGTGAAAGAAAAAAAGAATATGAGAGAAAAGAAGAGTGTGAGAGAAAAAAAGAATATGAAAGAAAAGAAGAGTGTGAGAGAAAAAAAGAATATGAGAGAAAAGAAGAGTGTGAGAGAAAAAAAGAATGTGAGAAAGAAGAGGAATGTGAAAGAGGAAATTAGAAAAAGAAATTCAAAAGGAGAGTGAAGAAAAGAAATGATTCAAGAGAGTAAAACATTGATGAAAAAGAGAGACAAAAGAGATGATAAAAGGAAAGAAGAATGCTTTGTCCAGATATTAAGGAAACGGAAAGCAGATTTTTTTGAAGTACCATCTCGAGTGATTTTGACCAACAACGGAGTATGATCTGAACAGGTTCTGTTTAAATGAGTGATATCAGTATGAGAAAACTGATCTTGCCAGGCTTGGTTGCATAACACTCTGTCAATTTGCTGGTGTATAAGAGCATCTCCTTCACGTTTGTTCCACCAAGTAAAAGGACTACCCGTGTAGCCAAGATCAAAAAGACCCGCAGCAGATATACAAGTATGAAAATCCAAGGCTCCAATTCTGTCCCAGCCATTTCCACCTGACTTTTCTTTAGGGGATAAAACTATATTAAAATCTCCCCCGACTATCCAAGGAATATCCAAAAAGGAACGATTGTGATGCACTAAATCAGCCCAGAGAGCATGACGATCAGTAATAGAACACTTAGCATAAACACAAGTAATTAAAGCTGTCGAAGGCCAGGAAAAATGTTGCAGCTGCATTGTTAAGTGTTGAGAGGATTCAAAAAGAACTTTGCAAGTGTAGGCGGCCTTAGCAAAAATCCAGATAGAGCTGCAGCTATTAGAGGAACTAAATCTGAATTTTAGTCGACGAGCAATAAGTTGAACTTTATCCAAAGCAATCATAGGCTCAAAGACAGCTATTACGGAAATATTATGCAGTTTAATAAGCTGTTTTAAACGAGCGACGGTTGGATCATTACCTATTCCGCGCGCATTCCACAATAAGAAGCTAACAGCCATGAGATAGGTTGATGAAATGATCAGCGGAGGGCTTAGCTTGAGCCTGAGAGCGTGTCTGTCTATCTGTAGGAGGTATGATCCTGATCGGCTTTTGGGGAATCTTGGTAACAAAGTCAAGATCATGAATGGATTCAGAATTCCCTTCATCTAAGTCTTCCAAAATAGCAAACCGATTAGGAGAAGCTACTGGTTCTTGCGTTTCCTAGACTTCTTTAGCTTGGTCTTCTACGTTAGGAATCTTTTCCAGAATCGAATCAAGGTCTTGAATAGCTTCCTTTAAGCTGGCACGAACTGAGACTTCTTTAGGACTTTCCTCGGAGGCAGCCTGACTATGCGAGGAATTATTTTCCTGAGGGCTTGAAATAACTTCGGGACTGGCAGTTGCAATTACATTGCGAGTATCTGCTGATACATGGTCACCTTGGAGAGCTTTTACCAATTGGGGATCAGATGCATTAATATCATTAACTTGCATGTTTTCCGACAAAGATTTCGTCTTACTCAAGTCATTAATAGTAGTAGCATCTTCTACCAAGTTTGGGCCTTTAATATGGCTAGGAGTGGAATCAACAAACACAACTTTACCTTTGTCCATTTTCTTTGGTGTCCAACGAGAAGTAGTGCCTGAAGGCCCCTTGTGATCTCTACTTGATTGGGGGACCTCAGATGGATGCATGGCTGGATTAGGATTATGAGTTTTTGTCGAAGTAGGTGGCGGCCGAGGGTTTTTAAACTTGCATGAATCAATAGCGTGCCCTTGACGATAACAGTGGGTACAGTAGGTTATGAGATTTTTTGCTTCCAAAGTTTGCCAAAAACCGGATGCTTGAGAGCCACATTCGATCTAGACTTTTTTAGGAACTGGCTTTAACAAATCAATTTCCACACATATTCTAGCAACACTTGGCCTTGTGAAATTGAGAGTGGCCTAATCAATCATCAAAAGCTTGCCAAAAAGATTAGCAATCGAGAATAAGGTTGTTTTATGGAAAAGATGAATGGGAAGATTAGGGATAGAAAACCAAACCGAAACAATCGAGCTTTCCTTCTCCGGACGAAATTCAGTAGTCCTTTTAAAAACTCGCATAGGGAAACGTTCCACATACCATTGGTCCTTTATCCAAAGTCTTTGATAGTCTTCATCATGATTAACTTGGATAAGAATATGTTTGGAATCGAGATGACCAAGTGTGAAGGCAGCCTTAAGGCCAAATGTTTGAAAAAGTTTGTGAGTGGATTCCATGGAAGGCCTGCCATGTGAAAACTTACCAATGAGTGCGTGTTTGAAGGGTTGGGCTAGGTGATGAACCACTTCATCAATAAGCTTCAATGTCGGTTCCCCTTTAAATGAAGAGGGGGGTATCATGAAAGCAAGAGGGTTGGAAGTAGGGCATGAAGAGGAAGAGAGAACTTGAGCAAAGGTGGGAGGAAGATCAGTAGGGTTGGGGGTCGGCGCTGCCATGGCAGCCACTCCCAAAGAAAACCTAATTAGGGCAGCCAAAGAGAGAGAGAGAGCCGGCTAGAGAGAGAAATTTTCGGAGGTTAAAGATTGATTTTCCCAAAGCAACTATCCAATCTCTTATCTTTCGTTTACATTGTTTTCATTAGCAAGATAAGAAAAATGATAATGAAATGGAAATGTGTATCTATCTGTTGGGTTATGAGAGAGAAATTTAAGAGAGATATTTTGAGCGAGTGGACAAAACCCATATCGGGTTCTGGGTTATTTGGGGAGTGAATATCAGAAAAAATTGTGGGTCTTTTCTCTAGATTTTCTTTCTGGAAAAAATGGAATAGTGGACCCCATTTCAATTTTTTTAACTTTCCACACACATTTATATACTTTTTTAAGAAGATAATATTTTATTTATTTATTTTTATTGGACCAAAATACATTTAGCACCTCAAAGTTTACACTAAATTCCTAATATTTCCTTCGATTAACGCCTACAAGGAAATGTCAAAAATACCCCACATGAGGAAGACCACATGTGATTTAACGTGACTTTTCTAATGATTGTCGCGGCCAGGGTGGAAAATAGGGAAAAAATATAACGTTAGATATCATTATGTGACAAACCCTTGGTTGGGGTGCACTATGTAATTTTTGTGGATACTTTGGGGGGGGGATTGTAATTTAGGATAATTATAAGGAAAATGTTATCTTTACAACTAATTATATCACTTTCCGTACAACTAATATTTAAGAAGCGCAAATTTGCTATGGACAAAGACATATGTGCCCTTTTCAAGGTTAAGTTGTAAGGAAAGTTATAAAATTAGTTGTAAGGCTAGCAATGTTGTAATTATAATTTGTCTCATATTTAAATTTAAAGTTAGAAACATGCGTTACTCCAAAAAATATAAAATAAATTTATTTAATTTATTTTGTTATCCTTAACTTTCTTCCATCAACCCCATCATTAATCCTATATAGACCCACCACGACTACCACCTCAAATAACACCGTTAACCCAAAAATTAAAATTTGATTTTATTATATTTCTTTATATAATTCCTTACTCCTTCGTTCAAATTAACATATATGCAAAACTCAGCATTTATAGATCAACCACCACCAAAACCTTAATTTTTACTAGTTACAACTCAAACCCATATAAAGATTTAAAAAATTGATGATTTGAAAATCTAATAATGTTGTAATCCACCTATTTACTGTCCTACTTACAATCGCCTCCACCGCTACTACCACTATCCCTGCAATCGCCGTCACCGCTATCACCATGACCATGAAACGCGTTCACCTTGCCTTACTAAAACCGAAAAATAAAACATCTTTAGATATCGATTCCGTTCAGTCGGACTACTTTCTTCAAATGCCTCTATTATAGATTCTAGATTTTTTTTCTCTAAAAAAACGCACAAATTCGTCAACTAAGTTCTCAATTTTTCTTTATTTTCTTGACATTATTGTACCTTTCCTTAACATATTTCTCTTAGCTTATTCACCGATAATTACTAAGCACACTACAGAAGTACTTAATATGTCGATACTCACCAACAAATGTATTATTATAGTTACAATTTTTCATATACCTCTAGTAATGTCTTTCCTAATCTATGATGTCTCACTTTCATACACAATTTTTATATTTGTCTCACTTTTTCCTCTCCCGTTATGGACATTAAAAATAGTAATCGAAAATCATGCACATGAGGATTATTTTGGTCTTTTTTTTGTGGCACAAATTGGGATTTTGTTATAATTTCATTATTTAATTTGTCATTTGGTATTTAAAATATTTTTTTAATTAAAACAATAAATATTTTTTTCGATAATCCAAAAATAGTTATACCTTGTCTTATATGTAAATTTAAAGGTAAAAAAATGCATTACTCCAAAAAATGAAATTTAGATATTATTATTATTTTTTTTTATCATTCACTATCTTCTGTCAACCCCATGGACTCACCATCACCACCACTACAACCTCAAATATCACCATTAGCCCAAAAGTTAATTTTTGATTTGATTTTATTTCATTTTTTAAATCCTTACTCATTTCTTCAAAGTAACCCATTTGTAAAACTCATCATTTATAGACACACCACCACTACAACCTTAAATTTCACTTTTTACAAATTCAAATTCATTTTTTAAAAATTTTTAAATTTTCAAATTGAAATTGAAACTCATATGGATTTGAATTTTTTGGGTTCCCTATAATAAAATTATAGTCCTTCGACTGAATAAGGGTATTTATGTCCTTTTTAGAAAATATTTGATGACATATGTAACGATAATGGTAGGAGGGAAAAACTGATAAGAAAGTCAAAATACAAGATGAAATGAATAGAATTAAAAAATGTAGGACCTAACTTCAAAATATGTACAAGTCAATGGATGAAATTATTATTTAATTATTCATAAAATTAATTAGCATATGACATATTACTTATTTAGCCTTAATTAATGATGAGTGATTTATTATGTTTAGGGCTATTTTTGTCCAAACATTGTTTTTTGTCATGATAAATTTACTTGTTTTGTCCTTAATTAAATGTTGAGTGGCTTATTTGGTGAATAGTTATTTTTGTCTATCTATTAATTTATAAGAAACAACCTTGACTTTTATATGTAGAGAGATTTTGTCCAAACATTGTTTTTTGTCATGGTAAATTTACTTGTTTTGTCCTTAATTAAATGGTGAGTGGTTTATTTGGTGAATGATTATTTTTGTCTATCTATTAATTTGTAAGAAACAATCTTGACTTTTATATGTAGAGAGATTGTATATTAAGTAACTTATCATATACATTTGTCTTTTTTATTGGTTATTTTTAAATCTCTTTTTTTAATACCAAACATGAATTTACATTCACTTTTATCGGTGTATGAATTGAAAACAATTCAAACACACTATCTTATATAAGCATGTTGTTGGAGACTTTGCTTATGTCGTTTCTGGAATTTATGACTCCCATTAAAAAATAATATATTGTGTTAGAGAAATCAAACTCTCAACCCCAAAGTATATACTTACACTAAAAAATACAAAATTCCCCCAAAGTATCTATAAAGTCCCACTTTGCCACCAAACCTAAGTTTTGTGTCATTTTCATATCTCATGTTATAACTTTTTTCTAGTTTGCCCCTAGCCACGACGAAGGTTACCAATCTGACGTTAAGGTGCCATGGTATTTCACGTGTAGGGCATTTTGGTCATTTTTTGGCAACGCTTTCTCTGCTTTTATTACCCAAAAAGAAGCTTCCTTTTCTTCTTCTCCAACAACGCTTTCTCTGCTACTTCTTCAGCAATGACCTCTTATGTAAATTTTAAGTGAGATAAAACTCAAAAGTGTATGAATCTTTTATTCAAATTTTTATATAGAAAAATAAATAAAAATATAGAGGAATCATATCAGAGATTTGAGAGATTGAACTCAAGATAAGAGAATCGCACTCGAGTGTCAAGGCCGCCACGAATAAGAACCCATAAAAAATTAAAGACATCACAACCGCCGATGTTGAATGACTAAACTCCACAATTCATTTCTCTCTTTTTCTCTCGTACAACACAATACACAAGCATACACCATGAATTTCAAAACTCATATTTGAACTCATCACAGATATATACGTCAATGATAAGGCACGGCATGGTTTAATCCGTCTTCATCATCCTTAGCTTCAACTCTGACAAATTACTCATCGGCACCGTTGATATTGTTTATGGTTTGATTGGAGCAAATTCTTGATCTTGCGCCACCATGTCTATCACTACGATTACCAAACGTGACATCCCCATAACCAAATTTGACATGTATATCGAAATGAAAAAAAAATACATTGACGGCTAAAGTGGATTTGATGGATACTTTAGGGGGAAATTTGTATTTTGAACTAATTTCGATGGGGGACGAAATATGATTAGCTCCCAAAATTACACACTAAATCTCACATTGCACCCCAACCTATGAAATGTCTCACTTTCATACGTTATTTTTCTATTTATGCCACTTCGCCTCCTCCCTTCTATGGACGTTACAAATAGTGACGAAAAATTGTATGTGCATATGACATGTCACTGAAGATTATTTTGGTCATTTTGCTTGGAGTGCAAAATAGGATTTGGTTATAACTTCATTATTTAGTTAACCATTTAGTATTTAAAATGTGTTTTTGAATGAAAATAATAAATAATTATTTCAATAATCCAAAAATAATTATATGGCCAAATTACAATCCCCCCTAAGTATCCACCAAATCGTATAGTGTACTCCAACCTAACGTTTGTCAGATAATGGTATCTAGCGTTACATTTTTTTCCATTTCCACCCTACCTGTGACGGTCGTTAGAAAATTCACGTTAATTAGCACGTGGTCTTCCACGTGCGGGAAAAAAATGTCATTTCACTTATCTTGTTAAGGAGTAAATGTATTAAAAGTAAAAAAATCTAATCCAAAACCCTCTCATTCTCTCTTTTCCCGGTGCAAGTTCCCATCTTCAGCTTCACCGTAATAGCCGCCATCTCGAGCCCCACATAGAGCCGCCATTTTCAGGCCAAACTCTTCCCACTTCGGTCACGCCTATCAAAATTTTGGCACCGTCCTCCTTTAATTCTAACCAAACTCCATCTTCGATCTCCCTCATTCTCTCCTTTGTAAAAGTTATGTCTAAAGTAGAAATCAGAGGCTATAGAGTATACTTACTAAAAACCCTTGTAAAAACATGCATTTAACAGAAAACCCATAACCCTTATCGACAAATTCATCAGAAAGAGAGACAGACTTGAATGAAGAGAAACATTAAGAGATTTTATTGAAATAATCTTCAATTTTGTGGGAGCTGGTATGAAATTTGGGCATACGACAGACATGCATATTGCTCACAACAAAGCATTGAAATTTAGAAGATATTGAAGAAGCTATGACTCTAGATGATTTCGACCTCAAAGCAATTGCCATCGTGGTCGGGTTGGATTATTTAAAGAATTAGGAGAGAGAAAGTAAATGTATAGTCATGTAAGAGAATGAATGGGGTGAGAAACTGATTGAATTCGGTGGTGGTTGGGTTTCATCGGAGAAGGTGGGTGGATCGAATTTCATACAGGAAATTGGAGATGGAGACGGGTAACTATGGATAAGAGTTTTTCATATCTTTCGTTTACTTTGTTTTCATTAGCAAGATAAGAAAAATGATAATGAAATGGAAATGTGTATCTATCTTTTGGGTTAAGAGAGAGAAATTTAAGAGAGAGATATTTGGAGTGAGTGGACAAAACCCATATCGGGTTCTGGGTTATTTGGGGAGTGAATATCGGAAAAAATTATGGGTCTTTTCTCTAAATTTTGTTTCTTGAAAAAATGGAATAGTGGACCCCACTTTATTTTTTTTTTACTTTCTACACACATTTATATAATTTTTAAAGAAGATTATATTTTATTTCTGAATTTTTATTGGACCAAAATACATTTAGCACCCCAATGTTTACACTAAATTCCTAATATTTCCCCCGATTTAATGCCTGCAAGGAAATGCCAAAAATACCCCCACATGAGGAAGACCACGTGTTATTTAACATGTCATTTCTAACGACTGTCGCGGCTAGGGTGGAAAATAGGAAAAAAAAATATAACGTTAGATATCATTATGTGACAAACCCTTGGTTGACGTGCACTATGTGATTTTGTGGATACTTTGGGGGGATTGTAATTTAGCATAATTATAAGGAAAATGTTATCTTTACAACTAATTATACCACTTTCCTTACAACTAAGCTTTGAAGAAGTGCAAAGTTGCTATGGACAAAGACATATTTCCCCTTTTCAAGGCTTAATTGTAAGGAAAGTTATAAAATTAGTTGTAAGACTAACAATGTTGTAATTATAATTTGTCCCATATTTAAATTTAAAGTTAGAAACATGCATTACTCCAAAAAATATAAAATTAAATTTATTAAATTTATTTTGTTATCCTTAACTTTCTTCCATCAACTCCATCATTAATCCTATATAGACCCACCACGACTACCACCTCAAATAACACAGTTAACCCAAAAATTGAATTTTGATCTTATTATATTTCTTTGTATAATTCCTTACTCCTTCGTTCAAATTAACTTATATGCAAAACTCATTATTTATAGACCCACCACCACCACAACCTTTTTTTTTTTTTTTACTATTTACAACCCAAACCCATATGAAGATATGAAAAATTGATGATTTGAAAATCTAACAATATTGTAATCCACCTCGCATTGTTCTTCGTCATGCTTACAATCGCCCCCACCACTACTACCAAGATCCCGCAATCGCCGCCACCGCTATCACCACGACCATGCAACGCGTTCACCTTGCCTTCTTAAAACCGAAAAATAAAATATCTTTAGATTCCGTTAAGTCATACTACTTTCTTTAAACGCCTCTACTATAGATTCTAGTTTTTTTCTCTAAAAAAACACACAGATTCGTCAACTAAGTTCTCCATTTTTCTATATTTTCTTGACATTAATGCACATTTCTTTATCATATTTCTCTTAGCTTATTCACAGATAATTACTAAGCATACTACAGAAGTGTTTAATATCTCGATACTCACCAACAAATGTATCATTATAGCTGCAATTTTTCATATACCTCTACTAACGTCTTTCCCAATCTATGATGTCTCACTTTCATACACAATTTGTCCATTTGTCTCACTTTGTCTTCTCCCGTTCATGGGCATTAAAAATAGTAATGTAAAATCATGCACATGAGGATTATTTTGGTCATTTTTCTTGTGACGCAAAGTGAGATTTTGCTATAATTTCATCATTTAATTTGTCATTTGGTATTTAAAATATTTTTTTAATTAAAAAATAAATAATTATTTCGATAATCCAAAAATAGTTATACCTTGTCTCATATGTAAATTTAAAGGTAAAAAATGCATTACTTCGAAAAATGAAATTTAGATTTTATTTAAATTTATTTATTTTTTTATCATCCACTATCTTCCGTAAACCCCATGGACTCATCATCACCACCACTACAACCTCAAATATCACCATTAGCCCAAAAGTTAATTTTTGATTTTATTTTATTTCATTTTCTGATTCCTTCCTCCTTCAATTCAAAGTAACTCATTTGTAAAACTCATCATTTATAGGCACACCACCACCACAACCTTAAATTTCACTTTTTACAAATCCAAATTCATTTTTTAAAAAATTTTAAATTGAAATTGAAACTCATATGGATTTGAGTTTTTTGGGTTCCTTATAATAAAATTGTAGTCCTTCGACTGAGTAAGGATATTTGTGTCATTTTAAAAAAAAATTTGACGACATTTGTAACGATAATGGTAGGAGGGGGAAACTGATAAGAAAATCAAAATACAAGATGAAATGAATATAATTAAAAAATGTAGGACCTAACTTTAAAATATGTACAAGTCAATGGATGAAATTATTATTTAATTATTCATAAAATTAATTAGCCTATGACATATTACTTGTTTAACCTTAATTAAATATGAGTGATTTATTATGTTTAGGGCTATTTTTGTTCAATTATTATTTTATATCATGATAAATTTACTTGTTTTGTCCTTAATTAAATAATAAGTGATTTATTTGATGAAGGGTTATTTTTATTCATCTTTTCATGGCAAGAAAAACTTTTGTTCATTGTTCTCCTTGTTCGGAAGCAGTGTCGGTTTCTCCTTCTATAGGCCCATCTTCAACAAGTCCCTATCAGTCCCATTGCAAGCATGGCAGTCCAGTACAGTAAACACCCCTAACCTAGGCTCAGTTCCGTTATGGAAACAAAACGAATGTCGGATTCAATCAATCCAACTAAACCAATTTTAAAAAAAATCCTCATTAGATTCCATTGATCCAATTAAACCAATACTCCATAATCAGTATCTAACAAAAATAACAATAAAAAACAAATGTTCATCAAAGTATTCTAAGATTAGTTTTTTTTTATGGGCCGTCTACCAGCTTTATCTCAGAATCCAGAGCTCTTCTCCAAGGTCTCCTATGTCTTCAAAGAAACAATTATGTTTATGTTTTGGTTGAGATTGACTCGAAAGGGCTTCTTGACTGCATTTTGAATAGCTCGCAGCCCCCTTGGAATAGCACTTATCTGATCCGTAAAATCATGGAGCTCAAAAATGATATGGATATTTTTTTCTGCCACGTTTTTAGAGAAGCAAACTCGGTTGCTGATGCTTTGGCTAATCTCGGGGCTGACCAAGGATGCGACTCCACCTTTACTAATGTGTCTTCTCTCCCTTCCAGAATTCGTGTCCTCATCCATCTTGATAAGATTGGTACTCCTTATGTGCGTATTTCTTAGTTTTTTTTTTCTTCTTTTTTGGGGTATCTGTTTTATTTCTTCCTTTCCGAGGTTAGTCTCCTTTGTCCTCCCTCCTATAAGGGCAAGGCTGGTTGTCCCCCTCAAATTTGTATTTCCTTCTTTATTTTATAAAATCTAGCAGGGTGCCGCCCTGTTTCTCTAAAAAAAAAAGATTAGATTCTCCAAGAGCCCGTCTCGAACAAACTCAATATCTTGTATCTACTAACGACCTGAAAAAAAAGTAATATGAAAGGAATGAGCAAGCAATGCTTAGTAAATTTAAAGGTCGCCCTTCCGAAACTAAGGAGGGGTGAACCAAAAAGAAGACTAATAAAATATATTTATTTGATGGAGGTGTTCCAAAATAATGTATCATAAAGCTCCAAATTTTAATAAGTCATTTTAGATCATTTTTAGGACAAGAAAGCGAAAGGCCAAAGCATGCAAAGAGCAAATAGAGAAATCCAATTGTCACAGACTGTCCCATACCAGTCAGCCACGACGGACAACTCACGGACATTATGATCACATAAGCAGTTTAACCGTTTAAATTTCAAATACCCCAAAGGGTTCAAAGCTAATTACGCATACAGGATATCAAATTTTAAAGGTAATTCTGGAATACCGTAATAGTGGTGTAAAAGTAAATAATTTAATTGTCACAATAATCAAGTGACGTGTCATTCAAACTTAGTGATCATAATAGAATTTGAAACAAGAGAAATACCAAAATATATTGTTAATCAACATGGAACAAACTTTACAATCAAAGGTATCTTACATTAACCAAAGTTTTATGAGATTTACAAATATATAATGAAACTATGATTTTTCAAATAGTGGTAACCGGCAGAACCAAAACAATTACCTACAGATGTCGGGCATGGCGATACAAAACAAGTGACATCGAAACAATTTAGGAAACCTAAAATTTACGAATTAACCTAAAGAAGCGAAATCTCTTACCGTAATACTGCGAAAAGCTAATTGCAAAATAAACTCATGAAAATTGTTTTATGTTTTTGGATAGTGGTACATTTTGAAATACCAAAAAACATGGATGAAGCACATGAGCCTCTAAAGTCAACTTTGATTTTTCAAAATATTGTTATTGATTAACATTATTAGACTTTGTTATTGGATTTGGAATGCTATAAAAGTATTTTGACGGTCTAACTAAGTTATTGAACATCGAACCTTTGGACGAGTCATGATGGTACCATGACAACCTTGGACGAGTTACAATGGTACTGTGACAACATCTGGACGAGTCATAGTCGTACTATGACAACCTCGGATGAGTTACATTTGTACTATGACAACTACTGACAAGTTACAATGGTGCAGTAACAATTTGGACGAGTCACAACAGTATTGTGACTGTAGTCAACAAGATCAAAGTGTTATTGAATTGTTTAGTGGGATAGTTGGTTATGCGACTTGTATGGGACTATGGTGTAATCGACTAGCCCAACACTGGGTTTCTTGGTGAGACTTTGAACACAGGCTTGAACAACAATGATGCCTTTAATAACGTATAACAATTAGAATCCACCCTTTTTCCGCCCTGAATTCGTTCAAGTAAATACAATCCTTCCCCAACCCTCACTGGTCAATCCGTTTATATACCCAATTGGGTTTTACTTTTGGGTTCGCTATACTGCTACGGTTCTCCCAACAAAATTAAAAATTAATCTAATTTAATAAAGATATTTATATAAATAAATGCTAGTCTATTTGGTTTAGAGCATCATAAATGTTAATGTTAATGTGAATGTGAAAGAAATTTTATACCCTTTTGAAAGAATAAACTTCTTCAATGCAACTGTGGATGAGGGGTGTGGTATGACGTGTCAACCAAATTTATTCGCATTGTGAATAATAATGTCAATTTTTACATTATATTTGAGAGTGTGAATACATCCTAATGAACATTTTTCATTTTAAAAGCTGGTTGTTCCCTTTTCTTTTCTTTTTTATTTTTTTGTCGATTTCATTTTAGTGGTAAGACAATAAGATCAAATCCAAATTTGCATTGGAGAGGTCCATTTTTAATTGAATGTGAATGAAGAAAGAAAAATTGTCACATATGTTTGAAAATGTTAAGTACCCCACGGTCACATAGGATCGAATCCACGGTTGTGTTGGTGATGCTATTTCATGGCAATAGTATTGATTGACATTTGCATTATCATGCAATTAAGTAAAGCGAATTTTGATTCTTACAAGTAAATTAATTACTCCCTCCGTTTCGGGCAAATAGTCCCCGTTTGAAAAGTTTAATTATTAAGAATGTATATTAATGTAGTTGGAATTGGTTATAATTACAAAAAATACTTAAGCACAAGCAATATGTTTACTAAACAAGTGAAGAATAAAGATGAAATTTTATAGAAATTGTAAACATAATTTTTTAAAATGTACTCTTAAAGCAAAATATCTCAAAATAGGATGATAGATTCTTTACCTGGAACGGAGGGAGTATCTTTTTAAAACCGTTTAATGAGCTAGGGAATATATAATAAATTCCTGGTTAAAGTAAAACGGTCTTACGGATATTTGAAATTATAATAACGAGATTAAACATCTAGTTACATGCAAAGTATATGTTGGTTTACTTAAATCAATTAGAAATATATATTTTTAAGTTCTAAATAAGAATAAAATTTTCATTCACCTAGAATCTTTTTTACAAAGTTGTCTTAAAATTTCATTAGTAATTTATCTTTAGTTGTTAAGACATTTATTTTGATTTGGCACTAAAAGATAACTAATTTATATTCATAAAATTGATCTGGATTTTCTCCGTAAACCTGATTTTTTACTGAAATTTTATTGGGTATGTTTAGGGGTATGTTTAGAGGTTAAAAAAGATTGCATCTTGATGAGAGTTTTGTGTAATTCCTAGATAGGAATCACTGGAAATTGTCATGAAGAAAAATGAGTTCTTTTCTTATAATCTTGTCAGCAAATGCTATCCGGGTTGGAGAGTGATCAATTTAATCCTTAGGTGTAAGTTTTTATTGAAGATTAAGGTAAGAAAAATATGAAATTTAATATTAAACCATTGATTTCATAATTTAACAACAAAGTTATTAAGTCAAGTGAAGATATTGTTATTTTGAACATTCAATTATAAACGATCTCATAAATGAATGAAAGGAATTTAAATTGATGAATTTTTAATGAGTATGTCTTATGTAAGACTGTTTTATAAATCTTAATTCGTAAGATGAAGCTTTAATTTTTCATAGCTTAATACACCAATACATGATAAATCGAATAAAAATGATATATCTTACGAAAAATATCCGTAAGATCATCTTACCCAAATATTTATCGTTTTCAATGTTCCGGGAGAAAGAATCTCATATTGATATTGATTAACATTTGAGTAATGAGAGTGGAGGTTTTTATATTGGCTTTTGAGATGTAGAAAGTAGTTAGAAATAAAAGTTAAATTGTGACATGCCAAGTTGGTTGTTAAGAATAATGAAAATGGCCTGCCAACCGTTAATTTTGAACGATCAACAAGTAGATCAAATGAACCAAAATAAAAGGCTTTTTCATAGTAAGTACTTTAGATTCTCTTTAATTAGCACTATCACCTTTATTTGTGTCGATGGCACGATGTCAGTATATTTTAAATATTTTAAATTATAAAACTTACGATTTTTTTAAAATTTATTTATATACAAAATTGCGTGTATAAAATTGGTGGGGGAATTTTTTAGTGATCACTAACCGTGAATAGTGGGGGGAGTTGGAGAGAAAGAGGGGTAGTTACTTAACCGCCGTTTACACATTTGAACCTAGGGAGTGATAATGACCGTAAAATCTCAATAAATGAATCAATCTCAGCCGCTCTTTATCTTTTGTCAATTGTAAATATGTAACTATGAGCTGTATTATATTATAGATTCTTACACAAGTATGCTCAAAAAGATTTCTATTTTTTTAGTGAAATAACCATAATTTATATTGATCGATAAATCATTGTCAACAGTTTAATATATAAATCTTGGATGCATGGGAGTTGCCTAACAGCATATTCGACCCATTGCTGAATGCCAGAGTGCCGACTATCCTAAATTATAACTTGGCAGTGGCAACAATATACTAGGGATTGTTGCGTTGAATATATATATAGACAACAATTTTGAAAATACTTTACTGTCTAATAAATATTTTTTGTAAAACGAATATTTTTAATTCAATACATTAGGTATTTTTGGGTTGAAATGTGAGAGAATGATGTACCTACTCATATCTATATTACAATACAATTTATTTTGCATAAGTATAATTGACAAAAACTAATTATTGGCTCTGATATGACATTAAAAAAAAATTAACGGTTATCAGGGGCGGACACACATTAACCAAAATGGAAGCAAGTGAATCCACTTACATTTTTTATTTTTATTTTCACCTCAATTTCCAACGTGACCTCCAATTTTGAAGATAAAAATAGTGGAAGGATTTTTTATTATCAATCAAATGAGTATCACATGAATTACTTTATTAATTTTATAATGAATTGTTTTTGATTTGGTGGTGTTGTTCTTCTTCCTCTTAACAAACCGACAAAACTCAAAAGGTATGTCTATTTAATTTATATTTTTTAATTTTTGTTTCTCTTTTGTTTAAATATTATTCATAAAAAATTGTTGGTTTGAATCATTGAATGTTTGATGTGCGAAATTACGACTTTTTTATTTGGTTGGTTGGATACTTAAAATTAATTGACTTGATGTCTTGTTGGATTTGGGTTAAGTTTGTCAATTGTCAATTTATTGTATTTTGAGTTCTTTGATGCTATAATTGTGTGAAAGTGATTTGGCCACTGACGGTTAGGATGTTAATCTCACATTGACATGTGCGAAGGTGATTATTCCTTGAATTATCTATTACAACATTTTGAGTCTACAGTGAGGCTGAGCGTATTCCCACGCGCTCTTTGCAACACTCTTTTTACACTTTTAATTTTGTTTTTCCCTAAACAAGGGAAGATGAAATGAAAAGAGCGTTGCGTTTTCTGAATCTTTTTTTTCCTAAAAAATGGAGGATGAGATACAGAAAAATTCAAAGCACTCACAGTGGTCCACAATGAGGCTGGGCGTATTCCCGCGGGCTCTTTGTAACTCTCTTTTTGCACTTTTAATTAATTTTGTTTTCCCCTAAACAAGGGAAGATGGAATGAAAAGAGCGATGCGTTTTCTGCATCTTGTTTTCCCCTAAAAAAGGAAGGGCGCGATACGAAAAAATCTAGAGCACTAACAATATGATAAGAAAAATATAGATTTGAAATTATAATAACGAGATTAAACATCTAGTTACATGCAAAATATATGTCGGTTTACCTAAATCAATTAGAAATCTATATTTTTAAGTTTTAAATAAGAGTAAAATTTTCATTCACCTAGAATCTTTTTTACAAAGTTGTCTTAAGATCATGACATGTGTCAATCACAATCTTTATCTTTATTTTTTTATTTTGGTTGGCACGTGTGTCACTTTCCAAAGGCCCCCTGTGTAAAATAAAATTTACGCTGGTGGATAAAAATTTAATTCTTTAAATAATGCTCATGCTTTCTTTTGTATTCACTCCATAATAATTGTCTCGTTTCTACTTTTCTATTTTAGAAAATTCATTTATCAGTTTACCATTATTCTTTTTTTTTATATTAATTATGACCACATGTACAAAAGCTTTAATGAAAACTATAAGAATAAATTTATATTTAAGTAATTTTCCTATTATTACTTTTTCTATATTCTTATATTTTTTTATTCTTCTTCATCTCGCTTGATGGGAATCAGAAAAATCAATAGTTTTTTTCTTGCTCTTTTCAATATTTCCCTTAATTCTTTTTCTCATTCTCTTCGTAATAGAGCGAGCAGGATCTAGGCATGTAGTAGATGAACTTGAAACACGAGATGATTCAATAATGAGCATTAAAAACTTCCCTTAATTCTTTTTCGCATTCTCTTCGTAATAGAGCGAGCAGGATTTAGGCATGTAGTAGATGAACTTGAAATACGAGATGATTCAATAATGAGCATTAAAACGAAAAATTGAAGCTAGTGGGTTTCAAACTGGTAACCTCCAACAACTAACCTTTGACTAATGCTTCAGCCCAACTCAGCTACCACAATATTTTGACATTTGTAATCATTTTTATTTATTAACCCATAAATTCTTAAATGGGGCTTCATCTTACAGATCTAGGATCCGTAAGACCGTCCTACACAGATCTTTACCTACTTCCATATGGATGTGGAAATATTTTTCCTGGCCGTGTCCTCTTCTTCTTGTTTTTCCATATGGATGTGGAAAATTCCCTTACTTTATATTTTCTTGTTAGCCACAAGTCACGACTGCAATTGCTAGTATGGTTTCAAATTGTTTACTCCAAGTCAAGGTCCTGCCATGCGTTAAACGGGCACAGAGATGTATCTTTTTAATAAAATTAAATTCAAGCAAAATTAAAAAAATAACAAATTAAAAGAATAGAGACTTTTTGGATTTGGAAAGTGTTACATTTTGAAATACCAAAAAATATGGATCAAGCACATGAGCCTCTAAAGTCAACTTTGATTTTTTAAAATATTGTTATTGATTAACATTATTAGACTTTGTTATTGGATTTGGAATGTTACAAAACACTACAACAAAAAAGCCGTTTAACAACATTTTTAAAACGTTGTAATAGACATTTTACAACGTTTTGTAAAACGTTGTAATAGGCCCCCCTTTTTTACAACGTTTTTTAAACGTTGTAAAAAGTCTTTTACAACGTTTAAAAAACGTTGCAAAAAGTCTTTGACAACTTTTTTTAAACGTTGTAATAGACTTTTTACAACGTTTAAAAAACGTTGTAAAATCTATTTTTCAATAAAAAAAATAAATAACATTTTGTTCCAATTTTGAACCCCCCCACCTAAACAAAATGTCAACCAAAGCTCATTCAGCATATTTTATCAAGATTTTTGTGTCCAGCAAAATGGAGACTAAGAATGATTTCTTGTCCTGCTACTTTCAAACATAGCTCGGGGAGATATCCAGAATATCTTTCAGTTTTCAACCTCAACTAACAAGTTAGACGGAAAATAAATAATACACGAGCAGGGACTGATAATATCAGTTCTAGACTTCTAGCTAACTAAAAAATAGTCTCATAAGCCACATTTTCTTACATACGAATGATTTAGCCTAGAATAACACTTGCAATGACTTCCATGCAAATTGACAAACTGAAAGTGATTCCTAACCATTCATCCAGAAACTACTCCACTATATGTGCATCTACTGCCCGGTGAAAGTGATTATTGCACTTTGCATCCACACAACATATCACTATCAATTTATCAAACAAATGCAAATTGATAGGCTCTTGGTCAAGACTCAGAGAGAAAAACAAACATCTCAACCAATAATCATCAACAAGGAGGGAGTAACAAATTCCAACACAGACCCCCCATTTAACAAAAACTGGAAAAGTGGAACACATGCCAGATATATTTTTAATCCGCGGTTCATCCAAAAAGAAGAACCAATTCAAAAAATCTACCATGTCAATATCAAACATAAAACCTATTAAAAGCTTTCCAGAATCCCTTGGGTAAAGGGTTCATATGTCTTACTGCACCTTAACAGAAGACTGAAAGCTAAAACTCATGGTTTCTTTGAACAAGAAAATTGAAAACAAAGGTTGAAATGATGGGGTGAATCGCTCGGGCAATTCAAATCGTAAATCTTGGCACATAAGTGGTTTTAACATAACCGATCCCCACCTCCTTCACAAAAAGAATGCAAAACTGTGGACACTCTAAAGACGTATTGTGCTAACAAGACATGAGACTAACAATGGTAAAACAAAGGTAACAATAACATGAAAGAGCGGGTATAAAAAGAGCTTGCTCATAGATGGCTCTTAGCGAGACAAGCGCAAAATTATGAAGTGCAAGTCAATTTTTTATCACATCACAAAATACATAGCATGTTACATTTTACGTAAAAACCACTCGTAACCAACTCCACGACATCTCACTAAGCATTTGTCCATAAACAAATAGAGCCGGCATCCACAATTCATATACTTCCACCTAAAATCTATTTTTAAGTGAATAAATTGCGCCTCCAACAACTCCATATTCAATCAACTAATAACTTACAAAGCCTAACTCCAATATAAAGTGTTTCCAACTGGCCATAGTAGAAGTATATATGGTCAGTACCACATTGACCAAGCCATTAGGTTAACATTTATATATGCAATGTATTATATACTCAACGTACTAGATCTAAACACGCATTAATCTGAACAGCTTATACCAACACAAAAATCTTAGCCTATGTAACAAAACCAAGATTGCTTGATTCATTCAACATGCATCTTTAAACCCTGATCCCTTTCAACCCAATCATTATTGTCTGAAACAATTGGATACTAACACATAACACCATGATCGCTTTCAATTTGAGCACTTGATTTTGACTCATTTTCATTCCTTGACAAAGATCCCGTACCAATATAATGCATAAATAAAATATCCAAAGCACATGTAATGTTCACCCAAATAAAAACCGCAAAAACTTACTGGAAGGGAGCAAATGTTATTTCTCCAACACGTTATATCAAACAAGTTCGCACTCAACAACTCTCAACTACAATTGAGTCACTAACATACTATTTACACACACAAACTGACATAAAAACCACTAGTATCTAAAATCTTAAACCTTACCTCCATCAAGGTAATAGTGCCAGGTAACATTTCCAGTTAATTCAATAATCATCACGATAATCACGATAATCATCCCTTGCCCATATCCCTCTCAACTCATGCGAGATTTTCTCCTCCTCATACTTCATATCACCTATGAAGAGTCGTTCGAGCCATCAATCTGCAAGCATCTAAAAGAGAGGACTAGTCAAGCACTTGCGGTTAAAGAAATGAGTCTCGACAATTACAACAAAAAGAAATTACGGCATATATGGACGAAGGCAATTTCGGGCCAATAGACTTGTAAGATGTTGAATCTGACAAGGAAGTGGGACCAGCAATGAAATGTTATTACAAAGCTTATAAATTTTTTTGGATGTTAGGGTACGTGATTCTTGTTTGTTGCCTATTCAATTATTCAAATGTGGAAAGTTTGTGGATTGGTTACTTTCCTGCAAGACCATTGCAATTTAGATTGGTGCTACAATTAAGCTGCAGCACTTAGCGAGATGCCCACCTATGTAATGACCCACAGGAAATATGTTAGTGCATTGCTCCTCTCCCTATCGGCAATGTTGCATATGGGCGCCCCATGTCAACGTTTTTATCCAAGATTGATCTAATTGAGAGCTACGGAAAATTAGGTACGGAGAAGCTTTCTTTTGCATTATATTTAAACCATGATCTCCCATTAACTACCCTTCTTGATCCTTGTATCTGCCTTTCAATCTTGAATTTTATACGGATGTCGGAGATTTATCTTACTTACAATATCACGGATCAAGATCCTCTCTCTCTAAATACGGGTGGGTTGCTCATTAACCTTTTAAGCAAGATTATTTGATTAAGATTAACATTTACTTCGATATTCACTTACATAGGCCTGCAAAGTTGGATGCATGAGAACAAAGTATTACATAGTAAAGATTTTTTGCTATTGGAATCCTAGTGTCTACTAACAATTTGCAATACATCCTTGAGATTTAGTATTTGAATGATGGGAATAAGTCGCCTGTTCTATGTACTTTTATACTTGGGAGTTGGGATTATTAGTTGAGAGAATGCACATAATGAATGTATTTGCCGCTCCACTTCTCGATTGCAGGAAACTCACCAAGGAACTGTGTGAAGTTGTAGAAAACTATGGTGCGGTCAACTTCACCACCTTAGATATTCAAGCATGTGACTTCCTTTTCAATTCGGTAATTCTTTGCTTACTTCGGTTAGTTGATCTTTGTGTGCTTGAAATTCATTTTCACTTGTTTGACTCCTTTATAGGACAAAGAGAGTGTAGGAATCTTGTGAAGGCGATTGACAAGACCAATGGTTACATATTTCAAAGCATTGAGGGAGTGTAGTTGAATTCGATAAGAATTGCTCTCGGGTTGATTGGGATTATTACGTATATCCTTTTTCTTAAACCGAAGTTGCTTAATCGTTTCACTTTGTTTTAACTAAAAAATTATTTTTTCCTCATATACCACCAATCCAATAGAAAGTTCTGAGCATTTCATTGTGAATCCATCTTATATCTATATGCTATGTGCACTATACCGCGGAGTTTTATGAATTTATGATAATTCAAATGCAACTAATTTAACAAAGACAAATTCGACTTATGTTCTAGACTTCTAAGGGACACATCTCATTATATGTGAAGTCATTCACGTGTTATATAAATGCCCTCTCTGGAGGTTGGTTTTTCACATGTTTCTTTATTATGTTAAGTTAAATTGATGATTTTAATAATTGGGTGGAAATTATACTATTACAGTTCACTTGGTTTGAACCTTTGATAAATTTTTACAAGTACTTACTTGATGCGTCTTGATTGCAAGAAAGAGTATTCACCATCAATCAGTTACACTCGATGGGTGTGTTCTCTCTACAAACTCACAGGTATGCCCCTGCTCCCTTCTCAGCAGCCCCAACCCAAGTTCAAACTTCGCCGCCAAGGGAAGTGATGTCGACCATGGTCAAGAGCAATGCTATACCCTTCACTATCCTTTCGAATCAAATCAAATCAAATCATGACAAGCAACACAAGAACCTTAACTATCTTTTGCACCACCACGGCCCACGGCCACCATTGTTGATATTGACGCCGAAACATGTTCGTTTTGCATCTTTCATTTTCCCCTATTTTTCTAGGCTTTCAAAGGTGACTATCCTAGAAGATAAATATGGTGGGATCAAATACTATCTAAACATGATTTGAACTTGACGAGGCAATGTATACCTCGGTAGTTATTTAAAATGCTATGCAATTTCAATTCACGCCAATTATTTGTGTGTATTATCATGAAATGGAAACAACGCATTACTGACTTTTAACTGGACAAAGTACATTGTCTTGAAAGGGGTATTAATTCAATGACACTAGAAAATCATATACTCCATCTCGCACGTATAGTAGCACCCGATAAAACTCTATGGTGCTCTCGGGGGCACTAGCGTTAGCGTTAGCGTGCTAGCTTAATTTCTACTAAAAAATCTACTTCCATATGTGATACGAGTAAAAGGCTAGAACCAACAAATCTGTTCCAAAGAATTTGAACAGCCCCGAAACATGACTCAAACCTACCAAAAAAATGTTTGTAAACTAACCAATTAGTCCCAGCTTTTGGACTACCCAAGCCCCCCAATTAATCCTCCAATTCAGCCACAAAATCTACTCAAAAACCCTTACTAAAACATCCCTTAATCTAACCTTGAAACACCAATTTTGAACAGCCTGTACACTGCCCAAGCTGCACGCCTAGGCTGCCCAACCTTGAAACTAATCTGCCAAGGCACCAAATTAATCCTTGATCTATTTGCAAAAACTTGAGGCCCAATCTATTTGAACTGCCATGTATGTGAATGCTTCATGTTCTTCCTCTAATGTTCTGACTATACTGTAATATGATTTGATCGCATAACATATATTAGTTCCTATGATTGGACAGTCATCATGTCTCCAGTGAATGCTATGGTTTGAAGTTTTAGCCTTTTATGTTGCATATTCCGTGTTTGTTTGTAGGATTCAGCTTCCCTCTCCTCCCTTTTGGGTGTTTTTAGGTGGAATGCATCAGCTAATCTATCTTCATGTCTTTGTTTCCTCCCTCCACTGTGGCTTGCAGCATATTAAGTGTTTCAGATTCAATTATATGTTTATCCTCTCCTGCCACCTGCTTTACTAGAGGAGAATAATTTATTCACTATGCATTTCAAGATTGTAGAGAAATTAGGAGCACTTTTAATGCATCTCATTGCTGGATGGCTACCGACCTGAATTCAATCTATCCTTCGAATCTTGGGGTTAGCGGCATCTTAATTTGCTTCTTGATGCAGTTCTTTATGCTTTCTTCGGGTTGCGGTTGCTTTATATTGCTTGGAGATCAGATTCATCAAAAGAATCTGTTATAATATAAAGACTGCATGCTTTTGATATGTTCCAACACTATTCATATTAATATAAAGACGCATACTTTCAATATGTTTTTTTTGTCATTTTTATATTCTAATAAGTAATAATACACGTCTGGAATAGACGATTACCTAATCTTCATTTCACAATGGTGTCACATTGTTTGGGTTTATGGAGTATCTGTTATGCAAAAGTAAGTTAGAGAAATTCTTGAAAGTTCAAAATAGATCCAAGACTCAAACTTCACTCGTATCTAGCTCTCTGCTCTCCAAGTAATTTTAGTGCGGCGCCTTTTGCATTCTCAGATTCGCATCGATTTAATGTCATGCTTCCACTTGCATCAACCACAAATATAACCTGCAGTATCATAAAAAAGCCAAAGAGAACACATTACCCAAACAGTTTATAAACACCTTCGATACTATGTAATCGTTAACTCCCTCTTCCTCAATGAAATGGACTATACAACAAAATTAGCAATTTCAATTGAATAGAATGAAACTCAATCATATCATCATTTTAGTTATAGTGTTGCAGGTAGCAAACATGTCAAGAGACTCTCGATATAAAGTGTACACTTGGGAAGCAATGGGGTTTACCTCATAGGCAACCCTTATATCTTTAAACTTTTCTTACGCTCCGGGGGCTTCTTCATATCCGGGTGATAGTGCTCTAAAACAGTACTTACAATAGTAAGTAACTCATACTCATAACGAATAAAAACCATAGGTGAAATGAAAGTGCAGATATTGCGGTTGCTATAAGAAATCTCGATCCAGTCGGATTATCGTCAAAAAGTTTCTTTTAGACAAGCATGAAATGAGACCAATAAGCACATGCATAGATCCCTAATGGTTCTATTAGACATCGGAAATTGCGGACATTATTAATGAAAATCACAGAAAGATAATGCTATGTGTGTGTGTATCTCATAGTTAATTACTCCACATTGCAGAGGCAGTTGCAAGTTGCTTTCCCCAAGTTGCAGAGGCACGATTCTAACTTTGTAGTCTAGTTCTCGATTTTTAGGCCATTGTGTTTGTACTCTTTGTATTGACATATTAGAGGGTTATGTTTGAACTTTAATGAACTTTAATTTTTGCTATGTTTTGGTATGTGATTAGATTGTTTAGTGATTTGAGCCACAATTCTTTAACAGAAAAAACCCCTTTTCCAACTTCCAGACCATTCGGTTTCATCTACACGGTTTCTTCTTTGTGCCTCTCATATTTTGGGACAATTCTGTCTATTTCTAAATTTCGTGCAATGGAAATAATAAATAAATGCTTACCCTTCACAAAAAGCTCCAAAATCAGCCATGCAAGTTGTGTACTTGGTAGTTGCTTCATCGGGAACCTACAAAGGAGAGAAGGAGGAGGGGAGAAACACTTCTCAAACTTTAATGATATGTTCTTTATGGGAAAGATTACAGATTTCAAAATGATATTCATAGAACCATTCTTAATCTTTATATATTATCATATCAGCTCAAGGAATAGGAAATAAATCTCACCCAATGATCTTTCTCCTCGTTGCAGATAAAAAGTTGGAACCGACCGAGCCCTGTTCGGACTATAATGGAATCCTTTGAGAACAAAGTGAATCAAAGGTTAGCAAATTTATTGAATTTTTTCTTGGAAGATTAAACTACTCACCCGGTAAATTTATTAACATGCTACTTTGTATAGGTGTTGAAGAAGAAGGAGTCGTGAGAAGAGTTAATCATAAAGTAACAATCTAAAGGCAATTATCATAGCAGGTCCAAAGGAAGTTTTATCAATATATCACATATGACGCTTGTGTAGGGCAGAGAAAAATGTCGAGGTTAAGAGAATTCCATATGGCTTCATGTATCATACTATTCCAAAATTCACCAAGGATGATTATGGACCTGAAATTAAGTCGTGGTTTTGAGGAGAACTCTTACTTGAGAGGGCTGACACCACAAGATTTTTTTTTTCACGCAATGGGTGGAAGAGAAGGTTTGATTGATACAACTGTTAAAACATCGAGACTAGGCTGGTATATTCGGATGGTAAAAGCTATGGAAGATATTATGGTCAAAACATCTGAAAAAGAATAATTGATTTTAAAAGATAACCCATTTAGAGATTTGGAATCAATTATGTTTGTTCAAATATCTAATCAAATTTGTTATGGGGGATGGAGGCCCCACATATTATGATGCAGCTTGTGTGTGGGGAGTAGCACAAAAAGATTTGTGGAGAAGTTCATTAATGTAAAGGATTGCTTGACAATAGGAGTGAGCAAGCAGAGCAAAGGCATTGGTGGGTATCTCATACATGGCAGAAGAACTTCAGTCTCTTGTGATCTTGTCTTAGTCAAAAACAAACAAACTACTCCAATAATTTTATTATAGTACAGTTACTACTATGTTTAATCTTAGGAGATAGGACAACTACTTTGTTGATGTGGAGTGTAATGGAGTGAAGTCATTATTTAATTAATAATCAATATCTATAATATTCCTAAAATGTTAGGTCCTATTAAATTTACCCTCTTTATGTCTTAACTACTAACTTGATCTGATCTATTATGGAGTATATAGTAGTAAATGAATTGAAATTCATCTCTGATTATGGGCTGACTAAGTTTGCTTTTTCTAATTGGTTCTTCTGTTTACCTCCAACCTGTACAAGTTAGGGTGGGTGCAGGATTGTGCTTCAAAACTGGAACCCCATACTTGATCCTTGTTTATACAAAAAAATAAAAAAAATGAGACTTCCATCCATTTGCTTCTTTAATATCTCAAACCATTGGACCTTAAAAAACTCATGTTATACACAATGCGCTGTTTGGTAGGAGGGACGAAAACCGATGAGGGTTAATTTCTAATCACAAGAGAAAATATGATGGAATTTTTTTCAGACATATTTTATAATTATATTCTTTTAGTTGACACAATGCACCTTAAATAGTGATAAAAAAAGACGTTATGATAGATAAAATTATGACGGCAACTCAAACTTATATAAAGTAAATATAAAACCTAAAAACATACATGACAACAAAGCATCCAAAATGTGTAGACTAACATTTTAACACTAATTCACATGATGCCTGGACTTTATCCTCAATACTTCTTTTAAATGGAAACATTTTCACCTCAATAGTAAGACCGCCTTACCTAAGTTTTTGCCTACTATGAAAGTGAAACTAATTAGGACAATTGCTCGTCCATCTCAATTAAAGAAAGATAACCGCATCTAAGTCCCTTAATGAGTATCCCTTTCTGCCTAAATTATACTTGATTCACTAGGCTAAAAGTTGACTCTTGAATATTTTCCATGGAAAAACCGAAAGAAAAAACCATAGTTATCCACAATGAAGCCAAATAAACCACTAAGTCATAGTTACCAGCAACAACCCAATACCCCAATTCGGATACCACAACTCAAAAATACAAAAAAAAAAAGAATACATAAATCTTCCACAGTCATATCTATGTACTACACCATGATAAAGTTAAATTTACATTTTACTGAGGTAATCCTTGCTGAGAAGAATAAAAAACTAATCCAGGTAAGTATAAGCAATTCCAAACAAAACCCTAACTAAATCTCAAACAAAATTGAAATCTTAACTTTAGTGTTGAAGAATTAGAGAAACATTGAGGTCAATTTCATGAGATTCATTTGTATTTCACAAACCTAACTAGAGAAACTTAGTAACATCCATATCAACAATAAAGAAAAGGTGCAATTGAGAGAGAGAGAGGAAGAAAGAGTGGAGGGAGGAAGAGAGACTTACGGATCGATTGCGCACGAGAGGGAGGGAGGAGGAGCGAGGCCCGATCTGCCCTTCCGTCTTTGGTTCTGCCCGTTTGTGCGGGTGCCTAAAGAGAGTTGAAGCGGCAGGGTGGCGGTGGCTATAGACGAAGAGAGAGAGAGAGTTTGAGAGAGGATTTGAGATGGGACCGTGATAAAGGGTGGAAGGAGTGCGAAGGAAAGAGAGGAGAGATTGCTTGAGCGAGGGATGGGAGGGCTTACAGGTGGAGAAAAGGGCTCTCATTTTCGTTCTTTGGTTGTCCTACTGTGTTGAGTGAGAATGAAATAGTGAAATTAGACCGCGAAAAAATACTCAGACCGCGAAAAAAATACCGCCTACTTTTCAGGTCCTAAGACAACGTTTGTGATCACAAACGTTGTATAAAACTTTAAATTATAACGTTTTACACAAAACGCTGTAAAAGGCATAATCCTATAACAACGTTTTTAAGGATAAACGTTGTTTAAAGTAATCCTACCACAACGATTTTAAGGTTAAACGTTGTGTAAAGTAATCCAAAGGACCGAAATACAACTAAAACTACTCAATTACAACGTTTCTTCAAAAAACGTTGTCTAAAGTCACTCAATCACAACATTTTCTTAAAAACGTTGTGCTTAAAATGTTGTAAAAGCCCATTTTTGTTGTAGTGAAAGTATTTTGACGGTCTAACTAAGTTATTGAACATCGAACCTCTGGACGAGTCATGATGGTACCATGACAACATTGGATGAGTTACAATGATACTGTGACAACATATGGACGACTCATAGTCGTACTATGACAACCTCCGACAAGTTATATATGTACTGTGACAACCACTGATGAGTTACAATTGTGCAGTAACAATATGGACGAGTTACAACGGTACTGTGACCGTAGTCAACAAGACCAAAGTGTTATGGAATCGTTTAGCGGGGTAGTTGGTTATGCGACTTGTATGGGACTATGGTGTAATCGACTAGCCCCACTGAGTTTCCTGGTGAGACTTTGAACACAGGCTTGAACAACAACGATGCCTTTAATAACATATAACAATTAGAATCCACCCTTTTTTCCGCCCTGAATTCGTTCAACTAAATACAATCCTTCCCCAACCCTCACTGATCAATCCGCTTATATACTCAATTGGGTTTTACTTTTGGGTCCACTATACTGCTAGGGTTCTCCCAACAAAATTAAAAATTAATCTAATTTAATAAAGATATTTATATAAATAAATGCTAGTCTATTTGGTTTAGAGCATCACAAATGTTAATGTGAATGTGAAAGAAATTTTATACCCGTTTGAAAGAATAAACATCTTCAATGCAACTGTGGATGAGGAGTGTGGTATGACGTGTCAAACAAATTTATTCACATTGTAGATAACAATGTCAATTTTTACATTATATTTGAGAGTGTGAATACATCCTAATGAGCATTTTCCATTTTAAAAGCTGGTTGTTCCCTTTTCTTTTCTTTTTTATTTTTTGTCGATTTCATTTTGGTGGTGAGACAATAAGATCAAATCCAAATTTGCATTGGAGAGGTCCATTTTTAATTGAATGTGAATAAAGAGAAAAAATTGTCACATATGATTAAAAATGTTAAGTACCCACGGTCACATAGGATCGAATCCACGGTTGTATTGGTGATGCTATTTCATGGCAATAGTATTGATTGGCATTTGCATTATCATGCAATTAAGTAAAGCCAATTTTGATTCTTACAAGTAAATTAATGACTCCCTCCGTTTCGGGCAAATAGTCCCAGTTTGAAAAGTTTAATTATTAAGAAGGTATATTAATGTAGTTGGAATTGGTTATAATTACAAAAATACTTAAGCACAAGCAATATGTTTACTAAACAAGTGAATGATAAAGATGAAATTTTATAGAAATTGTAAGCATAATTTTTTAAAGTGTACTTTTAAAGCAAAACATCTCAAAATAGGATGATAGATTCTTTACCTGTAACGGAGGGAGTATCTTTCTAAAACCGTTTAATGAGCTACGGAATATAATAACATGCTTAGTTATTAACCCACAAATTTTTAAATAGGGCTCCGTAAGACTGTTCTACACAAGTCTTTGCCATTAATAAAATACGGCTCTTTGAATGGAGTGGAAAAAGTAAGTAAACAAGTTCAATGTGTTTCAATGTTTTGTTAAATAACTTACAAATTCATTACAGAATAATTTTACTCTTAGACGTTGACGGTTTAAGTGGACAAGTATCTAGTATAGACAAAAGAAAAAAAAAAAATTGGCAGAGAAAAAAAAATTAAAAAAAATTAAACATTGGTTCCATATGGATGTGGAAATATTTGTCCTAACCGTGTCCTCTTCTTCTTGTTTTTCCAGATGGATGTGGAAAATTGCTAGTATGGTTCCAAATTGTTTACTCCAAGTCCAAGTCAAGGTCCTGCCACAAAGTGAACCATCTTTATTCACATCTGTCATCTATCATACATATGGCCATCTTCATCGGCCCCTTTGATCATTTCCATCTCCTTTTCTCTTCTTTTTCTTTCTTTTTTGGATGAAAATAACATGCAACCCGCTTTCATTTGAACACAAAGAAAAAATGGTCATGGCTGGAATTTAATGGCAACAACTTAGATACGATGGTCTTATAAGTATTTATATATAACGGGTCATTTTGATCCGACCCATTATGTGTTGATGGATTAAATTGTAAAAGAGTGGAGCTCTATTTTATGAATTAAAATCTATAACACGTTCTTACAAAAAAATTAATCAAATTTATTTATCATTTAAAAATCGATCCAAAGAAATAAATGTAGTAGTATGCCAACAGATGTTTTCTTTATCAACTTTTGCAAGTTGGAAAATTCCCTTCAATAATTATTTTGTCAGGCATAAGTCACAATTGCAATTGTTGGGTTGGTTCCAAACCGTTTGCCTCAAGTCAAGTTCCCTCAAGTCATAAGTCACAATTGCAAAAATTTGTGAAAGACTTACCAATATTTAAAAAAAACAAAACGGATCATCTCTGTCCAATCCATCGTGTATTGGTGATAGTAAGTTGAGTTGTGAGAGGGTGGAACTCCGTCTTATATTTTTTAAAGGTCAATGATCGAAAAGTCTAATTATTATAAGAAAAATAACTAGTATTAAAGTTAATAATTATTACAATAATGTTTGAGCATAACCAATATGTTATGGAGATGATAAACAATTTTGTTTGAAAATGGACTTTTAAAGTAAAGCATCCTAAAATAGCTTCTTTGATCTCTCTAATCACGACATGAATCAACAGCAAAAAAGATAATGTAATTTCACAATTTGTCAACAAGGAAGAGATGTTTTTTTTTTTGTTTTTGGATTTGCTTGTGTTGTACTTATTGAAAATCAAGATTTAGGTTCATGAAAATAGGAGCCTGCTTTGGAGTTATATATATAAATATATATACACATAGACACAAATATATCAAATCTGATATTCCATTTTGAATCAGAAGTCTCATTTTTCATGTTTGCCCTGGGCCCCTAAAAAGTCAAGACTGAACCTGTGCTTGAGCCCATGCATTGGTGGAGCCACCTGAGAGCCTAAAGGGGACATGGTCCTTGCGATCTTTTAAAATAATCTTATTATTTCAATATAGACAAAAACTTGTGTAAAACGGTTTTATGGGTCCTAAATCCGTAAGACAAAACCCAAAAAATGATAAAAAAAAAAAGGTTGATAGAGAGGATAACCCATCAACAAAGATCACAGGCTACCTAATTAATAATTAGGTCAAAATGTGAGTGAAAATGAGTTAAAAATTGAACAAATTGGACTGAAACCCGCAAATCGACCCGGATCCAACAACATACCATGCGGGTCACCCAAGAGGAGGGGTGGCACGTGTCAACTTGGTAAAGGTGACAGCACATTAATGGAAACTTTCTCTTTTTGCTCCGGTGCCCTTGCATTGTCAAAGTTTACTGTCGAAATTCTTATGTTTTCCAAACCTTACTTTCATCCTCTTCCCTCCATGCTGAATAGAAGAAAATAAAACTTGACTTAATTAAATGTAATTAATATCTTAGTAATAACAGCTAAGTATAAATTAATAATGGAAAGTGACTCAAAAACCTTCAAAACACGACCATCATTTTTCCAATGTATTTATTTTCTGAGTCCTAGTTCCACGAGTTTATTGCATGAGAAGACTTCGGATATTCAGAGAAAAAACGACTCAAAAGCCTTTAAACACGGTACAACCATCAATTTTCAAACGGGAATTATTATTTTTTACACACTTCGAGTCCCACCAGTTTTTTCATAAAGTCTGGAGGAGGGATTTTGGTCATGAGTAGCAGTATGCAAACACATGTTTTCTTGGTCAAATTTTGCAAGCTAGAAAATTCCCTTCAATAATTATTTTGTCAATCGTAAGTCACAATTTGCAATTGCTAAGTTGGTTCCAAACCGTTTACCTCAAGTCAAGTTCCTCTCCACGAAAACCATTTAATTAATACAAAAATTTGCGATAGTATTTTTTTTAAAGACAGATCATCCCTACTCAATTCATCGTCTGTTGGTAATGGTAGGTTGGGCTATGAGAGGGTGGAGCTCCGTCTTACTAATTAAGATCCGTAAAACGTCATACAGGAGACCTACTCTAATACTAATCAAAAAATAAATTGGAATTAAGTTTGAGGGAACGCAATAACGTTCCCATAGGTTCTCTTTGTTCAAAATATGTTCATGACTTATCACGTCACAAGTTTAACTCACTCACTCTCTCTCTTTTTTTAGTATAAAAGAGCAGCCCACAAAAATGTAACAAGCAAAGTGAAAAAGCAAAGCATAGCTATGACAACTATTCTGAAGCCAACTCTCATCCTTTGTTATATTCTTCTACTCTTTTTTCCATTAAAGATCAATTCAACACCAATAACAGAAGCACAAGCTCTTGTTAGATGGAAAACAACCTTGTCTTCTTCATCCTCTCTCAATTCTTGGTCTCTTTCCAATATCTCAAACCTCTGCGCATGGACCGGTATCATGTGCAACCCTACTGGGACAGTTTCCAAAATCCATCTCTCTGATTCTGGTCTTGCCGGAACACTTGTCCAATTCATTTTTTCTTCATTCCCAAATTTGACTCATTTGACTTTTTACAACAACAGTCTTACAGGTTCAATCCCACCCAACATTGGCAATGTCTCCAAAATCACTCTTTTGGACTTGGGCAACAATCATTTTGAAGGAGAGATTCCATTAGAGATTGAAAAGTTGACTGAACTTGAGTACTTGAGTTTTAAAAACAATAGTCTCAGTGGTACAATTCCATTCCAGCTTAGCTATCTTCAAAAGGTAACATACTTAGACCTTAGTTTAAATCACTTGGCCACTCCAAACTGGTCAAACTTTTTGAGTATGCCAGCATTGACCCATCTCGACTTATCTTCCAACGTACTTGAAAATGAATTCCCAAATTTCATACCCAAGCTAAGAATTTGACTTATCTTGATTTGTCATATAACTCATTGACCGGCTCAATTCCTGATAACATAGGATTGTTACATGAATTGCTGGTCATTGATTTGTTCAACAATTCATTTCATGGAAATATTCCTTCTTCAATAGGCCAACTCAAGAATCTCGAAAGAATTGATCTTCAAAAGAATAAATTGAATGGCTTAATTCCTAAAGAGATTGGCTTTTGTTCGAACCTTTCTTTTTTGAGTCTATCTAGCAATTCATTTAGTGGGGCCTTGCCATTGTCTATGTCCAATTTAACCAAGATTTCTATTTTGGATATCGGTCACAACTTCCTTTCAGGTGAAATCTCTCCTTATTTTTTCACCAATTGGACCGAATTGATAACTTTACAGCTTCAAAATAACTCATTTAGTGGAAGAATTCCCGAGGAAATTCATCTCTTAACAAATCTGAATTACTTTTTTCTCGAAATAAACAATTTCTCAGGTCCAATTCCATCCCGCATTGGAAATTTGAAGAATTTGTTGGATTTAGATCTCTCTCATAATAAACTTTATGGTCCGATTCCATCCTCAATTGGAAACCTCACAAACCTTGAATCCCTTTGGCTTTCTTCTAATAATCTGACAGGAGAGATTCCTCGGAGTATCGGCAACTTAACAAGTCTAGTTATTCTCGATCTCTCGCACAACTTTCTTTCAGGTAGAATTCCTTCAACTCAACTAGCTTGATCACTTTCCAGTTGATATATTTCTCAAACAAAACTAGTCTAAACCATTATGTATAACTAATTTACCTTGTTTTTGTTTCCATCTGCAGGCACCACCATCGTCCATTCTACATCGCAAAATGAATTGACTGCACACATCCCCTCTTTCCTTTGCAGCTTGCGTTTCCTTAAAATTCTTCGACTGTCTAGTAATAGATTGAGCGGTTTGCTTCCTCAATGCTTGGGAAACTTCAGCACTAGTCTCTTAGTGATGGATTTGCGAGATAATCAACTTTCTGGTACACTTCCAGCTACATTCACAGAAGGAAATTCCATTAAGAGTATTAACTTGAACGGGAATCTATTGGAAGGGTCGTTGCCGCAAGCTTTGACCAGTTGTAGAAATTTGGAAGTTCTAGATCTTGGGAACAATAACATAAGCGATATCTTCCCGCATTGGATAGATACATTTACGCAGCTGCAAGTTCTTGTCTTGCGATCTAATCGATTCAGTGGTATCATACCTCTTTCCACGACTAAGATTCCATTCCCAAAGTTTGATCATCGACTTCTCTTACAATGCATTCACCGGTCTTTACCATCTTATTATTTCAGAAAATTTGAAGCAATGATGAATGTGAATGAAAAGAATGGGCAAATGGACTACATGGGTGATGCCATCATCTCATCAAGATTTCGTGGTGCTCGTGGTGAAAAACTTTGAAGTTAAATTGGTGAGAATCCTCACGGTGTATACAACCATTGATATGTCAAACAACAAATTTGAAGGAAAGATTCCATGTACCATTGGGATGCTTAGCTCCCTTCGGTTTCTGAACTTGTCTCACAACCATCTCATAGGACATATCCCAGCATCCCTCGCAAATTTGAGTGTGCTCGAATCATTGGATCTCTCTTCTAATAGAATGACAGGGGAGATTCCTTTGGAACTGACAAGGTTGACGTTTCTTGAAGTCCTTAACCTCTCGCAGAACTTTCTTGCTGGAGCCATACCTAAAGGTCCACAATTTAATACATTCGGGAATGATTCATTTCAAGGGAACCTGGCGTTATGTGGATTTCCATTAACTAAGAAATGCAGGGATGGCGATGCATCGTTAGTGCCTATGTCACCGGAACAAGAGGCTACTGCAGAATTTTTCAATGGGTTTAGTTGGGAATCTGTCCTAATGGGATATGGATTTGGAATGTTGTTTGGACTTACCATTGGGTATCTAATCTTCTTAACTGGAAAACCTAAATGGATTGTGAGAATCGATGAACGAGTACAAAACAGAAATGGAAGAAGATCAAGGAACAATGTGCAAATAAAATTTGCTCAAAGAAGACGGTAACTAGGGCACACCAACAGTTCCTGGGTCAAGAAGGCTCCAAATATTAAATTGTAAGATACCGAAATTTTACTAATAGTTATAACAAGGGTGATTGGAGTAATTTTAGTGTAATATTTACTAAGGATTATTGCTAATTATTGGGATAAATATTACTCTAATGGTTGTGTTTTCATGACTTTTGATGATTTAAGGTACGATGGAAGAAATTGAAGAAAGGAGAAAAATTGGCACGAGAGTTTGCATGTGGGCATGTGAAAGGCTAAAATTTATGCTCGAAATAGTTGTTTTGCAATGCAGATAGTGGGCAAGCGAAATGGTGATGAGATTTTCAAGCTTTAATATCTTTAGGATTTAAGTTTTTGTGAGCTCAAGACTCATTTAATATTTTGTTTTTATTATGTTAGGATTTTATTATTTTATTTCTTTCTTTTTGGGCACTGTTTCAGTAGTTGTTTGAGGCCCGAGTCTTTAGGAAGATGGGTTAGTGTGTAGGAGCATGGAGTAGTGGTAGTAGTAGGGAAGGTTGGCCTTCGAAATTCTCCTATAAATATAGGGAAAATGGGAGGACACAATTTTGAGCAAAAATTCACTCCAACTCACACTTCATATCAAGTATACGTCACCCTCATGCTCCATTTCTAAATTTCCATTTTTAGTTGAAGAATTGTTGAAGCTTTGATTCAAAACAATTGTGAGTTCTAGTTTCTTATCTCTACTCAATTGTTTATTTGAATTTATTTATTTTTTACATTTCAAGTTTATGAATATTTTGTTTGATCAAGTAAAAAGGCCTATTATTTGATTGAATGTGATAATCTACTGCCAATTAAAATGGCAAATCTGTAATTGTTTATTTGTTTTAATACAACGACAAATGACATGACGTGCCTTGACGCCAATCTCTATATGAGCATGGGGTCGAGCGCCTATACAAACACATAAATTAAACACCTACAAAGCCCATGCTTACCACGAGCTACAAACACACACGGATAAAACATAATCACTTATGTGACTAATATATACTAGCTTCTAAAAGCCAGAAAGCAGTCAACAAGCTATTGCTCCAGAACTAAACACAATGGCTCCACGGCCAACCAACTAGTGTAATATAATACACAAGCACGATGTTAAACATCAACATCAAAAGAATAGTGCAAGGCCATTAATGTCAATTACCCAAAATAAAGTTTATATAACTCTATACATCCCCGTCCCCACAACTATACAAAACAAATCTTCTAGGAGCTACATCTCTAAACAACATTCTAAGTCTCACGTATCTCGCCGATCACATGGGAACTCCCGAGCACTCTGGATCAAATTCCTAGATAACTGCACACTAAATTAAGCAAACACGGGGTGCATGATAACTCAGTAAGTTACTACATGCAACTACATGGCATGTTGTTATGCACATGTTATGATCGAACACATCAGTCAACCAAGTATAGTTGTACATATACTTGCACACATCACATTGATCATGTTATAATGCACATTGACTCAACGTAATTAAACACATAATCCAAGATATACAATTGTAGGCGAGCTTTCCATCTCAACCTACATATCAAACACCATAGATGTGTTGTTATTGCAGTACACACACTGAAGTCATGTTTGTACACATGTTGAACCAATGTCTGAACCCACTAGTATCCAGAACCAATGATCTTGGGACTTAACCAAAAGTCTCATTACCCCGAGTTTTACCCAAAAGTCTAGCCTCCAAATTGCTATGCTAATTTCTCTAACAAAGACTACTTCCTCGTTACGGCCAATAACGAAGGAAACGACAACGACCCCAAGCATTTAAGAGATTTGATTCTCGTAACTACTTATGTCGCCCTCATTGTCGTGACACACACATATGTCAGCTGGACTCAATGCAATGCACAAGTAGATGTTTACTTGTAATAAACACAACTGTTGAGTTCCAAAGTAGGGGGAGCTCAACACACATAACAAGCATGCTTATTTTATTGTAAATAACACTGAAGTATGTATTTTCTTAAAACAAACATTATATCTAGATCGTCTTAACGATAATGAATGTAACGTTTGTAAGTACTAAACGTTAAACAATATAATTCTGAGAAACATTCACTCCAACACAATCCTAAACATTAATATCTTTAGGATTTAAGTTTTTGTGACCTCAAGACTCATTTAATATTTTGTTTTTATTATGTTAGAATTTTATTATTTTATTTATTTCCTTTTAGGCACTCTTTGAGTAGTTGCTTAACACATTAGTTGTTAGAAACATGGATTAGTGGCTAGGAGCATGGAGTAGTGGTAGTAGTGGGGAAGGTTGGCCCCTTGAAATTCCCATATAAATAGAGGGAAAATCTTCAAGGGAGGACACACAATTCTGAGAAAAATTCACTCCAACTCACACTCCATATCAAGTATACGTCACCCCCATATTCTATTTCTAAATTTCCATTTCTAGTTGAAGAATTGTTGAAGCATTGATTCAAAACAATAGTGAGTTCTAATTGCTTATCTCTACTCAATTGTTCATTGGTATTAATTTATTTTCTACATTTTAAGTTTATGGATATTTTGTTTGATTGTGTAAAAAGGCCTATTATTTGATTGAATTTGATAATCTACCACCAATTAAAACGGCAAATCCATAATTGTTTGTTTATTTTAATACAGTGGCAAATGGTATGATTTCAATTAGCTTCGCAAACAATCTAATCTATGGTGAAAATAAATAATCCAATTTAAATGAACCTGCTTGTGTGTTTGTTAATTAGAATGGAGTCTTTGTAGTTCTTAGTGTTGTCAAAACACTAAATCCTACGAGCATCTCTAGGGTTGTCTTTTGATTAAGGTAGTAATTAATGAGCTTCTCTTGATTACCAAAACAATAAGGAGAGACTCGTATTTGATTTTATCTCATTAATTTTGCGTTATTTTATTTTTAGTGCAATCGATAATTAGTTTCTTAAACCCAACTTTCGCCCCCATCCGATAACTGTAGTGAATTAAATACATCGTTCCATGCGCAGACAATCTTACTTACACTATACTATTTGGTAAAACGTATCTATGGGCCACTGTACTTTACAAAAATTGCAATTAGGTCACTTGAACTTTAAAATTTTCGTAATAGCCACTGTACTTGAGTTACGTTGCAATTTAACCCATTTTTTGGATGGATGTTTGAAAGAACACAATAGCTAGGATTCTCAAGAGAAACCAATGCAGTTTCCAATGTAGCTGCCGATGTAGCTACAATGGAAGTCACAATGATAAAAATAATCAAAACAACGGAAGACAAAACAATCAGACAATAAACAGAGCGAAACAGTTTACCAAAACGATCTACAAGACTATGCTTGTAGACCTAGCCTCAAGGCAACAAAGATTTCACTAAAAAGATTAAACGTTTTACAAAAACTATTGTGAAATCACTAACCAAAACACTCTCACAAGACAACAAGTCTTGGAGAGCAAAAACCCCACAGAAAACAAGTATACCAAACGTGGGAAGAAACAAAACAACTTCCTAAAACTGAACAGGAAGACAAACAGAAATCCAAAACTCAATGTAGCTGCCGATGTTATAACATCAGAAGCTACAATCACAATGCTGCACGTCTGGAAGGAAGAATGACTTCTGAATCTTTGAAGTTTTGCTCACAACCTTTGGTTTTGATTTTTCTCTCTCAAACTCTGCACCTTTAGCCGTGTCCCAGCTCCTCCATATATAGCGTTGAGATATCCAACACACAAGGAACAATCCGACTTCTACAAGGACAAGGATTAGAGAAGGGAAATAAAATCTACTTACCATATCCATAGATTTTATTACCATGTAATGAAGGTCACCAAAAACCCGGTTGGAAGAGGATTCATAATAAGATCTTGTTTCCAAATATAATGCAACAAAATCTAATTAAAGATGTAAATTCCAAAATTACCAAAACTTGTCAAATATGAATTTTACCATGAAAGGGGAAACAAGAAGTAAAAATAGGCATGACCTATTTTACCCTTACAATCACCCCCTTTGTTGAGCATTTTTTGTCAAATACAATGACAAGTGTTGCCATAATGAACTCATACTTCAACCTACATATGTTAGAGAAAAATATCCAAATACACACCCCCTGAACACATGTATCATAGAGAAATAATAGGAAATCAAGTTGTATGAGATATTAACAAGTCAACCCAAAACAGTTAAGAGAGTTACATAGCCAAACCAAGCAGAAAAACAGTTTAAGGAACTTATTATAGACCAACATCAGACCATCATAAAATATTGTTTGGAATACAACAACCACAAGATAAACATCTTCAATTCTCTTCAGCAACAGTTTCTTCCCCAGCAGCAGCAGGATCAGGTTCAACAACAGCAGCAATATCAGGACCACTTGAAACTGGAACACTTGGAGCATCATCACCCCCTATTTGGCCAGAATGTAGAGCCAACCAAGAGGAATATTGAGCTGCCAAGGACTAGAGAAGGGAGGTTTGAGAGGACAGAATAGCCAATTGTGAATTGACCATATTCAACTGAGCAGATATGAAGGCAATAGAGATAGGGGCAGAAGGATTATCTGAGATGGGTAGAGATGAGGCAGCTAATGAAGCTACATTGTTAGTAACATTGAAAGGAGGTTGGACAGATGGATGAGACTGTGATGGACCAGGAACACAAGAAGAGGGATCTGTAGTGACAGGAACATAGGGATAGGATAAAGGCAGGTTAACCACCCTGTCTCCTTTCAGGAGTTTGGTAGAAATATGGAGAGGGTCAAGGACAAGAGTTAACCTTGTTCCTGCAGCTGGAGTATATCCTTGAGACACTAGGATTTTGTAGATTAAAGAGGGAAAGATAAGGAACCTTTTGTCACCTTCAGATTCAGCAAGAGAGGTGATTTTCTTAAAGGCAAAGTCCCCAAAATCAAAGTGTGACGCCCCGCTCCTTCGTTATCTCGGTTTGCGTGCTATACGTGCACTTCTTCCTTTGTTGACGGTATGTTTGGGTTGCGAGAGGGTCTAGATATGTTCGAGAGACCATTTTAAGACCAAAACATTATTAAGAGACTCCATATAGTTGTTGACTTGCTAAAGTCACAAGTCGTGACTCGACGATAGTCGGAATGCGACGCGATTGAGGGTTTGCTTGCGTTTTGTGTCCGTGACCTCGGTTTGGGTCCTAGACCTTTTTAAGATGGTTTGTTAACATGTTTAGATGCATTAGACTTCAAGTTGGAGGTGTTCCTTAAGTCTATCGATGATTTGGAAGTTTTGGAGATAGCGTTCGTCTCTATCGCGTAGTTCGGAAATCGAGTCGCGTAATCGCCTCTCCGTTGGGATTCTTATCTCCCTAAGTTGTTATTCAACTTTCTATAAGTATTTAAGCTTCTTCATTAGCCCTTAGACTTGCCTTAAAAGTCTCCTTTCATTGCTCGTTTGATTTCGAGTTCATTAGTCGTTCGGTTGCACGTTGTTGCACCCTTCGGTTTCGCCCGAGTTGTTTCGAGTTGTTCGGTGTGTTTTAGACTTGTTTTGAGTTGGGTTAGACCTTAGAAGCCCATAAGTTTGGATGCCCATAAGTTTGGGATCATTAGATAGTTTTGGAGGCTCAGCCGAGGCGGCCGTGGCACTTGGCAGGCCGCCCGATCTGAGAATTGGTGAATTGCACTGGAGGTTCGGAGCCGGCGCGCACCTTGTTGAGGCGCCCGCCTCAGAATCTTGAGAACATGGTGAATGTGCGGGGATGCAGGGTCGATTGTTGAGGCGCCCGCCTCATGGGGCTTAGGTGAGGCGCCGCCTCACGGCTTTGCTTCTGGGAGATTTTCTCTGTTTCGGAATTGGACGTTTTGTACACTTCAAACCCCTACCTAAACCTATCCTAAACCTCCCTAACCCTTCCTACTTAAGTCCTAACATCCCTAACTAGATTTTAAAGTTGGATTAAGGGTCCATTAGTTGGTCATTAAGCCACAAATCAGATTGGAAAAGGGACCACAAGTGATTGACACTTGTCCCACTCAACCTTTTGACCAATATAAACCACAAATCGCTCTCTTCCTCTTCATTTCTTGAGCTTCTTTCAAAAACGGGATTGCATCTTCTCTCAAGGTTCTTCCATGGTTTCTTGAGTCTTCATCTCCATCTTCAACCATCCATTCATCCTTTGCCCAAGAGCCTTTCATTAAAGTTGTAGAGCTCCTCAAGGGGAGCATTTCCATCCGATTGGTTTCTTCTATTTCTTTCTTTGGTGTTGAACTTGTAAGTTACCTTCTTCATCTTCTTCTTCTTCTTTTGATTTTGTGCCCATTGATCCTAAGGAAAACAAACTCTATGCTATTTGAGGTCAATGGGTACACATACTTGCCTTGTATGATTTTAACTTGTGATTTGAGCATGTGAACTTGTTAAGAGCATGTGTAGGATGAATCCTATGATTATTGAAGTATATTGTTACTTTTCATCTTGTGTTTCTAGGGTTGTGAACTTGCTAGAAATCATGTTTACATTTTATTTGGGTTTATTTTGATAGTAGGCATGAGATTGGGAATTTAGAGGTGTAATCTCACTAGGCAATATGTAAATGACCATTCAATTGAAAGTATGTGATTTCTAAAATGGGTATAAGATCTTGTTAAGTTCTATGGATTTTAATCTAGGGAATCTAGCCCAAAATGATTGTGAGGAAATTGTTGTAAATGTGAATGATATGTTGATTTGGGGATTTATTGAGGAAATTGTGAGGAAATGATTGTGTGACAATTAAGACTTAATAGAGTTGTTTTAGGTTCAATATCATGTTGGAGAGCATTAGGCTAAACCCTACGATGTTCGGGTTTGGTTGGTCTCGATTATGAGTATCCGAGCATCTTGAATTGTGTCCCATTTGTGACACCCACGCTATAGAGGTTGATTGGAGATTTGTTTAGGGCGTGCTCGTTAGGGCACGGAGCATTAGAGATCAACCTATGATCTCGTATTTCTTTAAGAAATGATTATTTGAATGAGTTCTCTTTTAGGGAATTGGGTCGTGTGCACATGAAAGCACTTGCGAGGTTATGACTACGGCTTAGTTTGATACCCGTGAGTTTGGCTTTGAAGAAGTCGAACATATATGACCGTTGGGACTATGGTTGAGTCCGGTGTACCTTTAAGTGAGGATAAATGCTAAGTATGGATATATGATTGTTTTAGACTAAATAATAGTCTTTGGTTTAATCCCGAGTAGAGGGCTATAGTAGACCTCACGTTGTGATCTCTTGAGCTTATATGCTACGTTTGTTTGGGTTGTGACTTGAGGGTCATGAGTACCTAAATAGGTGGTTCTTGGACTAAACGAATAGGTTGGTTGGTTTTGTTAAGTGTGTACAATATGTGCATTGTTAAAATTGGTGTGTAGAACTTTATGTCCTACTTGATTTGATATGTCCGCTATGATCGGTCTTGGTTCTTGTTTGAGCATGAGAGTAATTATCTACTTGTGCATTTCATAAAAGCCCAGCTGGCATTATTTGGATTTGGTTTTTATGTCAGGGTAGGACGATACATCGCCTATACGAATCGTAAGATTCGTATTCGCTATGGATCGCCGTACCTGGGACCTCACACACCCCTCGTTGTTGGCATGATGGGGAAGTAGCCCCTTTGCCGTATCAGTTAAGTGCCGCATTGGCTTGCTAGCTAAATCGAATGATTCTCGATGAAAGTCGATGCACTCACAGAGCATCGATGTTGCACGAACCAGTAACATTGTGTATTGCAGGAGCAACACAACAGAACTATATGGGTACCTTCTCTATCCCTTATGTGGCTTACTATGAGCACTTATATGAAAGATAACGTGCTATGTGAATTATGAAGTTTATGATACTTGATGACTTAGTACAAGTTATTGTTGGTATACGATTAAGATGCCATGAGATTATATATGCTTGTGCATTATGCCATGCCACGCCATGCTATGCCATACATTGCATTTAGTAACTTACTGGGTCATTATGACTCATTTCGTGTGTTTGTTTTCCTTAGTTTTTGCGAGTAAGCTCGTTGAATGCGCATTGAAGCTTGGCGCTTGATCGATAACAGGTGGTCTTCCGGGCGATAGCTTGGGGTTATTAGTATTGTTGTATTTGTATTTTGTGAGATACGGTGGTGAAGTTATGTAAACTTTACTTGGGTAGTTATGTTAGTATTCTATTGTCGTTTATTTTGGTAGCCGATTTGTCGAGTCAGTTGTTGTATTTATTAGAAGTTATTCCGTTGTCTTTCGAGCAAGGTTTTAGCTCGCTTGTTTTAGTATTATGTTATTGCTATTTACGCCCCGACAACTTTAGTCGAGAGACATTGGTTTAGTGGTTGGTATTTTATCTCTTACTCTTTTTAGTTAATGTATTCCTCAGGCATGTTATAGCCAGTAGAGTTGTTGTATATTAGGTTGGGTTCTTGTTGCTTCGCCGGCCTTAGGTTGCCGATGGTTGGTTGTTGTCGTGCGCAATGTTGCGTCCACGCGAGTAAATGGTAATAGAGAGAGATAGTCGTCTCTCGGCCTTGTATTCCTTAGTTTATAATTATAGGCTTTGGTCCCACTTATGATTTGCTTCCGCATATTTTAGTTTTTGGTTATTCGGTTTTGCCGTTATGGCTTTACATTCTTGTTTAGAGTTTGTTGGTTCAACTCGGACTCGCACCACTACGCTTAGCGGGTGCTTGTCGATCTTTAGCTTGTCTTGACAAGCGACCTTGGGATTCGCATTGGAGTCGGGGTCGGTGTCAGCTGGTATCGAGCTATAGTTAGCTATTTCGCCAGATAGGTTCCTTGGCCTTGTTTGGGTTGGTTTATTGTCGAGTTACACCGAGTGTTCTTTGTAAGGCGTATGTCGGAACTTGGCGTGAGCTAGTTCTATATACCTTGTTCGAGCTACCGTGGCGACGAGAGGAGAGAATAGCGATCCGCTGCAGGACTCCTCAACGGATGTGTGGACTAGAAGATGATTCTTCGTTTTGCGAAATTTTTGAAGTTTAAACCTAAAGTTTCGATGGAGAGCCTGATACTATTGAGGCGAAACATCTAGAAAGCATGGAGAAGATCTTTATGTTTTGGTAGTACACGAGGAAATGGTTACGTTAGCGGTGTTTGGATTGGATGGTGTGCCGAGCAATGGTGGCTTGAAATACGAGATCGTTGGAGACGGCGTGAGTGCCTCGAAAAACCTTTGTCAAGGAATTTATGGTACGGCTTGGTCCCAGAGGACTGAGCAAGAGGAGAGATGGAATTCCTAATGTTAGAACAAGAGATATGACGCGTGGCTCAAGATTCAACAAAGTTTATGGAGCTGGCTCGCATCGTAGTTACTTGGCGCCGATGATAAGAAGACCGAGAGGTTTGTGAAAGGCCCGAAGACGATTATCTGGAGGCGCTTTATTCCATATTACTACGGATTTCAAGGGCCGTGGATCGTGTGATATGCGGCGGGATGACATCGAGGAGTACGCCAAAAGAAAATATCAAAGACTAATAGGCCCCGAGGATAAGAGAAGGCAGCCAACACCTCAAACAAGTAGTCAAGGAAAGGTGCATTCTGTCGAGTGGTGTTACTACTTCTACTCGAAACGACAGGTGACGTGTTGACATGTAACTTTTGTAAGAGGACAGACACACCGAAGATAGGTGTTGGGGAAAGATCGAAGTGTTACTATTGTGGGTGACGGAACTCACTTGAAGAAAGATTGCCCAAGAGGAAAGTTAGTCACCGAGCATTAGTCAACAATTCAAGGGCTCCAAGAGGGATTGTGACTCGGCCACTTAGAGTTTGAAGCAAGCACGCTATATGGTTATCGTCATGAGTTTTGAGACCTATCCAATAGAAGGTACATTCGTATATATATACGCAAATTATATCGTTACTACTATTAATTCTTATTGAGAGTACACGCTTTAATTCAGAACTCATGTGCATTCATACATGCATTATATGGTATGTTGTGTATTATTGGTTATTTGCTCGATCGGGAATACCCTAATGTGAGATCGATATATTACATGGTTTGTTTTTGGGGATTACCGGTAGTAACGCGCGTGGTGTATGGATTCTTGTTTAGTCTATATATATATATATGACTATGCTATATGTATATAGTTTGGTTCGTGGATATGTAAAAGGTCATATATGTATATGTATGTATATATATATATATATATATGAATATATATGAAGCATGAATTGTAAGTTGACATTTATTGATTTGGTATAATGTTTATATATTCGATAAGGATATGTTTATAATGACTAATATGATATTATATTAATAATATGGTTACTATGCGAGTAGGTTATACACTGAATTGTGAGAGGGTTGAAGAATGTGATTTAGAAAATAATCATGGTTACACGGAGATTGGCTTCACCGTGAGTATTGAGACGTTAACGTTGTGTTAGGATGCTTAGTGTATGCATTGGTTGTAGACTTGGTCTAGAAGAGAGAATAGTTTTTACGGAGTATGGGCGTTACGGGCATTAGTGGCCTTGTCGATTCATTGTGATTACTAGGAGTACGAGTTTTTGTGGTAGATAACGTTGTTTATTGTTATAAGAGGTAATAGACCTGTTGTTACTTGGTCAATTTTTATTCGATTATGTGCATTAGTTGTAGGAAACACCTACTTGATGCATTACATTGTAGTATACTAAATTCTCATTTCATCATTATTATCTCTGCTCATTCATTTCCTTAGCATAGGAGACTATTAAAGGATGCTTAAAACCTTTTAATCATGAACCTTCGCATCCTTGCAGCGAGCTTTTGAGTATCCAATTTAGTCGGTACCTAAATTGGTGATCAAAGTGGTTCGTTGTTGGACTAGGATTGGTATGAATTATGGTAGAAATTGACTACACCGTTACCAAATGGAATTGACTTGAATGGAAAGAATTTTCAAAACATGGCATTGTGTGCTCTTATGTGTTCTCACCGCGATGGGGAAATGCGAGTGTGATTTACATGGTTTGAAATGCCGATTTGATTATCTTTGATTTGTTTGTAAATTGCTCCATAGGCAATTATTAATTCTTGTAACTTAGAATCTTTTGTGCTTGAATTTCATGATGTGCCCCGAAACAAATAGTTTCGGTAGTTGAATGTCAATTTCTGATGTTGAAGTTTGGGATTTTGCCTACATGAT
>CM028377.1:53484803-53527271 GCA_013146195.2 Codonopsis lanceolata | reverse complement strand
TCGAGAAGTAATATCATTTTGGGGCATATAGTTTCTAGCGCGGGATAGCCGTTGATCCTTCTAAGGTTGAGCGGTGATGAATTGGAAGAGACCTAGTTCGTTACCCAGGGTTCGGAGTTTCTTGGAGTCTAGCGGGTTATTAGGAGATTTATGAGGTTTTTCTCGGATTGTGACTCCTATGACTAGATTGACACAAAAGAATATGCCATTTGTTTGGAGGCGAAATGTGAAGCTAGTTTCCAAGAGCTTAAGAAGCGGTTGACGTCGGCACCTATTTTGGCTTTGCCTAGTGGAGAGATAATTTTGTGATCTATAGCGATGCTTAAGGAAGGTTTGGGTTGTGTGTTGATGCAAAATGGAAGAGTTATCGCCTATGCGTCGAGGAAGTTGTCTATTCATGAACAGAATTACCCGACCTGCGATTTGGAGTTGGCTGCGATTATTTTATAAATGGAAACACTTGTATGGGGCTAAGTTTGAGATTTTCACCGATCATAAAAGTTTGAAGTATTGTTTTCTCAAAAGAGTTGAACATGAGGCAAAGAAGATGGATGGAAAATTAAAAGATCATGATTGCACTATTTTGTATCATCAGGAAAGAGCAAATGTAGTAGCGGATGCCTTGAGTAGGAAAGTTCACATGTCTTGTATGATGGTTAGAGAATGGAAGATGTTGGAGGATTTGCGAGATTGGGGTCTAGTGTTTATGATAGAGGTGTGATTTTCGCAAATGTTAGTGCTACGCCGGATTTATTTGGGAAAATTAGAGAAGCGCAAGGGAATGATCAGGAGTTGAAGAAAATTATTGATGGGTTGGTGAAAATGTATCGCTTTGATTTTGTGATTAATAGTGAGGGTACTTTGACATTTCGAGGTAGAATTTGTGTTCCTTCTAATAATGAATTGAAGAGGTTGGTTCTTGATGAGGCTCATAAAGCAGGTATACCATTCACGGGAGCACGAAGATGTATTTGGATTTGAAAAGACAATTTTGGTGGAAAGGCATGAAGGGGAAATGCGGGTATGTGTCAAAGTGTTTGACTTGCCAACGGTTAAAAAGTTTGAACATCGAGGAGGCTGCGGGATTTCTACACCACTTGAGATTCTGAATGGAAGTGGGAGTTCATTACTATGGATTTTGTGACGGGGTTACCATGCCTTGCGGAGAGGATTTAATGCGGTTTGGGTTATAGTTGGCAGTTGACTAAGTGCGCACACTTTATTCGATCGCGATCACGTATTCATTGACTCGGTTAGCTTTGACCTTGTATATTCGAGGAAATGGAGACTTCATGGCGTACACATGAGTATTGTGTCGATAGAGATCCGAGGGGTTTACATCTAGATTTTGGAGGTCGTTGCGAGGAAGCTTTGGGGACCTTGGAGACTTGATTACAGCTTTTCATCCAAGCGGATGGTGATCCGAAGCGATTGATTGATTTTTGGAGGATATGCTGCGAGGCTTGTGCCGTGGATTTCAGAGGAAGTGGGATTCTCACTTACCTTTAGCAGGAGTTTACATAATAACGTTATAATTCGAGTATCAAGATGGCGCGTATGAAGCTTTGTATGGGCGTAAGTGTAGATCACCAATTTGTTGGGATGAAGTTGGAGAGCAAAACTTTGGGGTTCGAGTTAGTGCAACGGTCGGTTGAGGCGTGAAGTTGATTAGGATCGATTGCGCACCGCTGAGAGTCGACAAAAGAAGAGTTACAGCGGACAATCGAGGCAGGATCTTGAGTTCCAAGTGGGAGACTACGTGTTCTTGAAGGTGACACCGAGGAGAGTGCGAAGAGGTCGGCAAGAAGGGAAGCTTACCGAGGTACATTGGCCCGTTTGAGGTTCTTGAGAGTTGGGTCCTTAAGCGTATTCGAATTGCATTGCCACCTTCACTTTCGGAGACTGTAATGTCTTCCATGTTTCCGTGTTCTGAAAGTATTTGAAGGATGAGTCCCATGTACTTGAGTATGAGGAGATAACGTTTGAGCCGGATATGTCTTATGTTGAAAAGCCCGTGAAGATTTTGGATACCAAAGAGCAAGTGCTACGAACCAAAAGAATCCCCTTAGTTAAAGTTCTTTGGAGAAATCACAACATTGAAGCGTGGGAGGCGGAGCGGAGATGCGCTTGTGAGAAGCATCCACATTTGTTTGATGAACTGGTAAGGAATTTAGGGACTAAATTCTAAAGGAGGAGAGTGTAACACCCCGTATTCTTGCATGTGCATTGTGTGCTTGCCTTCATGTTTTCTTGTTGATTGTGAGCATGTTTACCTAGTTTATAAATGATTTGGAAACATTCATAAGTCATTCATGAAGCTCTTAACATGTTTAGAATCATGTATGCTTGTTTGTTGAATCGCCGGTTCGATTGCTTTGTTTTGGCCTTAGCGATTTTTCCCTCGTTGCTCGTTTTGCTTCTATTTCGTCGTGCGATGTGTTTGTTGAGTTCTTGGCTTTGTATTCAGGTCATAACCATGTTGAAACAAGCCTTTTCCATGACCAAGTTATCCTAGTTTGATTGGTGTTTGATTCGTTAACCATTCGTCGCGTGATTCGAGCCTTGTTCTACCTTGTTCCGGATGTTGTTCGGGTGTGTTTCCGACTTGTTTTGAGTTGGGTTAGACCTTAGAATGGTTGCCCATAAGTTTGGGACCATTTAGGACATGTTTAGACCAAGTTGAGGTTTAACGAGGCGGCCGCATCGAATTTTGAGCACTAGCCCGCCTCAAGTCTTTGAGAGCATTTCAAAATCAGCCCAAGCCTCAGAAGTTGAGGCGCCCGCCTGGCTCTGGGTGAGGCGCCCGCCTCAAATACTGGGAGCTCCTACAGGATTTTCCCCTGTTTTGCTGTTGGACGACTTTTGGCACCCAAACCCCTATCCAAACCTTTTCTAAACCTCACTTAAACCTCCCTAACCCTCCTTGATTATGTCCTAACATCTCTAACTAGTTTTAAGGATGGATTAAGAGAGCTTTGTTGATCATTTAAACCACAAAATCAGATTTTTAAAGAGACCACATTAGCTTGACACTTGTCCCACTCAAATTCTAGACCAATATAAGCCATATCTTCAGATTTTGACTCTCATTTCTCACCTTCACTCTCTAAAAACGAATTTCATCTTCTCTCAAGCTCTCCATGGCTTCTTGAAGCTATTCTCTTGGTCTTCCCTCATCCCTTCTCCATTTGCTCAAGCCACCTTCATCAAAAGTGTAGAGCTCGAAGAGTAGAACATTTCCAACCGATCAATCTTCTCATTTGCTTTCTTTGGTGTAGAACTCAAGTAAGTTACTCTTCTTCTTCTTCTCTTTAGTTCTCATTGACCCTAAGGAAACAAAGCTTATGATGATTGAGGTCAATGAGGACACTTATATACTTCCTATGCTCTCTTCTTGTATTTTGAAAATATGAACTTGCTAGGAGCATGTATAGGATGATTTCTTTCCTATGAAGGTTTATAACATTCTTTCATCTTGTTTATTTAAGGTTTTGAACATGTTAGAAACATGTATTACATACATTGATGGAAGCGTTGTTATATGAGATTGCCCTAATTTATGCCTTCATGATATGTTGTGAAGTTGTTATGTGTTCTATCCTCAATATTGGACTCTATGATGAACATTAATCTCATTTCAATGCCTTGATGAATTTTATGACCTAGATGAGCTTAGTAATGGCCTAGGTTGAGTTTTGAAGCACATAGCTTCAACTACCCGAAATTTGGAATTTTTAGTAAAGACTCAACGGAGTCGACTCTAGGGAAGATTTGAACATGTTAAACTCTAATTTCAATTCCTACGAAGTTTGGACACCGTTTGGTCAAGTTTACTCAATTTTAAGTTGAGTTTAATTATGTGCATTTGAACCCGTTGTGATTATTTGGTTATGAGCAATTAATTGCCTTGACATGATTTATTGTAGAGATTTATACCCTACTTGGTCGGTCGAGTTCGCTCTTGTCGAATTCGATCATTATTTGGTCTTAACGAGTAAACATCTACTTGTGCATTGCATTAAGTCCAGCTGGCACTATTTGGTTTGATTTTTATGTCAAGGTAGGACGATGCATCGCCTTCACGAATTGAGAGATTCGTGCTCTCTATGGATCGCCGTACCTGGGACCTCACACACCCCTCCATTGTAGGCCGCAATGGGGAAGTAGCCCCTTTGTCGTAACAATACGTGTGTCACAGGCTGCTATTAGCCGGCGGAGTTCGGTATATCGATGCGAAGTCACGAGCATCGTAGTCACGATATTGGGTTAACAAACTATTTTGCAGGAGCTACGAAGCGGCCGTGTCTATATCATATCCTACTTGTATGATTTATTTTCTTGCATTTACGTGAATAATGTGCTAAGTGTTATATGAATAACATGAGCCATAATTGTGATCAATGCCATGATATAACATGAACATGCATTTTAGTAACTTACTAAGTCTTTCGACTTACCCTATTTGTTTGTTTTGTTTCCTTAGATCCGAGCCGAGGAGACGGTCCACGATAGACTCGCTATATCACGTTTGGTCGTTTGTGAGCTCAAGGTTGCTCCTTTGGGACTTTTGATAGTTAGTCTTTTATTTTGGAAAGGACGTTGGGAAGCAAGTCACTTAGACTTGTCTTGAGAATTTTGTTGTTGTAGTAAACTTAAATATTAGATACTTATGATCTTTTGTATGCCGACTTATATGTCGAGCCTGTTTATATGTTAATGGTTCACTACAATTTCTTCCGCTAAAGCTCTTTTAAATGTTGTTGTTGTTGTTGACTCCGGCATGTTGTGGCCGTTGAGGTTATTATAAGCATGTGTTAATATTGTAGGAGTAGTTGTTGGGTTCCGGCTGTAACGTCGCCGATGACTTGTTTATATTAAGTTGTTTTTCCGGCCAAGTGTAGCCGAGTTGTTATTCGTATGCGATGTTGCGCCACATGAATTTTATAATCCTACTTGCGCATGCTTGTGTTATTGCCTATTTGGATGGCACGACTCGGGATCTCGCATTGGGGTCCGGGTCGGGCCGTCACAAAATGGGTTGGAAGAAAAACAAAAGAATAGTAAAAGACAAGAAGGAAACACTTGGAGAGTATCTATATACTACAAAAACTAGTTTTACTTTTCAATGTATTGGTAAGATTATTACTATTAATTTGTAGAGTAACACTTAATTATTAGTATGAGTATTATGTTTATGTAATTAAATGTTATGTTTGAATTTTGGATTTGTGTAAGTGTGGACACCAGTATTTTGTAGTTAGCTTTTCGCAGTATTACCGTAAGAGATTTCGCTTCTTTAGGTTAATTCGTAAATTTTAGGTTTCCTAAATTGTTTCGATGTCACTCGTTTTTTATCGCCATGCCCGACATGTGTAGGTAATTGTTTTAGTTCCATCGGTTACCACTATTTGAAAAATCTTAGTTTGATTATATCTTCGTAAATCTCATGAAACTTTGGTTAATGTAAGATACCTTTGATTTGAAAGTTTGTTCCATGTTGATTAACAATACATTTTGGCATTTCTCTCGTTTCAAATTCTATTATGATCACTAAGTTTGAATGACACGTCACTTGATTATTGTGACAACTTTAAATTATTTACTTTTACACCACTATTGAGTGAGTGCGGTATTCTAGAATTACCTTTAAAATTTGATATCTTGTATGCATAATTAGCTTTGAACCCTTCGGGGTATTTGAAATTTAAACTGTAAAATTGCTAATGTGATCATGATGTCCGTGAGTTGTCCGTCGTGACTGATTGGTATGGGACAGTCTGTGCCAATTGGATTTCTCTATTTCCTCTTTGCATGCTTTGACCTTTCGTTTTCTTGTCCTAAAAATTATCTAAAATGACTTATTAAAATTTGGAGCTTTAAGCTACATTATTTTGGAACACCTCCATCAAATAAATATATTTGGTTAGTCTTCTTTTTGGTCCACCCCTCCTTAGTTTCGGAAGGGCAATGTTTAAATTTACTGAGCATTATTCGCTCATCCCTGTCATATTATTCTTTCTTTCAGGTCGTTAGTAGATACAAGATATTGAATTTGTTCGAGATGGGCTCTTGGAGAATCTAATCTTAGAATACTTTGATGAACATTTATTTTTTATTGTTATTTTAGTTAGATACTGTTTATGGAGTATTGGTTTAATTGGATCAATGGAATCTAATGAGGATTTTTTTTATATTGGTTTAGTTGGATTGATTGAATCCCACATTCGTTTTGTTTCCATAATGTGAGCTCACGGAACTAGGCCTAGGTTTGGGGTGTTTACTGTAATGGGTTCAGTCTGAGTCTAGTCTCATTCGGATCCTTCTTGGATATGATTTCAGAAAGGAGATCTGAAAAATAGGAGGACTCTAGTACGATCTTTCCGAGTATGTTTACGGATCCCTACGTCCTTACATTCCATTTAGGATTGGGGCGGAGCGAAAAGGGTTTTCGATGAGATGGGACAGGAAAAGGATCAGCCCCAGACGAGGTTTGTGCATAAGTGATTGCCTGATAATAAGCAAGGAATATCCGTTTTTCTGCTAAATAGGACCATGCTTGCAATGGGACTGATAGGGACTTGATGAAGATGGGCTATAGAAGGAGAAACCGGCACCGAAGGAGAACAATGAACAAAGGTTTTTCTAGCCAGTGAAAAGATGAACAAAAATAACCCTTCATCAAATAAATCACTTATTATTTAATTAAGGATAAAACAAGTAAATTTATCATGATATAAAATAATAATTGGACAAAAATAGCCCTAAACATAATAAATCACTCACCTTTAATTAAGGTTAAACAAGTAATATGTCATAGGCTAATTAATTCCATGAATAATTAAATAATAATTTCATCAATTGACTTGTACTTATTTTAAAGTTAGGTCCTACATTTTTTTAATTATATTCATTTCATCTTGTATTTTGATTTTTTGATCAGTTTCCCCTTCTTATCATTATCGTTACAAATGTCATCAAATATTTTTTAAAAATAACACAAATACCCTTACTCAGTCGAAGGACTACAATTTTATTATAAGGAACCCAAAAAACTCAAATCCATATGAGTTTCAATTTCAATTTAAAATTTTAAAAATTTTAAAAAATGAATTTGGATTTGTAAAAAGTGAAATTTAAGGTTGTGGTGGTCGTGTGTCTATAAATGATGAGTTTTACAAATGGGTTACTTTGAATTGAAGAAGGAGAAAGGAATTAGAAAATGAAATAAAATAAAATCAAAAATTAACTTTTGGGCTAATGGTGATATTTGAGGTTGTATTGGTGGTGATGGTGAGTCTATGGGGTTGATGGAAGATAGTGAATGATAAAAAAATAAATTAATTTAAATAAAATCTAAATTTCATTTTTCAAAGTAATGCATTTTTTTTACCTTTAAATTTACATATGAGACAAGGTATAACTATTTTTGGATTATCAAAATAATTATTTATTGTTTTATTCCCAAAGTGGACAGGCCTTCGTCCTTTAAGGATCTCTGTCCTATAAGTTTATGCATTTTTTGTTCGAAGGTAATTTCAAAAATTTTATCGTCTCGGCTCGCTCCTATTTTGCCGCATATCATTTCAGACAATCAAAGTGCCTTCACAAAAGGCCGCTCCATCCAGGACAATATTCTTCTAGCCCAAGAAATGATGAGTTATCTTGGGAAAAAGGTGCTTGGCTCGAATGTGATTATTAAACTTGATATGGCTAAGGCGTTTGATAGAGTTTCATGGTTATTTCTCATCAGGGTTCTTCGAAAATTTGGTTTCCATGAAGTTTTTATTGATCTAGTTTGGCGGCTCATATCTGACAATTGGTTCTCTGTCTTGATTAATGGTGATTCGGCAGGGTTCTTCTCCTCTTCTCGAGGCCTTCGACAAGGAGATCCTTTGTCTCCAAGCCTCTTTATTATTGCTACCGAGGTTTTTAGCAAAAGCATAAACCGTCTTCAACATCAGATTCCCTCTTCTGTTTTTTCTACCTCTAGTGGATGCCCAGTGGTTTCTCATCTTGCTTTTGCAGATGATATCATTCTTTTTTGCAATGGAAGTAAAAACTCCATCACTCTTCACAAAGACATTATTAGACACTATGAAGCATTCTCGGGTCAACTCATTAATAATTATAAAAGCTCCTTCTATCTCGGTCCCTCATCTGATGTTCATCGGGCCAATATTATTAAAGATGTCTTGGGTTTCAACAAGGGCTCTCTTCCTATAACCTATCTTGGTTGCCCGATTTATTTTGGCTGGAAAAAGAAAGCTTATTATGATTCTTTGGTTCTTAAAATTCAGAACCGTATAAACTCCTGGATGGGCTCCCTCATGGATGTCGCAGGCCGTCTCACCCTTATAAAGCATGTGCTCACTTCTATGTCTAGCTATCTCCTTGTTACTTCTATGATTGATCGCATGTTCTCCAATTTCTTTTGGGGGCAAATTGAAGGTAAGAGAAAAAGTCACTGGATATCATGGAATACATGTTGTTCCCCTATTAATGAGGGAGGCTTGGGAGTCCTCTCAATGGCTGATCTTGCTCGGGCTTATGGTTTAAAATTGTGGTGGCGATTTCGCACGGTTACTAAATTTGGACTAGATTTCTGCATGCCTGCTACTGCTTGAGAAATCATCCTAGCTGTGTTTCTTCTAAAGGATCTCATATTTGGAAGAGAATGTTAAAAGCTAGAAAGATCGCTGAACCTCATATTTTCTGGGTTATTGGTAATGGAGACTGTTCGCCATGGTATGATAACTGGATTCCCTCCTGTCCAGTCCCAAAACCTGCTGGCTGTGACGCTTCTTCAGTCCGAGATATCCTTGGTTCTCTTCACGGTTCTGGTTCTATGCTCTCCTCTCACTTGGTCTCCAAAATCAAGGAGAATTTTGTTTCTCTTAGTGATACTCTGGACAAAGCGTACTGGGCAGTCACCTCCCAAGGGGATTTCACTCTTTCTTCGGCTGTTTCTTTGGTTTAGAAATCCTGCCCATTGCTGCTTTCTTCTAAGTATGTTTGGCACAAACATCTTCCCAGTAAAATTAGTATATTCATATGGCGGCTCTTCTTGCGTAAACTCCCTATTGATGAAGGCCTTTGGCGTAAAGGCTTCTCTTTAGCCTCTAAATGCCATTGTTGTGATGATGGATACATGGAAGCTTTCACTCATGTTTTCATATCTAGTAGGGCTGCTTCTCAAGCTTGGAAATATTATCATGATTAATTTAATATTCCTTTCCAGCCGTGTTCCATCCAACAACGTTGTTTCTCTTGGTGGCTGCATCGGAACTCTCTGGTTCATGTTTTGATTCCTTCGTTGATTTTATGGCATATTTGGAAAGCTTGCAATAGGGTTGCTTTTGAGGCTCTCAGTACTCCTTCTCATGTGATGATTCACAATATTAATGCTGATTTGCATGATATTTTACAGGCTGCCAACTATTTCATTTCATATTTCCAATCTACCTTCATCTCTTTTGGGCATCGTAAGACCATTACTGTTAAGTCTGTTGTTTGGACTAAACCTCCCAGTGGTAGATTCAAATTGAACACTGATGGGGCTAGCCGAGGTAATCCAGGCTGCAGCGGAGGTGGTGGTATTATCCGTGACTCTGAGGGTAGATGTATTTATGCCTTCTCTTCTTATTATGGTGATGGCACTAATATGGTTGCAGAAATTCAGGCTCTTCACTCTGGTCTTCTGTGGATTCAAGATCATGGCCTCCGGGATGTTACAATTGAGACTGACTCTAAGGTTATCTTTGATTGCATTACTAAGGGCCACAACTTTCCTTGGATTCACTCCTATCTTCTTCGTGACATTCGTCGTCTTCAGACTTTGGGTAATCTTCATTTTAGTCACTGTTTCAGGGAAGCTAACTCTGTTGCTGATAGCCTTGCGAATCTGGCTTGTGACTCTCTCTCTCAGGAGGAGTTTCATCATTCTTTTGATCTTCCCCGTCACATTCGAGGTCTCCTTAGTCTTGATGCTGATGGCACGCCTTATGTTCGAATTAGTTAATTTTCATTTGATTTGTATTTTTTTTTCGAGGTAAGGCTCCTCTGTCCTCCCGTTTATAAGGGCAACGCTGGTTGTCCCCCTCAAGTTTGTATTTTTTTTCCTTTATCAATAAAATTCTGCAGGGTGCCGCCCATGTTTCCTAAAAAAAAATATTTATTGTTTTAATTAAAAAATATTTTAAATACCAAATGACAAATTAAATGATGAAATTGATATGTCTGGCCCAAACCGGGTCACGAGTGAAGCACGAGCTAGCATCACGTTCCAGTCACGAGCATAATTAATATGGGACCCGCCGACCTAGCGGGCAAAGTAATGGAAGCATTAAGCAGCGAGCAGTGCAGCTCCCGTCCAAACCTGGCCGGGCACAGGCCTTGCCTATCCGACCAAGGGCCATGCCCGGGAACCACACTCACACCGAGCAATAGAATCAGATTCATCTCGTCCAAACCTGGTCGAGCACCGGCCTTGCCTGCCCGATCAGGGGCCACCCCTTGGATCTACACTGACCTCAGAGCAGTACACATCAAATAGCCGGGCAGAGCCTTGCTCGTTCGGGCACATATCGAGTAGGAAGCATCAGAAACTTGTTCACCAAGACAAGTCAAAGGTTTCCTTATTCAAGTAAGAAACTTGCCTTATCTGTTCCTACATTTATGCGGCCAGCCGCTTATCATGCCTACAATCAAGGGATTCTCTCCTTGATTGACTAGGTAACTAAGGAAACTAAATCCTAGACGGATTCAATGACTTTAGGGGCCTATAAATACTCCTCCATAACCACAAACAAGGTACACACTTTCTTGGGCCTAGAAACCCTGTTAAACTCTCTCTTGACATTCACACTCGAGACTTACTCTCATGCCGGAGGGGTTTCGCGAGGCCCTGCCTTGAACTTCTACTCAGGTTTTCTGTATTGTTAATCAGGTTCAAGGAAGTAGATTCAAGCCCAGATATCCAACCCAACACACAGACGGCCCAAGCTGTGATTTTGCCACATCAGTTTGGTTCCATTGCCGGGAAGTCAAAGTTTCAACATTTTCTTCAAGTTTTTTCGGTGTAAGTTTCCAGAAATCTTCTTGTTGCAATGACCGAAAAAGGTAGCAAGCATCATGCCACTGTCAGTAACCACCAGGCTGGAAACAATAACCCTCCACTGCTGGTTGATCTGCCACCAAAGGCACCCCAAAGGGTGCAAACGATAAATCAAAAGGTGGCTGCTTGGCACGCGACTCATGACAATGATGTGCCATATGTTGAGGAGCAGCTGTCCCAGCATGCCAGCCAAAGCCATTCCAGCCAACGTGATGCCAGGCAGGTTATCAATGATAAATGTGATGCTCGCACACTAGATCTCATAATATAACTAAACCGCCAGCGGGAGAATGGCCAGGATAGCCAAATGAGTTTGCATGGCTAAACCCCGACCAGCTAGCTGCTGCTTTGCAAGTCTAGGAAGAGTATTATAACAAAATGTATGCACTCAACTAGCAACTGCTCGCCTTGGGCCACGCCCCAGTTCCAGTTGCAGATCTGGTGCAACCCGCTCTCAGCAATCCAGCACTTGTTGGCGATGGCCATGCCTCCCAACATTTGTCCGCTCCAAGCAGACGGATCCCATCCGTCATTCACATACCATCATAGAGAGCTGAGTCGGTGAAACAAGCAGATGACCAGGCGAAGAGTAGATACAGCCGTCAGAATCTCTCCCACAGACACCATCATCGGTAAGAATACCGTGCTCGGGAAGAGAGCCATGGCCGCCGTAGGGCCCGTGAGTGCGCAGAAGCAGATGTGCAATGGCCAAGATATAGAGCATGTGTCGAGCAGGAAGCTGAAGCCTCTTATGAGCCAACTTTTTACCCTCAGGTGCGTAGCCACCAATCAGACCTTGCTTGCTCTTCCAGAATCACTATGGACGCGGAAAGGTGACTATCCGAGAGAATGGAGGCCATGAAGAGAGACATGGCCAAGCAGATGGCTAATCTGGCCGTGGCCAAGCCCGACTATGGAGCCACTAAGCCGCTGGAGGGCAGCCCGTTCACTCCAAAGATTGAGAATGCGCCACCCGCACAAGGGGTTATCTTCCCACAATTCGAGAAGTACTTTGGGAAGATGCGGGCAAGCGATTGGCTCCTATCATTCGAGGCACAGATTCGAATGGCCACAAATGTGGAAGCCTTGAAGATGCGGGCATTTGAGGGAGCTCTTCAGGGAAAGGCACAGGCCTGGTTAGGCAGAGTTCCCCGCGGATCGATTGGCAGCTAGGCAACGCTTTGGGAAAAGTTCTTGGAGGAATTCGGCACTACAGGCCCAACCCCTAAAAATCGCTTCAACCTTGCCAAAATTAAGCAAGGTGACAACGAATCTTACAGCAGCTACTTGAAGAGATTCGAGGAGATGCTCGATCAGGTGACCGCCACTAGTGACCCAGAGTTCACTTTATGCTATCTCAACAACATGAAGGCAGGGCCACTGAAGACAATGCTAGCAATGAACCCGGGCTTCAAAGCGTAACCGCTGCAAGTTCCCATCTCTTCGCCGACCGAAAGATCAAGGGCGACAAGGCTGCGGCAAGGATAGGGGGCTCGGCTGAGCCAGACTAGAGCCCGAGGTCAACAACTGCCCGCACAGAGACAGGAAGAAAACATCTACCCCCGGGCAAAGATTCAGGGAGGCACAGTTCACCTCGCTAAACACTACGCGGGAAGAGATCATGTTCCAAGTGGGAGATGCGCTGCCTGTCCCTTATCCACTCGACCCTGAGCTCGCTCATGCCAGAGACAACACAAAGTATTGCGATTACCATCATGGTAACGGCCACACCACTGAGGAATGCTTTGTATTGAAGCGTGAAATTCAAAAGTTGATCAATGCGGGCAAGCTGGACCATTTTAAAAGGGATCAAGTTGTGGGAAATAATGCCAATAATGACCAACAAGGAAGACCCCCAAGAGGAAGAGGTGGCCAGGCCCCTCAGATTCGAGGGGTGATAAACATGATCTAGGAAGAGCTCCCGTCCAATACACAGCTCGGGAAGCACATCTATTCCTTGTCTATGGCTGTCAACACACCAGCAATACAGCGGGCAGGAGAGCAGAGCATCTGTTTTACCCATAGCGAGTTGGCAAGCACTCCTTTAGCGTCAGAGCAACTGCTGGTGATTTCCTGTCTGGTGAACGACTGACAAGTTCATAGGGTGCTGCTTGACACTGGAGCGTGTAGGAACATCATGTACTACTCCTGCTTCAAAGGATTGGAATTGCCAGACGCCAGGCTCAAGCCTTATCTGGGAAGCTTGAGGGGTTTACCAACCATCAAGTAAGTGTCAAAGGCACTATCGAGCTGGAGGTATTCATGGGCGATGGGGCACAAACCCGGATAGAGATGGTGACATTCCTAGTGATCGATCTAAAATCTGCGTACAATTGCATTATGGGTGCTTCGGCGATGGCCAAATTTCAGATGGTCACCTCCATTCCCCACCAGAAGGCTAAATTCTACACCGAGGATGAAGTGGGCATCCTCAATAGCAAGCCCCGGGCAATGTGGGAATATGTTCGAGAGTCCCAACGGAAGAAGCAGAAACTGACCGTGGACATTCCCGACCAGACTGTAGCAGCTTCCGAAAAAGAGGTTCCCACCGACACTGCCTCAGTCTCCATTCCCATAAACAACATCGAGCTCGGGGAAACTTCTGAAGCGGCTGCTCCCGTGGAAACAGAGGCCCCCGAACAAGCCCCAGCACCAGGGCCCTCCAAGCGTGAGACTAGACGCCTCGAGCCATAAGACATTGAGATGGATACTCTGCAGGTTCGCGACAAGCGCGATATTCAGCCAGAGGGCGAGCTGGAAGAGATAGTCATCAATCCTGCTTACCCCGAGCAGAAAATTAAAATCGGGAAGGCCATGCCTCCCGAAGCTTGGGAAAGGTTGATTGAGCTGTTGAAGAACAGCCTGGATGTGTTCGCCTGGACTGTCGAGGACATGCAAGGCATTAGTGAATGTGTTGCACGCCACGACTTAAACGTCGATCCGACTTTTTGACTCATTCAGCAGTGACCAAGACAATACTCCCCTGAGAAAAATGTGGCCATCAAAGTAGAGGTTGAGAAGGTTCTGAAAGCGGATATCATCGAGGAGATCCAGTACCCGACTTGGCTGGCAAACGTAGTAATGGTAAAGAAGGCCAATGACAAATGGCGCATGTGCGTCGACTTCACAGGCCTCAACAAAGCTTGCCCAAAAGACTGCTACTCATTGCCCCGCATAGATGTGCTCGTAGATTCCATAGTCGGGTTCGAAATGCTAAGCTTCCTGGATGCATACTAAGGGTACCACCAGGTCAAGATGAACGAACAGGACAAGGCCAAGACAGCTTTCCGAGCAGCGGGGGGCCTTTACTGTTACAAGATGATGCCTTTTGGGTTGAAGAATGCAGGGGCTACCTACCAACACATGGTTAACAAAGTCTTTAGGTCATAGTTCGGTAGAAACATGGAGGTGTACATAGATGACATGGTCATGAAAACAAAAGGCCGTGACCATACTCTTGACCTGGCAGAAACATTTTCCAACTTGCGCAAACATAACACGAAGCTGAACCCGAGCAAGTGCGCCTTCGGGGTCCGAGTAGGAAAGTTCCTTGGGTTCATGGTCAACCAGCGCGGGATAGAGGCGAACCCGGAGAAGATTCATGCCTTACTTGACATGGAGCAGCCTTACTGCATCAAGCACATCCAGCAGCTAAACGGCAGAGTCATCGCCCTTGGGCGCTTCATCTCATGATCAGCGGAAAAATGCCTTCCATTCTTCAAGGTCCTACACGGCAACAAGGGTTTCGAGTGGAACGCAAGCTATGCCAAAGCTCTCGAGCAGCTCATGGAATATCTTGGCAAACCACCTCTCCTCAGCAGCCCCAGTGTTCGGTGAACCTTTATATGTGTATTTAGCAACCACGGACCAGGCCGTGGCCGCTCTTTTAGTAAGGGAGGAACTAGACATTCAAAAACCTGTGTACTATGTATCAAAGGCCCTAAGTCCTGTTAAGGGTCGTTATTTTAATGTAGAAAAATTAGCTTACTCGTTTGTCATACCTGCCCGAAAATTAAGGGCTTATTTTTCTGCACATGTAATCATAGTATACATAGATGCACCACTGCGTAAAGTTCTCCACAAGCCCGATTCATCAGGCAGACTACTCAACTGGTCAATCGAGCTCACGGAATTCCACATAGACTACTTGCCAAGGTGAGCAATCAAGGCTCAGGCCCTGGTTGATTTCTTGGTAGAAACAAGCTTCACTCAGCAGGAGGAACCTGAGGCCCAGCAGCTAACAGAGCCCGAGCAAGGGCAGCTGCCACAACCTCGGCCAGCCTACTGTTGGGATCTTTATGTGGATGGAGCAGCGAGAAAAGTCGGGAGCGGAGCTGGCATCCTTCTCATAGCTCCCGACGAAATCACAAAGTTTGAGTTGGTGCTTCGGTTCAAATTTTCCGCCTCAAATAACGTTGTCGAGTATGAAGCAATGATCGCTGGTCTTGAGCTCGCGGCTGACATGGGCGTAGAAGCGATCACATTGTACTCGGATTCACAACTAGTAGTGAACCAAGTCCAGGGGGAATATATGGTGCATCACCCTTCCCTGGTCAAATATTGCGAGCTTGTCAAAGAAGTCTTGAAGAACTTCAAGTTTTGGGAGATCATCAGAATTGATCGAGCTGACAACATGCGAGCAGACTACTTGTCCAAGTTTGCTGAGGCAAACCTAGCGCTGTTAAATCCCTCAGTAATGATTGAGCATTTGGAAACTCCAGCCATTGATAGGCCAGCAGTCATGGAGATCGAGCTAGCGACCAGAAGCTGGATTGACGATTACAAAGATTACATTGAGCAGGGAATTTCACCCGTAGACAAAGTCAATGCCACAGCAGTCCGAAGTCAAGCCTGTCGCTACTCGGTGGTGTGGGGAGTCCTGTACAAGCGATCTAAGGTCAGACCTATGCTTCGCTGTGTACCCCTAGAGTTAACTGAAGGCGTTTTATTTGAAGTACATGAGGGAGAATGTGGCGGCGATCCGGGCACCCGAGCTCTAGCAGAAAGGGTTCTGCGCGCAGGATACTATTGGATTACACTTATAAGAGACGCTGAAAAATATGTCCGAGAATGTGACAAGTGCCAACGATACACGGACATACTAAGGCTTTCATCCACCGTACAAACTCCAGTCGTTGCGGCCTGGCCCTTCGACATGTGGGGAATTGATCTGATCAGCCTATTCCCGCTAGCTCAATGGAAGTACAAGTATGCAGTGGTCACCATAGACTACTTTATAAAGTGGATCGAAGCAAAGCCCTTAGCTAAAATGTCAGAGACAAATGCCATCAAATTTTTCCATGACCAAGTATGGTGCAGGTTCAGACTGCCCCGAGCAATTATCTCCGATCACGGCACCCAATTCTCGGACAAGTTTACAGTTGAGTGTGCACGCCTTGGGCGTCAAACATTGGCAATCATCCGTCGCTTACCCTTAGGGCAACGACCAAGCAGAGGCCATGAACAAACAAGCATTGCATGCATTAAAAAGAAACCTAGTGGGGCGAGTTGGAAAATGGGCAGAGGAGTTTCAGTTGGCCTTGTGGGTGGTCAGAACCACAGTCCGAGGACCAACCGGGGAAACTCCGTTTGCGCTTACCTATGGATCTGAGGCGATGATCCCGATAGAAATGGCCTTGCCTAGCTATCGAGTTTCCCATTACAGCGAGCGGAACAATCAGCTTCCCCGTGCAATAGACCTTGATCTGCTCGAAGAAAGAAGGCTGGATGCACGACTCAGGATGGTCAACTATAAGCAGCGAGCAAAGGCTAATCATGACAAAAGGGTTCGAGGTAGAGCTTTCATGGTCGGAGACTGGGTACTAAGAAAGATCGAGGTAATGGGTCAACGGCCAGAATGTGGAAAGTTATCGCCTAACTAGGAAGGGCCTTTTCAATTCACTAGTATAGTTAGAGAGGGCACTTACACGCTTCAAACTCAGGAATGGAAAGACTTGAAGCATCCTTGGCATGCTAATCACCTAAAAAAGTACTATCCCTAAGTCAGTTCCCAGTTCACAAACAGGAAAGACCTCAGTCCTGTTGAGAGTCAATATTATCAATCAATAAAAGGCAAGTTATTTACATGTTATTCGTTTAAGTTATTACGATGTTATTTATCAATTGCATGGGGATTGTTTGACAAAATCTATTTGCCCGGCGAGTAAATAGGGCCATGCCCGGTCAATCTTCCTCCACTCCCGAGTATTAGTGAGCTTATCCTCTCTGTGAGTAAGATGGGGCCATGCCCGGTTCACATACTAGTATGCCCGCCAGGCGGTAGGGGCCCTGCCCATAAGGTAGCGGCTAACTATCTCGGATTCCTATAGTGATCGAGCAACACTGTTAGTCGTATATCTCTACACCCAGTTGACATGTTAGCAACAGCTTCGACATACAAACATCGAACAGGGCCAAGCCCAGTTAGCTATTAACCGTTCAGAGTGGGGCCATGCTCGCTAGGCAGTCTTTAGGATGCTCGCCTAGGGCGATAGGGGCCATGCCCGCTCAAAGCCTTGGCCAGAACCAAGCACCTATCTCGGGCATCTGCCCAAGTAACCTCTCAACTTAAATAATAGGTCTGCTTTATTAGTCTTATTATTTTTAAGTTGATAGTTACAAGTTTGCGTGCTCAATTAATTCTAGGTATTCATGTTCGACATGTTTTCTGGGGAATACTTGTACTTGTACTAATCTATGGCAGGAGAAATACGAGCAAGAAAACAATTAGCAAACAAAGTCAAAACAGAATCAAAAAGTCACTACAAGCAAAAAGAGGCAGTTGACAAATATTCATAGTTTTCTAGTAAAAAATGGTGGCACGCAGGCCAAACAAAGAATTATACTCCTATTCTAAGCCTGTTCAGGAGGGGGAGGAAGTTCCTTAGCGCTGGCCCGATATTGCATTTCATATTGGAGGTTAAGCTCCTTCCAGGCAGCCTCGTCTTCAGCAGCTTTGGTCGTGGATTCCGCATCGATCTGCTCGCTTTCTTTTAAAGCTTCATCTTCAGACTCCAAGGCTTGGATCAGCGAGCAGACATTCACTTCATCAATTGTTGGCGGAACCCAAGGTTCTCGCCTAGCCTCAGCATCGCTCTTCGCCAAGGCTGCCAATTCCTCTTTGTTGTAAGGAATCAGAGCATGGAAGGGACGAGCAACTTCGGCATAAGGGTCGAGCACGGCCCATTCGGCCATCGTCTTTATCCCCACTCCGCCATGGCCGACGAGCATCCTCAGTATGTGATTCGTGCCATGGGCGAAGTAGGGCACAATGGCCGCGTCCACAGCGTCCTCGAAGGCTGGGGATTTCTTATAATTCTCCACCGTGGACTCCTCGGCTTTTTTCAGTTTTTGCAGCAACTCTTCCACCAGCTTCCCGTCCTTAACGACCTGCATTTTGAGAGAATCCCTTTCCACCTGCAGATTCTCCCTCTGCTTAGTGACCGCAGCCAGAGCAGTCTTCCCCTTCTCCAGGTCAGCCTGGTTCTTCTTCATCTGACCCACCAACTCTTTTTTGTCAGCAACCAGAGTGCTGTTTTGGGCGACCAACTTCAAGTTGCGTTCAAGCATCTCGGCTTCTTTCTTTTTGGCCGCTGCATCGTTGGTTTCCAGTTGGTCGGCCAGAGCGGCTGCCTACTCTACCTTCTCCTTCAGAAAGGCCTTAAGTTCCTTGTAATCAGCCTCCACCTTTTTGCGAGCCACCTTCTCTTCGTTGTACCAGTCATATAAGTTGGTACAAGTCGAGGTGATCTGCAGACAACGAGAAAAATAGTCAAGCAAGGAAAGGAGTAAAGAGGAGAAAATAAATCAAGTTACAGATCATGTTTTACCTCGCTCAGGCAGAGCCCCACGTTCCCGACCAAGACATGGCCGACGGTGTCTCGGTCCTTGGCTAGACCATCGTGCATGGCCCTCTCTATAACACCTTTTCCCACCAGACCTCCCAGGTTCTCGCGGGCATGCAGATCTAAGCCTCAGAGGAAGAGGGGCATCCCCAGTTATCTCTTTCACCAGTGCCCGGGCAGCGCTGGTGGTGGTGGGCATCACAAATCCGGGCTACCTCCAGGTGGCCTCCTCGCCCTAGACGGGGACAGATAAGACAGGATCAGGGCTCGAGCCCCGACGGCGGACATCCCGAGCAGGAGGAGGAGTAGAGCTCTTCTTTCTTTTCCCTGTGGCCTAGGCATCCTTCGAAGCGAGCACCACGGAGATGTTTTCAGCTGGTGGTTTGGCTGCCTTGTTGGTAATGACCACGGGGGTCTCTTTTTGTGCAGTAATGATGAATTTCGGCGCTGTTACCTTCTTGACTGGACTCGTGGCCCTGCCAGAGCCCGGTGTTTTCTTAGTAGGCGGGCAGAATGGCACCTTAGGCAGGGCCACAGGCTCGTTGGCCTTTAGATCGGCTGCTCGCTGGTTAGCCTGCTTCTTCCTTAGCCTCAGCACCGCCAAGTTCTTCATTTCTGAAACAAGACAAAGCAAAACGGGATCAGTAATGCCACTAATAAAAGGGTGATTAAAGCAGAGATATGAGCATGTTCATAGTTAGTAGGCAACCATCCCGGTCCTCATAAACTGGCCGACAGTCTGTACCTGGGCCTAGCCGCTGGCATTCAACGCATTCGCACTTGAACATCTGGCCGTGACAATCACCCCAGTATGGATGCGGGCTTTCAGGAACATGAACCAAGAGGGGTTCCACCTCGGGGACTTCTGCCCGCATCACCCCGGCCAGGCACAAGTTGTGTAGATTACAGACTAGCTCTTTCTAATCGAGCAGTAATTGCTAGCCAACATGCTTCTCATTCTCCTCAATGACCCCAACGGCAGCCTTTAATGTCGCTAACCGGGCAATCTCCCCCGAGCTGAAGTCTTGCTTAGAGACCTTGGGATCTTAATTTCACTGGTCGCTGTGGACGCGAAGGGCCATCCGACCCGGGACTCGATAAATAGGACTCTCCTGTTCCAAGACTCCACCTTCCCGGGGACATCAGCCAGCAGCCTCAAGAAGTTGGAGTTGGCCCTCACTCCGATTCTCCTGCATGTGCTCGGGGCAAAAATGAACAACTTGCGAAGCAAGTACATATTTGGCTTGAACCCTAGCAATTGACTCGCCAGCGTGAAGGCTGTGATGGCTCGGACAGTATTCAGCATCATGTCACATGGCACGACTTTCGTCTCGTGCAGAAAGTCCACCAGGAAAGGCTCCAGCGGAAGGCGGAGTCCTACGCGAAGAAGTCGGCGAAAAACAAGAGTTCATTTCCCTTCTCACGGGAAAGTTTAACACCAGTGGGCACATCCATCTTGCTCACCCAATAGTAGGCAGAATCGATGCCGAGGGACGTAAGCCAAGCGGTCACCTTATCAGCCGTGTCTAGCGTAGCCGAGTAAAATATGGAAAAACCCTAAAAAAATTCTCTCTCTAGCGTCAAGCTCTCTGCCGCCCTTGTCTTTCAGCCTTGGTTTTTCCAACTTCTTCATGGTCGCGGCCGTGGCGGAGATGGAGGCTGGTGCACCTCCGGCCCCTCCATCCCCATCTCATCTGAAATCCTTCGCTTCCTTATTTTCTGATTCTCCCTCCACTTCGCAGCAGCCTGCTAACCTTCAGTTCATCCATCCCTCTTCCTACAAAGGTGAACCAGCACTTTGTTTAACCCCTGCGCAAGTCTCAGCCTTCGCTAAGCCCTTCTAGCAATCTCTTGTGGGTAAATTCTCCCACGGTCGTCCTTCTATGGAGGTCATGAGGAAAGAAATTCTTGCCTTTGGTCTCAAAGCTGCCGTCACCATTGGCCACTTGGACTCCAAACATGTGCTAATTCAAACTAATCATGAGGCGGATTTTCAACGTTGGAGCTTTTCTTATGCGGGTATTCAAATGGACCCCATATTTTCGTTCAGACATTGAGAGTCCTATTGTTCCAGTTTGGTTTTCCTTCCCTAGTCTTCCAATTTACTTGTTCAATAAGCAAGCCCTTTTCTCTTTTGGTAATTTAATTGGTACCCCGCTCATCATTGACTCTCCTACGGCCAATCTTTCATGGCCGAGTGTTGCTAGGATCTGCATCGAAGTCAATCTCACTAAGACCATCCCAAGTCGAATTTGGATCGATAATGGTATCTCTGCGGGCTTCTAGCAATCGGTTGAGGCTGAAAGACTCCCTCTATATTGTATATGCTGCCATCGGCAAGGACATGGCGGCTTCACTTGCAAAGTTAGCACGGGGATTAAGGAATCAGACAAGGCCAAAGCACAAACTTTGGGTCAAGATGTCCCTCCTACTACCAAACATAATCTTCAGGAATCTCAGGTTATGGCCAAGCATACGATTTGGAAGGTAAAAGAGCCTACAGTTCTTCAAACTGTGCAAGGAGATTCCCCTACTCATGCCAATGATTTTCCACATCACAACTGCCCTGATGCTCATCAGGCAAATGCTCCCTCCAGTTCTGATACTTGCAAAGATTCTGAGGCTGCTCAAGTCCCTCACGATATGCCCGCCCCTACTTCTGCATCCATTCCCATTATTAATATTGAAACCTCCCCGCCAAGACAAGCAAAGACTGTTCCATTAAGTCCCCCAAATATAACCTGCTCCACAAGCAAAGCCCAAGACCTCAGTGATAATATTGATCCCAATCCCAAAGATCCCCGAAATTCCACCACGCATAATATTGCCATTAATTCCCCTAACAAATTTGTCGTGCTTCAAACCTTTGAAGATGATGACCCTCCTACAAATAATGCCTCTTTGGACGCCTTGAATCTGCAAACTGATTTACCAAAAAATAAGAGCCGTAAACCTCCTACTGTGCCCCCTACGGTTCGAACCACTCGTTCCAAATCGCTCGATAAAACCCTCGATGGAAATTCTTCTACTGCTGCCCATGACGATTAAACTCTTTTGCTGGAATCTTAGGGGTGTGGGTAACGACTCCACTATTACTCGGTTAAAAAAGCTGGCTTCTCTTCATCAAATCTCTATTATTTCTATTTCTGAACCTATGTTAGATTTATCTCAATTGCCTTTACTTGCTCATAAACTCTAGTTTCGCTACTATTTCCATAACATGTCTAACAAAATTTGGATTTTGGCCAAGACATATTTCAGCTGTCAAATCTCTCATGACTCCTTGCAGTACATCACTCTCAGCATCCGTCATTATACTTGGGCGCTTCCAGTTACTGTCACTTCCGTGTATGCTAAGTGCACTGCTCAAGAAATGCAAAGCCTGTGGAATGATCTTATTGACCTGGGTTCCAAGCTTGACACTTCGCCTTGGCTGGTCTGCGGGGATTTTAATATTATCTTATCTCCTTAAGAAAAAATTGGCGATTCGGGTTGGTATCGTCAAGGTGCCTTCGAATTTCAGGCTTGCCTTAATGCTGTGGTTTTATCGGATCTTGGGTACCAGGGTAGTAAATTCACTTGGTGCAATAATCATCAAGGTAATAGAACCATTTTTCAAAGGATTGATTGGGCTGTTTGTAATCCTGGCTGGCTATCGGCCTTCTCTTCGACTTCGGTGAATCATCTTAATTGCACCTGCTCCGATCACTCTCCGCTGCTCATTACCATCAATTCAACCAATAGACATAGGCCTTATAACTTCAACTTTCTTTCTGAATATATGGGTCTCCTATCATTCCTTTATGGATACAGTCAAAGCTGCTTGGAGTTGCAACGTTAGTGGGAGGCCGATGGTAAGATTTTCCAATAAATTGAAGAATGTTCGGGCTAAGATAAAAAGTTGGAATCGGGATGTTTTTGGGAATATTTTCCAGGCTATCAAAGTGGCTGAGGATGAGGTTTTAGAGAAGGAAATTCTGTATGAGGCTCATAATTCTAACTCCAATCGAGCTGCGTTACACCTGGCCCAGGCCAACCTTAAAGCTAAGCTGAAACGGGAAGATGATTTCTGGCGGCAAAAATCGCACCTCAGATGGCTTCAAGAGGGTGATAGTAACACAAAACTTTTTCATTCCTCGGTTACACATACCCGTAATAAACTTGCAATCCATCGTATTGCTGATTTACATGGCACTGTTGTTACCGATGAATCTTCTATTAAGGCTGCTGCGATTGAGTTTTATAAGGATCAACTTTCGGCCTGCCCATTCTCTTCTGATGATTTACTTATGGATCTCATTCCTCCTCTAATATCTACTGCTCAAAATAATATGTTGGCTGATCCTCCTTCTCTTGAAGAAATTAAAAACACTGTTTTCTCTCTCAATGGAGATAGCGCCGCGGGTCCTGATGGTTTTTCTAGCAAATTTTATACGTCTTGTTGGGACACTATTGTTGATGATTTCTACCTTGCTATTTTGGAATTCTTTGTAGGCTTTGAGCTTCCTAAATCATGGACTAGCACTCTGATTATTACTATCCCGAAATCCAGCCATGTGTAGTCTTTCAAGGATCTTCGCCCTATAAGTCTTTGCAACTTTTGTAATAAGGTCATCACCAAAATTCTAGCTTTGCGTCTTGTTGCCTTACTTCCTAGCATTATTTTGGATAACCAGAGTGCTTTTACCAAGGGTCGTCTGATCCAAGATAGTTTACTGCTTGCCCATGAATTGACTCATTAGCTCAACAAAAAGGTTAATGGTTCTAATTAAAGCCTTCGACAGAGTCTCTTGGATTTATCTGATTAATGTGCTCCATAAATTTGGTTTTGGCGAAACATTTAATGATATGATTTGGAGGGTTCTCTCTAACAATTGGTTCTCTGTTTCGATTAATGGGTCTTTCGCTGGATTCATTCCCTTTTCCCGTGGCCTCAGACAAGGAGATCCGTTATCCCCCAGCCTATTCATTATTGCTGCAGAAGTTCTTAGCCGAGGATTAAACAAGTTGTAGTGTGATCATCCTAGCTATGCTTTCTCCTCTTCCTCGGGCTGTCCTATTATATTGCAATTGGCCTTCGCTGATGATATTGTTATCTTTTGCAATGACAACAAGCACTCTCTGATTCAACACAAGCAGCTTCTCACTAATTATGAGCGGTGTTCCGGGCAATTAATTAATCAAGGTAAAAGTTTTTTTTATGGTTTCTAAAAAGACCTTGGATGCGCGTATTTCGTCTATTGAGAGACACATTGGCTTTCCCCATAAGGCTCTTCCTGTCTCCTACTTGGGTTGTCCTCTTTTTGAAGGGCGTAAGAAGAAAAATCTCTTTGACCCTCTGTTGGAAAAATTACAGCTTCGGATTAACTCATGGATGGGGTTTTTCTTAATCAGACCGGTAAGGTGACTATTATTAACTTTGTTCTGCATTCTGTTATCATGTACCAAATTGCGATTTTGGATCCTCCAGTTTCAGTTGTCAATCACATCAATCGGATGATTGCGAACTTCTTTTGGTGCTCGATTGACGATAAGCATAAGGCTCATTGGATCTCTTGGGATAAGGAAATCAAAGATATTATTCAAGCCTTTTCCATTCAGCTTTGGTGGCGGTTCAGATCATCTAATAGCTTGTGGTGTCTCTTTATGTTGCGTAAATACTGCCATAATACTCATCCTATTAATTCATCTTCTTCGGGCTCCTATACTTGGCGTAGAATGTGCTCCGTTAAAGCTATAGCTGAAGATAAAATTGGTTGGATTATTGGTAAAGGTTCCTGTTCCATCCTGCTTGATCAATGGCTGCCAATAGGCAGGCTTAACCATCCTATGTCCAGCACATTTCATTCTGTCCAGGATCTCTTCGAGTCCCCTTTCCATATTTCAGCGGCTGCCCGTATGGAGCTGGGTTTTCAGTCCTCTGATTTGATCGATAAACTCGGTATTACTATTACTGATACTCTTGATACTGCTTATTGCACTTGCTCGGAACATGGCAACTTTTCTCTATCTGCTGCATGGCAACTTGCCAGGCTTCCTCCGCCTCTGACATCTTCTACTAAATTCATATGGCACAAACATCTTCCTCGCCAAATTAGCTTATTCATGTGGCATCTCTAGCTTCGTAAGCTTTCTCTTGATAAGAGTTTATCTAGTAAAGGTATTCAGCTAGCCTCCTGCTACTCTTGCTGTCCATCGGGGCATATTGAGACTTACTATTACGTCTTTGTGGACAGTCCTTCTGCTCGTTACATTTGGAAATAATTTAATCGTCTTGGCGGTATTCTCTCGTCTGCCTTATCTATCGACCAAGCTTGCTTTGCTTGGTGGTTTAGTAAACCCAACTCCATGTTGTACTCCATTACTCCCTCGATTATTCTTTTGGAGATTTGGAAATCCATAAATTCTAGTCTGTTTGACGGTATCCGTATCCCTCCTTGGATTATTACTGACCGTATTCATCAATATCTCTTCTCCGTCTTGAAAGGGGCAGGTTTCTCTTACCGTCATCTTGGCAATTTCCTTTTCTTCGCTAGGCTGGGAGTCACTTCGACTAAGGTGATTCGTTCAGTTTCTTGGTTGAAGCCCCCTCTGGGTTCCGTGAAGTTAAATTCAGATGGTGCTTGTAGAGGCAACTCGGGTCAATGTTCTGGCGGAGGTATTGTTCGTAACAATGTGGGTGACCTTGTCTTTGCTTTCTCATCTTTTTTTGGTGACGTTACCAGTTTTCATGCGGAATGTCGGGCTATGCATCAAGGTGTCATTTGGTTGGAAGCTAATGGTTTTGAGGGAGCTATTGTGGAATCAGACTCTAAATATCTGCCGGACTGTGTCCTTGGCAAGGCTCAGCCACCTTGGAGGAGTCTATATCTCATCCGCACCATCCATCTTATTAAGGGGTCGTTAAACCTCTCCTTTCGTCACATTTTTCGCGAGGCTAACTCTGTCGCTGATGCTCTTGCTAACCATGGGTGGGATCATGGCTCTGATGTTACCTATACGTCTATTGCTTCACATCCATCTCGTATCCGTGGTCTTATTACGCTTGAGAAGAATGACACCCCCTACCTTAGAATTAAGTAATTTGCTATTTTTTTGCTCATGTATTTCCTTTCGAGGTTAGGCTCCTCTCTCGTCCCAATTATAAGGGCAAGGCTGGTTGTCCCCCTCAAGTTTGTTTTATTCTCTTTATTTAATAAAATCTAGCAGGGTGTCGTCCCTGTTTCATAAAAAAAAAGTCTAGCGTAGCCCAGTGAGCAGCGTACTGGCTCTCGTCGGCATTCACGTACCAGTCGGGCTCTTCTTCCTCCTCAACAATTTCTTCAAGTGTGACCTCCACTTGAGAACCACCGACCATGTTGTAGCAGCGAGCAAAGGGAATATTGTCCCGGTCATCTGCTTCATCCTCAAGTGTGGCCTCCACTTGAGTGCGCCCTGTCTTTTTTAGGCGCCGGGCAAGGGGCATGTTATCCACCTCGTCAGTCTCTGAGGCCTCTCCAGCTGCCTCACCCTATTCGGCCCTTACTTGCTTGGCCAAACGCTCAACATTGGCTCCTTGCTACTCAAGGCCCTGCCCGCCAGCATAGCCTCCAGTGACACTATCCTCTCCAGAGTCTTCCCCACTGGAGGAATCAACTAGGTCAACTATTGGGTCAGACATACGCCTCGGGACCGTCGGCCCGTCCACGGATCTCGCTCCATCATCCGACTCATAGTCAACGGGAGGAGTCTTCTCGCTGCTCAAGGAGTCATTCTTTCCGCCGTAGCTGAGGGCCTCACGGTCATTCTCCGAGATATCAGACATCTATAAAGAGATCGAGGAAGGAGAGTCAATATTCTACCCGGGTAACCGATAAGGTAAAATGGAGAAAAATTCCTAAGTCTAGGTACAACAAAGGGGCCATGCCCGCCCAGTGAGCAAGACCACATGGTCTTTTCCTTGATCTCTACCTAAGGGCGGTTCTACTCTCATAAACCTTACTAGAAGCATATGAAGATGAAGGGAAGAAACCAGAAACTCTCATTAAACCCAGAAAAATCAAGAACAGAATGGGAGGAAGAGGGTGAGAAACTTACTATTACTTTTGGTGTGGAACGTCTTCTCTGATCAATCAAAGGGAAAAACTGAGCCGACGCAAAGACTGCAAGCACCGGGAGTGAATGAACGGTGGAATTGGTTGAATGAGTTCATCGGAATCTAGGAATGATCAGGGCAGCAGTAGCAAGAGCTCTCTAGGAATTCCTCTCTCTAAGAAATAAAAAATGGTAAAAGATTTCACAAGGGAGGGGTCAGGCCTTTTATAGGCGGGGTTTTGGGTTTTTTGGGGGGAAGGCGGAGCCCGAAACAGCGTCTGGAAGGACGTCCCATCATCATAACGCATTAAATGCGCCGCTTCGTGGTTCGTTCCCCCATCAAGTCACCTCAGCTTTTGACGGCTCACGCGCCTTTACCTCTACTAGCCCAATACGCCCATAGCAGGCTTCCTCAATACGCTCCAGCTGTTTCCCATTGAAGCCCCGGAGCCTTCCATGAATCTGCTCTTTCAATCCTCTCTTTTTTCAAAAAATCACAAGTGTTGGGGCCCGTACGAGCATCACCCAGCAAGAACGCTCCCCGTTCCGAGCATGAATATTTGCCAGACAAGGAGCTAGAGGCCACTGATATGCCGGCCCAAACCGGGTCACGAGTGAAGCACGAGCTAGCATCACGTGCCAGTCACAAGCGTAATTAATATGGGGCCCGTCTAGCGGGCTAGAAGGCAAAAAGGCAAGTTCTGGCGTGGCCCGGGCCCCGTGATGCGCTCGGAGCCAAACCGCCCTCGGGTCGGGAGGCGGGCCCAGGGGCGGCCTTCATCCATTCTATCACCCGGGATTCATCTCGTCCAAACCAGGTCGAACACCGGCCTTGCCTGCCCAACCAGGGGCCACCCCTTGGATCTACACTGACCTCAGAGCAGTACACATCAAATAGCCGGGCAGAGCCTTGCTCGCCCGGGCACATATCGAGCAGGAAGCACCAGAAACTTGTTCACCAAGACAAGTCAAAGGTTTCCATATTCAAGCAGGAAACTTGCCTTATCTGCTCCTACATTTATGCGGCCAGCCACTTATCATGCCTATAATCAAGGGATTCTCTCCTTGATTGACTAGGTAACTAAGGAAACTAAATCCTAGACGGATTCAATGACTTTGGTGGCCTATAAATACTCCTCCATAACCACAAACAAGGTACACACACTTTCTTGAGCCTAGAAACTCTGTTAAACTCTCTCTTGACATTCACACTCGAGACTTACTCTCACGCCGGAGGGGTTTCGCGAGGTCTTGCCTTGCACTTCCACTCAGGTTTTCTGTGTTGTTAATTAGGTTCAAGGAAGCAGATTCAAGCCCAGATATCCAACCCAACACACGAGCGGCCCAAGCTGTGATTTTGCCATATCAGAAATTATAACAAAATCCCACTTTGCGTCACAAGAAAAATGACCAAAATAATCCTCATGTGCATGATTTTCCATAACTATTTTTAATGCCCATGAACGGGAGAGGACAAAGTGAGACAAATGGAAAAATCCTCATAGATTGGGAAAGACGTTACTAGAGGTATATGAAAAATTGTAACTATAATAATATATTCATTGGTGAGTATCGAGATATTAAGCACTTCTGTAGTGTGCTTAGTAATTATCTGTGAATAAGCTAAGAGAAATATGTTAAGAAAATGTGCAATAATATCAAGAAAATAAAGAAAAATAGAGAACTTAGTTGACGAATTTGTTCGTTTTGTTAGAGAAAAAAGCTAGAATCTATAGTAGAGGTGTTTAAAGAAAGTAGTATGTCTTAACGGAATCTAAAGATGTTTTATTTTTCGGTTTTAACAAGGCAAGGTGAACGCGTTTCATGGTCGTGGTGATAACGATGGTGGCAATTGCAGAATGTTGGTAGTAGTGGTGGGGGCGATTGTAAGCATGACAGTAAACAGGTGGATTACAATATTGTTAGATTTCCAAATCATCAATTTTTCATATCTTCATATGGATTTTGATTGTAAATAGTAAAAAAAAAAAAAGGTTGTGGTGGTGGTGGGTCTATAAATGATTAGTTTTGCATATAAGTTAATTTGAACAAAGGAGTAAGGAATTATACAAAGAAATATAATAAAATCAAATTTTAATTTTTGGGTTAACTGTGTTATTTGAGGTGGTAGTTGTGGTGGGTCTATATAGGATTAATGATGGGATTGATGGAAGAAAGTTAAGGATAACAAAATAAACTTAATAAATTTAATTATATATTTTTTGGAGTAATGCATGCTTCTAACTTTAAATTTAAATATGAGAAAAACTATAATTACAACATTGTTAATTTTACAACTAATTTTATAACTTTCCTTACAACTAAGCCTTGAAAAGGGGAAATATGTCATTGTCCATAGCAACTTTGCGCTTCTTCAAAACTTAGTTGTAAGAAAAGTGATATAATTAGTTGTAAAGATAACATTTTCCTTATAATTATGCTAAATTACAATCCCCCCCAAAAGTATCCACAAAATCACATAGTGCATGCCAACCAAGGGTTTGTCACATAATGATATCAGACGTTATATTTTTTCCTATTTTCCACCCTAGCCGCGACAGTCGTTAGAAATGCCACGCTAAATAACACGTGGTCTTCCTCATGTGGGGGTATTTTTGGCATTTCCTTGCAGGCATTAAATCGGCGGAAATATTAGGAATTTAGTGTAAACATTGGGGTGCTAAATGTATTTTGGTCCAATAAAAATTCAGAAATAAAATATAATCTTCTTTAAAAATTATATAAATGTGTGTAGAACGTAAAAAAAATAAAGTGGGGTCCACTATTCCATTTTTTCAAGCAACAAAATTTAGAGAAAAGACCTATAATTTTTTTCCCATATTCACTCCCCAAATAACCCAGAACCCGATATGGGTTTTGTCCACTCACTCCAAATATCTCTCTCTTAAATTTCTCTCTCTTAACCCAAAAGATAGATACACATTTCCATTTCATTATCATTTTTCTTATCTTGCTAATGAAAACATAGTAAACGAAAGATATGAAAAACTCTTATCCATAGTTACCCGTCTCCATCTCCAATTTCCCGTATGAAATTCGATCCACCCACCTTCTCCGATGAAACCCAATCACCACTGAATTCAATCAGTTTATCACCCCATTCATTCTCTTACATGACTATACATTTACTTTCTCTCTCCTAATTCTTTAAATAATCCAACCCGACCACGATGACAATTGCTTTGAGGTCGAAATCAAGAGCGATAACTTCTTCAATATCTTTTGAATTTCAATGCTTTGTTGTGAGCAATATGCATGTCTGCCGTATGCCCAAATTTCAGACCAGTTCCCACAAAATTGAAGATTATTTCAATAAAATCTCTTATTGTTTCTCTTCATTCAAGTCTGTCTCTCTTTCTGATGAATTTGTCGATAAGGATTATGGGTTTTCTGTTAAATGCATGTTTTTACAAGGGTTTTTAGTAAGTATACTCTATAGCCTCTGATTTCTACTTTAGACATGACTTTTGCAAGGGAGAGAATGAGGGAGATCGAAGATGGAGTTTGGTTAGAATTAAAGGAGGACGGTGCCAAAATTTGATAGGCGTGACCGAAGTGGGAAGAGTTTGGCCTGAAAATGGCGGCTCTATGTGGGGCTTGAGATGGCGGCTATTACGGTGAAGCTGAAGATGGGAACTTGCACCGGGAAAAGAGAGAATGAGAGGGTTTTGGATTAGATTTTTTTACTTTTAATACATTTACTCCTTAACAAGATAATGAAAATAACATTTTTTTCCCGCACGTGGAAGACCACATGCTAATTAACGTGAATTTTCTAACGACCGTCACAGGTAGGGTGGAAATGGAAAAAAATGTAACGCTAGATACCATTATCTGAGAAACGTTAGGTTGGAGTACACTATGCGATTTGATGGATACTTAGGGGGGATTGTAATTTGGCCATATAATTATTTTTGGATTATTGAAATAATTATTTATTATTTTTATTCAAAAACATATTTTAAATACTAAATGGTTAACTAAATAATGAAGTTATAACCAAATCCTATTTTGCACTCCAAGCAAAATGACCAAAATAATCTTCATGTGACATGCACATACCATTTTCCGTCACTATTTGTAACGGCCATAGAAGGGAGGAGGCGAAGTGGGACAAATAGAAAAATAACGTATGAAAGTGAGACATTTCATAGGTTGGGGTGCAATGTGAGATTTAGTGTGTAATTTTGGGAGCTAATCATATTTCTTTCCCCATCGAAATTAGTTCAAAATACAAATTTCCCCTAAAGTATCCATCAACTCCACTTTGGCCCTCAACGTATTTTTTTTTTCATTTCGATATACATGTCAAATTTGGTTATGGGGATGTCACGTTTGGTAATCGTAGTGATAGACATGGTGGCGCAAGATCGAGAATTTGCTCCAATCAAACCATAAACAATATCAACGGTGCCGATGAGTAATTTGTCAGAGTTGAAGCTAAGGACGATGAAGACGGATTAAACCATACCGTGCCTTATCATTGACGTATACATCTGTGATGAGTTCAAATATGTGTTTTGAAATTCATGGTGTATGCTTGCGTATTGTGTTCTACGAGAGAGAAAGAGAGAAATGAATTGTGGAGTTTAGTCATTCAACATCGGCGGTTGTGATGTCTTTAATTTTTGATGGGTTCTTATTCGTGGCGGCCTTGACACTCGAGTGCGATTCTCTTATCTTGAGTTCAATCTCTCAAATCTCTGATATGATTCCTCTATATTTTTATTTATTTTTCTATATAAAAATTTGAATAAAAGATTCATACACTTTTGAGTTTTGTCTCACTTAAAATTTACATAAGAGGTCATTGCTGAAGAAGTAGCAAAGAAAGCGTTGCTGGAAAAGAAGAAAAGGAAGCTTCTTTTTGGGTAATAAAGCAGAGAAAGCGTTGCCAAAAAAATGACCAAAATGCCCTACACGTGAAATACCATGGCACCTTAACGTCAGATTGGTAACCTTCGTCGTGGTTAGGGGCAAACTAGAAAAAAGTTATAACATGAGATATGAAAATGACACAAAACTTAGGTTTGGTGGCAAAGTGGGACTTTATAGATACTTTTGGGGAATTTTGTATTTTTTTTAGTGTAAATATATACTTTAGGGTTGAGAGTTTGATATCTCTAACACAATATATATATATTTTTAAAGGGAGTCATAAATTCCAGAAACGACATAAGCAAAGTCTCCAACAATATGCTTATATAAGATAATGTGTTTGAATTGTTTTCAATTCATACACTGATAAAAGTGAATGTGAATTCATGTTTGGTATTAAAAAAAAGAGATTTAAAAATAACCAATAAAAAAGACAAATGTATATGATAAGTTACTTAATATACAATCTCTCTACATATAAAAGTCAAGGTTGTTTCTTATAAATTAATAGATGGACAAAAATAACCCTTCGCCAAATAAACCACCCATCATTTAATTAAGGACAAAACAAGTAAATTTATCATGACAAAAAATAATGTTTGGACAAAAATAGCCCTAAACATAATAAATCACTCATCATTAATTAAGGCTAAATAAGTAATATGTCATAGGCTAATTAATTCTATGAATAATTAAATAATAATTTCATCCATTGACTTGTACCTATTTTAAAGTTAGGTCCTACATTTTTTAATTATATTCATTTTATCTTGTATTTTGACTTTCTTATCAATTTCCCCCTCCTACCATTATTGTTACAAATGTCATCAAATATTTTCTAAAAATGACACAAATACCCTTATCAGTCGAAGGACTACAATTTTATTATAGGGAACCCAAAAAATTCAAATCCATATGAGCTTCAATTTCAATTTGAAAATTTGAAAATTTTTAAAAATGAATTTGAATTTGTAAAAAGTGAAATTTAAGGTTGTGATGGTGGTGTGTCTATAAATGATGAGTTTTACAAATGGATTACTTTGAAGAAATGAGTAAGGAATTAGAAAATGAAATAAAATCAAATCAAAAATTAACTTGTGGGTTAATGGTGATATTTGAGGTTGTAGTGGTGGTGATGGTGAGTCCATGGGGTTGACGGAAGATAGTGAATGATAAAAAATAAATTAAATAAAATCTAAATTTCATTGTTTGGAGTAATGCATTTTTTACCTTTAAATTTACATATGAGACAAGGTATAACTATTTTTGGATTATCGAAAAAATTATTTATTGTTTTAATTAAAAAATATTTTAAATACCAAATGACAAATTAAATGATGAAATTATAACAAAATCCCAATTTGCGCCACAAGAAAAATGACCAAAATAATCCTCATGTACATGATTTTTCATTACTATTTTTAATGTCCATAAACAGGAGAGGACAAAGTGAGACAAATATAAAAATTGTGTATGAAAGTGAGACATCATAGATTGGGAAAGACATTACTAGAGATATATGAAAAATTGTAACTATAATAATATATTTGTTGATGAGTATCGAGATATTAAGCACTTCTGTAGTGTGCTTAGTAATTATCTGTGAATAAGCTAAGAGAAATATGTTAATGAAAGGTGCAATAACGTCAAGAAAATAAAGAAAAATGGAGAACTTAGTTGACGAATTTGTGTGCTTTTTTAGAGAGAAAAAAAGCTAGAATCTATAATAGAGGCATTTGAAAAAAGTAGTCTGACTTAACGGAATCGATATCTAAAGATGTTTTATTTTTCGATTTTAGCAAGGCAAGGTAAACGCGTTTCATGGTCATGGTGATAGCGGTGGCGGTGACTACAGGGATATTGGTAGTAGTGGTGGGGGCGATTGTAAGTAGGACAGTAAACAGGTGGATTACAACATTGTTAGATTTCCAAATCATCAATTTTTCAAATCTTTATATGGGTTTAAGTTGTAAATAGTAAAAATTAAGGTTGTGGTGGTGTTAGGTCTATAAATGATGAGTTTTGCATATAGGTTAATTTGAACGAATGAGTAATGAATTATACAAAGAAATATAATAAAATCAAATTTTAATTTTTGGGTTAACGGTGTTATTTGAGGTGGTAGTTGTGGTGGGTCTATATAGGATTAATGATGGGGTTGATGGAAGAAAGTTAAGGATAACAAAATAAATTAAATAAATTTTTTTTTATTTTTTGGAGTAATGCATGTTTCTAACTTTAAATTTAAATATGAGACAAATTATAATTACAACATTGCTAGCCTTACAACTAATTTTATAACTTTCCTTACAACTTAGCCTTGAAAAGGGCAAATATGTCTTTGTCCATAGCAAATTTGCGCTTCTTCAAAACTTAGTTGTAAGGAAAGTTATATAATTAGTTGTAAAGATAACATTTTCCTTGTAATTATGCTAAATTACAATCCCCCCAAAGTATCCACAAAATCACATAGTGCACCCCAACCAAGGGTTTATCACATAATGATATCTAACGTTATATTTTTTTTTCCTATTTTCCACCCTAGTCGCGACAATCATTAGAAACGTCACGTTAAATCACACGTGGTCTTCCTCATGTGGGGTATTTTTGACATTTCCTTGTAGGCGTTAAATAGAAGGAAATATTAGGAATTTAGTGTAAACTTTGGGGTGCTAAATGTATTTTGGCCCAATAAAAATTAATAAATAAAATATTATCTTCTTTAAAATCATATAAATGTGTGTGGAAAGTTAAAAAAAATTGAAATGGGGTCCACTATTCCATTTTTTCCAGAAAGAAAATCTAGAGAAAAGACCCACAATTTTTTCCGATATTCACTCCCCAAATAACCCAGAACCCGATATGAGTTTTGTCCACTCACTCCAAATATCTCTCTTAAATTTCTCTATCTCAACCCAAAAGATAGATACACATTTCTATTTCATTATCATTTTTCTTATCTTGCTAATGAAAACAAAGTAAACGAAAAATATGAAAAACTCTTATCCATAGTTATTCGTCTCCATCTCTAATTTCCTGTATGAAATTCGATTCACCCACCTTCTCCGATGAAACCCAACCACCACCCAATTCAATCAGTTTCTCACCCCGTTCATTCTCTTACATGACCTTACATTTACTTTCTCTCTCCCAATTCTTTAAATAATCCAACCCGACCACGATGGCGGTTGCTTTGAGGTCGAAATCATCTAGAGCCATAGCTTTTTCAATATCTTCTATGCTTTGTTTTGAGACATATGCATGCATGCCATATGCCCAATTTTCATACCAGCTCTTACAAAATTGAAGATTATTTCAATAAACCTCTTACTATTTTTCTTCATTCAAGTCTGTCTCTCTTTCTGATGAATTTGTCAATAAAGGTTATGGGTTTTCTATGAAATGCATGTTTTTACAAGGGTTTTTAGTAAGTATACTCTATAGCCTCTGATTTCTACTTTAGACACGACTTTTGCAAGGAAAAGAATGAGGGAGATTGAAGATGGAGTTTGTTTAGAATTAAAGGAGGACGGTGCCAAAATTGTGATAAGCGTGACCGGAGTGGGAAGGGTTTGGCTTGAAAATGGCGGTTGCTATGGTGGGGCTTAAGATGGCGGCTATTACGGTGAAACTGAAGATGAGAATTTACACCGAGAAATGAGAGAATGAGAGGGTTTTGGATTATATTTTTTACTTTTTAATACATTTACTCCTTAACAAGATAAGGGAAATGACATTTTTGCCACGCACGTGGAAGACAACATGCTAATTAACATGAATTTTCTAACGTCCGTCATAGGTAGGGTGGAAATGGGAAAAAAAATGTAACCTTAGATACCATTTTGCAACAAACGTTAGGTTGGGGTACACTATGCGATTTGGTGGATACTTTGGGGGAGATTGTGATTTGGCCATATAATTATTTTTGGATTATTGAAACAATTATTTATTATTTTTATTTAAAAACACATTTTAAATACTAAATTGTTAACTATATAATGAAGTTATAACCAAATCCTATTTTGCACTCCAAGCAAAATGACCAAAATAATATTCATATGAAATGCAAATACTATTTTTCATCACTATTTTTAACGTCCATAGACGGGAGGAGGCAAAGTGGAACAAATAGAAAAATAACGTATGAAAGTAAGACACTTCGTAGATTGGGGTGCAATGTGAGATTTAGTGTATAATTTTGGGAGATAATCATATTTCGGCCCCTTCGAAATTAGTTCAAAGTACAAATTTCCCCCTAAAGTATTCACCAAATCCACTTTGGCCCTCAACGTAATTTTTTTCATTTCGATATACATGTCAAATTTGGTTATGTGGATGTCACGTTTGGTAATCGTAGTGATAGACACGGTGGCACAAGATCAATAATTTGCTCCAATCAAACCATAAAAAATATCAACGGTGCCGATTAGTAATTTGTCGGAGTTGAAGCTATGGACGATGAAGACGGATTGAACCATGTCGTGCCTCATCATTGTCGTATACATCTGTGACGAGTTCAAATATGGGTTTTGAAATTCATGGTGTATGCTTGTGTATTGTGTTATACGAGAGAGAAAGAGAGAAATGAATTGTGGAGTCTAGTCATTCAACATCGGCGGTTGTGATGTCTTTAATTTTTGATAGGTTCTTATTCGTGACAGCCTTAACACTCGAGTGTGATTCTTTCATCTTGAGTTCAATCTCTCAAATCTCTGAAATGATTCCTCTCTATTTTTATTTATTTTTCTATATAAAAATTTGAATAAGTGATTCATACACTTTTGAGTTTTATCTCACTTAAAATTTACATAAGAGGTCATTGCTGAAGTAGCATAGAAAGCGTTGTTGGAGAAGAAAAACAAGCTTCTTTTTAGGTAATAAAAACAGAGAAAACGTTGCAAAAAAAGACCAAAATGCCCTACACATGAAATACCATGCACCTTAACGTCAGATTAGTAACCTTCGTCGTGGTTAGGGGCAAACTAGAAAAAAGTTATAACATGAGATATGAAAATGATACAAAACTTAGGTTTTGTGGCAAAGTGAGACTTTATAGATACTTTGGGGGGAATTTTGTATTTTTTAGTGTAAGTATATATTTTGAGGTTGAGAGTTTGATTTCTCTAACACAATATAATATTTTCTAAAGGGAGTCATAAATTCCAAAATTAACAACATAAGCAAAGTCTCCAACAACATGCTTATATAAGATAATGTGTTTGAATTGTTTTCAATTCATACACTGATAAAAGTGAATGAATTAATGTTTGGTATTAAAAAAAGAGATTTAAAAACAACCAATAAAAAACAAATGTATATGATAAGTTACTAAATATAATATGACTAAAAGCATACATTATAAATTACCAAAAAACAAAGTATTAGAAAAACTAAACGCACACCAACAATTTATAAGTTTCAAAAACTGTAAAGATTAAAACACAAAAAGAATCCAATAATTAGAAATAATTAAAAAAATGAAGGAACTAGAAAATCACTTTTTAAAAATCATTACTATCACGTGCAACACACGTGAACCCTAAAAGCATATATTATAAATGACTGAAAAACAAAGTATTAGAAAAACTAAACACACAACAACAATTTATAAGTCTCAAAAAATGTAAAGATTAAAACACAAATAGAATCCAATAATTAAAAATAAACAAAAAATTAAGAAACTAGCAAATCAATTTTAAAAAAATCATTACCATCGTGAACCGTACTAGTTAGTAATAAAATGTTATTTTATGTCTTAATTTTGAAAGTGAACTCTTTAACGAAACATCTTAAAAATGGAATAGTGGACTCTTTACCCAAAAGCGAAGGGAGTATATAATTTAACTAGATCTTCATGGTCGTGCCTTCATGGCTATGTACGGTGCCAATATATCGATTTCGTTAATTGAAAAAGTGCTTAAATAGAAGATGTGATTTCAAAAAAAATGTTACAGTTGAGAGGTACATTGCTTCAAGTAATAGTTGAGGGATTGATGTTTTATAAGATAGGGAGAAGAAAAAAGGGTGATTGCTTATAATATTAATTGTACGGGGTGACTTGTAATAGGAAAAGAAAAAACAGGGAGTTAAAAATGGATAACTACTCATATATGTGAATGCGAGTGTGAATCTCAACTGTTAAATTTTTTAAGATAATTTAATCTCAACATCTGAATAGCCCTAGTCAATTATCAAAGTTTTATAATATAGATTACCTGATGGGAAGACGATTAATTAAAATAGCATGACCCCTTCATTATAGTTGTTCTATTAGTGATTGTGAACATCTTTTGTGAAGACAAAACCTTCAATTCAACATATAAAATATGAGTATGATTTTATGAAATCTCTATGAAGTTATGATTTTGACATTTTGTAAAACATGAATGTTGTTTATAATGAGCTTGGGAATAACTCTTGTGAAAGAATTCGGTTCAATTCAAGGTTTAACAAAATCACGAAACTAGGGTTTGAAACTTCGGGATTGTGTTTAAGGCTAGTTTAAGAACATGAGCAGCAGTTATCGAGTTCTAAATGAGCGGAGAACTTAGAAAGGGCAATGTGATACATATAGTATCAATACTCTTCTTGGTTGAATTTTAGTAAAACTCACGGAGGAGTTGAAATTAGGGAGTTATGAACAATAACGACTCACAATCAATCCCTGACGAATGTAGTTCGTTAGACTAATGAATTAGCTACGATACTTTGAGTTGGATTGATGCTTATGCCTTGATGTTTGTGTGCTTTTAAGACTCGATTGAGTTCTTATGCGGTTTATGTGATCATGTGAAGTAAATGCATGATTGAGAGCATGTTGTAGAATAATGTATTTATTTGACATGTTGAATTCGCTCTTGTTGAATTCTTGTTTGATTCCTTAAATGAGTAAACAACTACTTGTTGAATAAGTTCGCTCTTGTCGAACTTATTCCTTATTGAGATTACATGACGAGTAAACATCTACTTGGCATTGCATGAGTCCAACTCGCATATTTGGTTGAGTCGTTGGTGTGACAATGCATCGCGTCACGAGTTATGGGACTCGTGATAGTGATGGGTTGTTATACCGGGTTTTTATCACACACGCCTCCCATTTGTTCCATCATTGGCCACAGTGGGAAGTATCCCCTTTGTGTAACCAAGAGAGCACATTGGCATGTCTAAGTACCAAAGAGAGCTTGGTACCGAGTAGAGAACTTCGGTACTTTGATACACTAATCACGGGTATCATTGGCGAATATTAACGTGTATTGCGTGAGGCGGGGAGTGGCGGCACGTGGCGGCGGTCGGGTTCCATAACATATCCTCCTTATATATGATTTACTTTTTAGCACTTATGTGAAACAACGTGCTACCATGGATATGTGATTTAAGTGTTTATTAAATGAATACTTTGAGTGACTTGATATTAAAGATGATATCTTGCTATGTATGCTGCATGATGCCATGACATGCATAATTGTTAACTCACAAAGTCTTTATGACTTACCCCCTCCCTTTTACTGCTTTAGATCCGAGCCGTTCAAGTACCGCTCGTTGAGGTGTAGCAGGATTCTCGCTTGTCCGTGATCGCCTTGCGACGAGGTTGTGGTTTATAGATGTCCTTATTTTGTTCTCTTTTTGTAAGGGCGTTGGGTTTAGCAAGTCATTTAGACTTTGCTTGGGAACTTTGTTTATTTGTTTTATGTCTATACTTGTATCTTATTTTTTGGCCGGCCGGCGCGTATGTACCGCCGCCTTGTATAGATGTATTATGGTTCACATGTTTTAAAACTTCCGTTGGGCATTACTTTAGCTCTTATTTAATTATGTTGTTCTCTCCCATGTTGTAGCCGTCGAGGTATATTGCATGAAGCGTGTAGTGTTGGATTCGGTAGTAAAGTCGCCGATGAATTGATATACTTGTCTTTAATTTCTATATCAGGTTTAAAAGTTTTAAAAATTTCCGGCCTTTTGGTGCCGAGTCGCGCTTCATCTGAAATGTTGCGTCACGTCGTTTTCTATAATTGAGTCTTTGCATGTATTGTTGTCCTATTTGGACGACTTGACTTGTGATTCCATATCGGGGTCCGGGTCGGGTCGTCACACCTTTTTCAAAAGTTTTCAACTACTCTAGTCCAACATGTTTTTTTAACTAGAAAAAGTCACTTTTGGGGAGAAAAAAATTGTGATACCCTTAGTTTTTGTATTACGATGCATGATTATGTGCATCGCGCTATATGATTTTGAATCGCAATGCACAATTCCAGTTTGTATAGCTGTCACTTTCATTTCAAAGTGGTGCATCGCGATTCCGAATTGATGCATCCCGATTCAAACTGGTTCATTCCCATTGCATAGCGAATCACTAGGACTCCAAATTGATGCATCATGAATCCAAATAAATGCATCATGATTTAAACTGGCTTCATCTGCATCTCTTACGTTTTCTTTTTCCTCATCTGCAGGTGGATCCTTGTTTCATTGCTGCAACAATTATGATTTTTAAAAAATTAGGAAGAATACGTTGAATTTGGGGAAGAAATGATGGTCAGAGCTGTGGAATAAGACAATCTAGGCATTTTAGGAACAATATTTCGAAAGTGTCTTTTATCGGTTGAAAAAAATTGGGGTGAAGCGGTTAAAATTTGGCAAAAGGTACCGACCAACAATTTTTCCTATAATATTATTACTTTTCTTCAAGGAATAATTAGGCAGACACTTTTGTATAATTGTAACTTACTTATTTTTTTATTCAACGGTAAAGTGCTTTTCAAAATTATTCCAAAAATACCCTCTTCATTGCCATTCTCTCTCACCTATGTCGAATTCAAATTTGTTTACTTTCTTTTTATATCTTCTCATTTTCTCTTTCTCTCTTTTTCATTTTGTAAGTAAACTACCCAATTCATCTCCATAGTATCCCAATAAAAACTCCGATTGAGAGACTCTTGAAAATCATTTTATGTTAAAACCCATGGATTGTTCATTCTCTCTTCTTTGCGTATTACAATTGAAAGCATTTTAATTTTGGTTACAAAAGGCTGCTTCAAATCGATTCTTTATGTTGATTCCCTATTCCAAAGACGGGTTAAAAATGGAAAAAGGAACCGCTCTTCCCATCACTCGACCAACATTGTCTAAGTCTAAATCACATGCTTTCAATTCTTATTAAATTGTTAATCTTCTTTAATGGAGCTTATATTTAGTTTTTGCAATATAAACATGTACATCATCTTCACCAACCATGTCGATGCACAAATTTGAACAGACTTCAATCGTGCATTGAGATGCCCAATTTTCCCATTACGATGCCCAATTTGGTTAAGTATTTTTGCTTATCGATGCCCGAATTTTAACAGTTTTAAACGTGCATTGCGATGCCCAATGTTCCCATTCACGAAGCCCAATTTGGGCATACTTTAATACATTGCGACGTCGACTTTTCGATTAGCGATAATTTTGGTGGGACTTCAATATAAAAATTGTACCGCGATTTAAAAAACCTTCATATATTAAAAGAGTGCATGGTAAAATATATGCACAATGCTTTATATAAAAACATAAATAAAACATTGTGTGGCGACCCGACTGGGCCCGAGGTGGAACCGAGGGTCGGACCGCAAATAGGAGGGAAAAGTAAACACATAAACATGCAAGGACTCATTTAAAGAAACACGTGACGCAACATTAGAGACGAGGCACGCCACGGCCCTAAAAGGCCGGTATTTTAAAACTTTTCAAACCTCATCGCTTAAGCAATTAAACCAAGTCATCGGCGACACTACATGCCGGAACCCAAGCTAACGGTTTATGGACAGGAATTAGATAAGAGCTAATAGGTGCTCGGCGGAAGACTTATACGTAGTGAACTATTAAACATGAAAACCAAAGCACGGCTTACACAATGCGGCAATAAAGAGGTTACAAGTACTACAAGTGTTAAACTACAAGTAGCAATAAAAGTAACACGTTCAAGTTCTATACAAATTCCCAAGCATAGTCTATTTGACTTGCTTTAACCCATCGTCCTTGCAAAATAACAAAAGAAAGGAAGAGGACATCTAATCCACCTCTTCAAGCGCAACAATGGCGACAAAAGAGGAACAAGGCACGAACACCGCAAGCCTCACAGGAAGGACTGTTTGCTAGGATCTAAAGCAATAAAGGGGAATGGGTAAGTCATAAAGACTTGTAAGCTATCAATCATGCATGTCATGGCAATATGCAACATACAAGGCAAGATATCATCACATAAGTATAGAGATCATATATCCAAGATGCATTGTTTGTTTCCATAGGTGCTCGTAATTAAATCACATAGGATAAGGATATATGGAGGCCGGGCGCTACGTAGTTCACGCATACAAGCGTTATACGGAATGTGAGGTGTCAAATGTGTGTGTAAGTACATCGACCTTCGGAGATGCAGGGATAGACACCAATGGTGCTCTTGAAGATTACAGCAAGGGAGCTACTTCCCCACTGTGGCCACCAAGTGGAGGCGTGGTAATGAATGCAAGGACAATGATGCCAGCTGGACTTATGCAAATGTCC
>CM028377.1:53452214-53484703 GCA_013146195.2 Codonopsis lanceolata | reverse complement strand
AACTTGGGAAGATGGCTAATGATGATAGTTTTGAATATAGGGGGTATTGAGACCCATGGTTTCTATGCCTAAATTTTGGAAAAAGGTAGATTGGACTCATCGAGTCATATAAGTTTGATAATGTGCTAAACGAACTTGGGTGGAAATCCTGACGATTGGATTTCGTTTGATTAATGAAGTGAAAAACATAACTTCAAACTTTAAATGGATTATGATTGTGATGTGTTGTGGGGATTTTTTTTAGTCTTGGGAATAAGCCGAATGACTATTGAGATTTGGTTGTAAACTTTAATGAATTATTACGATTGTGGTGTTATGAAACACATAAAGAATGAAATGTGGTAGTAAGACTCAAGCAGTCGTTATAAGGCCAATAAAATGATAATGAGCCTTGGAGTTTGAAACCTACAATGCTTAAGGTTTGTTTGGGTATGTTTGCACGGGTTTGGTTTGTGTCCAATTGAGACACTCATGTCATGGAGACTTACTAGAAATATATATTTTTTGAGCATGCTTGTTGAGCATGGGACAATAGACACGTATAGTCACGAGTATATTTAAGAGAAGATTAAGAAAGAATTCTCTCCTTAAGGATTTTGGTTGCGTGCATATAAAAGCACTTGTGAGAAAGTGACTACAGAATTAGTCATGATGTTCTTGAGTATGGAATTGGTGAGTCGATCATGTGTGCGATTAGGACTATGATTGAGTCGGTGTAGTTAAAATAAAGACTAAAATATTAAGTCTTGAATTGTGGATATTCTTAGACTAACGTAGTAGTCTTTGGTTTGATTTTGAGTTGAGGATTATTGTAGACCTCACATTATGATTTATTAAGCTTGTATGCTATACTTGATTTAGGTGACGACTTGAGGAATAATGAGTACCTCAATATGTAGTTGAACTAAACTTGTAAGTTAGTTGAACACATTGGTTATATGCAAATATATGCATTGTTCATGATACTTTGTAGAGCATTATGTCCTACTTGATTATATGCAAATATGTGCATGGATTATGGGATTTAGTGGAGCATTATGCCCTACTTGTTTATATGCAATTATGTGCATGGTTTATGAGATGTTGTAGAGCATTATGTCCTACATGATTTAACGAGCCCGATAATAATGAACTTGGTCTCATTGGTTTATGCAAGTAAATATCTACTTGATCATTTTGGTTTAAGTCCAGCTGGCGGGTTTGGTTGTTGTGTCGGCAATGGGACGATTCATAGTCTTTGGAAACAATCGCTATGAATCGTTGCATTGGTTCCTTCTCCTCACTATTTGGCCAATAATGGGATGTGGTCTCGAGAGAGCCATCTAGAGCCTAATTCGAGCTCCCATTTCTCATCCGGAGGCGGATGATAACTGCAGTACTCATTAAGAGAGCGTGAGTTGTGATTATTTGGGGACGAAACCCGGTATGATTGATTGGGTATTGAGCCCGGATCTTGGTTTGAGATTGGATCTCATGGTAAGCTTGGTTGGGTGTTGGACCCGGTTTTGGTTGTAACGGTTCGATTATGTTTCCTGTTACACATGTTTATTTATGAGCATTTATATGAAAGATATTATGCTACATGATTTATGTGAGTTTATGTGCTTTGAAAACTAAGTACATGTTTCTTTTTTGTATACTAGCATGATACCATGATTTTTATATGATTGCGCATTATGCCATGCCATGACATAATATGTCATACAGTTGCATGTAGTAACTTACTGGGTCATTATGACTCAATCCGTGTGATTGTTTTCCTAGTGTGTGCGGTGATCCCGTTAATGCAGCGGCCGCCGGATAAGCGATTTCTAGCGAGGTGGTCTTCCAGCCATAAGCTTGGAGTTGTTTAATATTAATGTTGTTATTTATTTGTGAGACTCGGATGTAAAGTTATGTAGACTTTACTTGGGTAGATTATAGTAATATGTTATTGTTATGTATTTGGGAGCCGATTGTATAGTCGAGCTTTTGTATCTTTAGAAATTATTCCCGTTGTCATTTCGAGCATGTGTGGCTCGTTTATTCTAGTATTGTGTATTGTTGTTCCTACCTCCGACAGTTTTAGTCGTGAGATCTTGGTTGGTGGTTTAGCATTGATATTATATTGTTGTAGTTGAATTGTTCTCACGGCATGTTGTAGCCGTTGAGTGGTGTTTATCGGGTTGGGATTTTGTTAGTTGCCGGCCATGGTTGCCGATGGTTTGTTCTTGGCGTGTCTAATGTTGCGTCACGTGCGTCGAATTTTGGGCGAGATTTACTATCTCTTTGGTTGTTTATATTTAGGAGCTTGTTAGCTCGGGTCCCATTGGTTTTGCTTCCATGATTTTAGTTTATTATCTGTATCGCCGTTATGGTTATGTCTTCTTGTCTTGAGCTTGTTGGCTCGTCTTTTGACTTCGCACCATTATGCTTAGCGGGTGCTTGTCATCTCTTAGCTTGTCACGATGGCACGACCTTGGGATCTCGTCTTGGGATCGGGATTAGGTCGTCCGAAATGATCAGTTTTACACCAACAGAGGCGACTTGCCTTAGAGCGATCTTGGTAAGGTAATTTCTTTCCTTCTCTTTTGGTAGAAATTACATCAATGAAAGCGCGTTGGCGGCAATTTCTGCTCGATTGGAAAGAGCTGGTCTATAATCCACGCAACTTGTGCCTGGCAGGGGTGATGCAGGCAGATGTCCCCGAGTGGAACCCTGCTTGGTTCATGTTCACGAAAGCCCGCATCCGGAAATCTTTGGGGTGATTGTCATGGCCGGATGTTCAAGCGAATGCGTTGAATGCAGCGGTTAGGCTCGAGTACGAGGCTTTGTCGGCCCAATTTATGAGGGCAGGATGGTTGCACGCGCTAACTTTGAACATGCTCCTATCTCTACTTTAATCACCCTTTTATTCATGGCATTACTGATCCCGCTTTGCTTTGTCTTGTTTTAGGAATGAAAAACTTGGCGGTCTTTGAGGCTAAGGAAAAGCGGTGACGGCGGCGGCCGTCACGGGGGTGAGCTTTGTGGCCCTACAGGTGTCATTACGCCGCCTACTAGAAAACACGAGGCACGCGGCGAGGCGCGAGTCAGGTCAAGAAGGTAGCGGCAGGCAGAAAGTGGTTACATTCTTGCCAAGAGACCCCATGGTCATTGCAGGCATTGCAGGCAAGGCCAAACCACGGTGCCCATATCTCACATGGTGCTCGCTTGAAGGATGCCGGGGCCACGAGGAAAGAAGCTCTACTCCTCCTCACCGCTCTGGGATGTCCACAGTCGGGGCTCGAGGCCACAATCTGTCTTATCTATCCCAGGTCGAGGCGGGGGCACACAGGCGGCCGGTTGTGATGCCCACCACCACCAGCGCTGCCCGGGCACTAGTGAAAGAGATATGCAGGGGGATGCCCTGTTAGGGGCTTAGATGCATGCCGCGGGAGCAGGAGGTCTGGGGTGGGCAAAGGCGTTATAGAGAGGGCCATACGGGATGGTCTAGCAGGGCCAGAGACACCGCCCGACCATGTCTTGGTCGGGAGGTGGGGAGGCTCTGAGTGAGGTAAAACATGATCGTAACTTGATTTATTTTCTCCTCTTTACTCCTTTCCTTGCTTATTTGTTTCGCTCATTGTGCAGATCACCTCGGCATGCCAACTTATATGACCGGTTCAGATTTTACGAAGAGAAGGTGGCTCGCAAAGGTGGAGGCTGATTGAGGCCTAGAAGGAAGAAGGTAAACGACGATCGCTCTGGCCGGCCAGCGGAAACAGACAATGCGGCCAACCAAAGAAGTCGAGATGCTTGAGCATGGCAGATTGGTCGCCCAAGCAGGCACTCTAAGTCTGAGAAAAAGAGTTGGTGGTTTAGATATGAAGAAGAACCGGTGACTGGGAGAGGGAGGCCTCAGAAGGAGAATCTGCAGGTGGAAAGGGATTCTCTCAAAATGCGAATTAGATTGGGGCTAGAGAAGCTGGCGAAAAAAAAGGCGAGGAGTCAGCGGTGGAGAATTATAAGAAATCCCCGCCTTGAGGGGCCGGCTGTGTGGCGACCACCATCGTGCCACTACTTTGCCCGTGGCACTAATCACATCTTGAGGATGCTCGCCGGCCGTGGCGGGTGGGGATGATGGGATGAATAAGATTCGTGCTCAGCCCTTATGCCGAGTTTGTTCCTTCACGCTCTGGTTCCATACAACAAAGAGGAATTGGTAGCCTTGGCAAAGAGCGATGTTGAGGGTGGGTGAGAACCTTGGGTTCCGCCAACAATTGATGAAGGGAATTCTGCTCGCTGATCCAGGCCTTGGAGTCTGAAGATGAAGCTTTAAAAGAAAGCGAGCAGATCGAGGCGGAATCCGTGGCGAGCTCTGACGAGCAGTGCCGGAGTTCCGGTTGGTCCTTGAACCGTGGTTCTGACCGCCCACAAGGCCGACTGCAACTCCTCTACCCATTTTCCAGCTCGCCCCTCTAGGTTTCTTTTTAATGCATGCAATACTTGTTTGTTCCCAGCATCTACTTGGTCGTTGCCCTGAGGGTAAGTGACGGATGATTGCCAATGTTTGACGCCCAGGTGAGCACACTCAGCTGTAAACTTGTCCGAGAATTGGGTGCCGTGATCGGAGATAATTGCTCGGGGCAGTCCGAACCTGCACCATACTTGGTCGTGGACAAATTTGATGACATTTGCCTCTGAAATTTTAGCCAAGGGCTTTGCTTCGATCCACTTTGTAAAGTAGTCTATAGTGACCACTGCATACTTGTACTTGCATTGAGCTAGCGGGAATGGACCGATTAGATCGATTCCCCACATGTCGAGGGGCCAGGCCGCAATGACTGGAGTTTGTACGGTGGATGGAAGCCTTGGTATGTCTGCATATCGTTGGCACTTGTCACATTCTCGAACATATTTTTCAGCGTCTCTTCTAAGTGTAATCCAATAGTATCCTGTGCGCAGAACCCTTTCTGCTAGAGCTCGGTTGCCCGGATGGCCGCCATATTCTCTCTCATGTACTTCAAATGAAACGCCCTCAGTTAACTCTGGGGGTACACAGCGAAGTATAGGTCTGACCTTAGATCGCATGCAGGGATTCCCCACCACCGGTAGCGGCAGGCTTGACTTGGTTGTTGTGGCCTTGACTTTGTCTGCGAGCAAAATTCCCTGCTCGATGTAATCCTTATGTGTCGTCAATCCAACTTACATTTGCCTCGATCTCCATGACTACTGGCCTATCAATGGCTGGAGTTTCCAAATGCTCAATCATTACTGAGGGATTTAACAGCGCTAGGTTTGCCTCAGCAATCTTGGACAAGTAGTCTGCTCGCATGTTGTCAGCTGATCAATTCTAATGATCTCCCAAAACTTGAAGTTCTTCAAGACTTCTTTGACAAGCTCGCAGTATTTGACCAGGGAAGAGTTATGCACCATATATTCCCCCTTGACTTGGTTCACCACTAGTTGTGAATCCGAGTACACTGTGACCGCTTCTACGCCTATGTCAGTCGTGAGCTTAAGATCGGTGATCATTGCTTCATACTCGACAACGTTATTTGAGGCGGGAAATTTGAACCGAAGTGCCAGCTCAAACTCTGTGATTTCGTCGGGAGCTATGAGAAAGATGCCAACTCCGCTCCCGACTTTTCTCGCTGCTCCATCCACATAAAGATCCCAACAGTAGGCTGGCCAAGGTTGTGGTAGATGCCCTTGCTCGGGCTATGTTGGCTGCTGGGCCTCAGGTTCATCCTGTTGAGTGAAGCTTGTTTCTACCAAGAAATCGGCCAGGGTCCGAGCCTTGATTGCTCGCCTGGGCAAGTAGTCTATGTGGAATTCCGTGAGCTCGATTGACGGATTGGCGATGCCCGATGAATCGGGCTTGTGCGGCTGAGCTTGCGGTTGTGCGTGCATTGTATACTATGATTACGTGTGCAGAAAAATAAACCCTTAATTTTCGGGCAGCTATGACAAGCGAGTAAGCTAATTTTTCTACATTAAAATAACGACCCTCAACAGGATTGAGGGCCTTTGATAGATAGTACACAGGTTTTTGAATGTCTAGTTCCTCCCTTACTAAAACAGTGGCCACGGCCTGGTCCGTGGCTGCTAAATACACATATAAAGGCTCACTAGACACGGGGCTGCTGAGGTGAGGTGGTTTACCAAGATATTCCCTGAGCTGCGCGAGGGCTTTGGCACAGCTTGCGTTCCACTCGAAACCCTTGTTGCCGCTCAGGACCTTGAAGAATGGGAGGCATTTTTTTGCTGATCGGGAGATGAAGCGCCCAAGGGCGATGACTCTGGTGTTTCGCTACTGGATGTGCTTGATGCAGTAAGGCTGGTCCATGTCATGTAAGGCCTGAATCTTCTCTGGGTTCGCCTCTATCCCGCGCTGGTTGACCATGAACCCGTGGAACTTTCCTGCTCGGACCCCGAAGGCGCGCTTGCTCGGGTTCAACTTCATGTTATGTTTGCGCAGGTTGGCAAATGTTTCTGCCAGGTCAAGAGTATGGTCGTGGCCTTTTATTTTGATGACCATGTCATCTACGTACGCCTCCATGTTTCTGCCAAGCTAAGAGCCAAAGACTTTGTTGACCATGCACTGGTAGGTAGCCCTTGCATTCTTCAGCCCGAAGGGCATCATCTTGTAACAGTAAAGGCCCCCCGCTGCTCGGAAAGCTGTCTTGGCCTTGTCTTGCTCGTTCATCTTGACCTAGTGGTACCCTGACTATGCATCCAGGAAGCTTAGCATTTCGAACCCGGCTATGGAATCTACGAGCACATCTATGCGGGGCAATCGGTAGCAGTCTTTTGGGCAAGCTTTGTTGAGGCCTGTGAAGTCGACGCACATGCGCCATTTGTCATTGGCCTTCTTGACCATTACTACATTTGCCAGCTAGGTCGGGTACTGGATCTCCTTGATGATATCTGCTTTCAGAAGCTTCTCAACCTCTACTTTGATGGCCACATTTTTCTCAGGGGAGTATTGCCTTGGCCGCTGCTGAATGGGCCGAAAAGTCAGATCGACGTTTAAGTCGTGGCGTGCAACACTCTCACTTACGCCTTGCATGTCCTCGACAGTCCAGACGAACACATCTAGGCTGTTCTTCAACAGCTCGATCAACCTTTCCCGAGCTTCGGGAGGCATGGCCTTCCCGATTTTAATTTTCTGCTCGGGGTAAGCGGGATTGATGACTATCTCTTCCAACTCGCCCTCTAGCTGAATATCGGGCTCATCACGAACTTGCAGAGTATCCATCTCAATTTCTTGTGGCTCGAGGCATCTAGTCTTACGCCTAGAGGGCCCTGGTACCGGGGCTTATTCGGGGGCCTCTGTTTCCACGGGAGCAACCGCTTCAGAAGTTTCCCCGAGCTCGATGTTGTTTATGGGAATTGATCGATGTTTTATTTAATCTTTTTCCTTGCAAGTGGACAAGACTATTATAGAATAGTATTGGAAGCAAGGGTCGAACCCACAGAGACAAGAGATCACGAAGAGTACAATTTATTGATAGCAAATTATTAATCTAAAGGGGGTTTTTATATTTATTTCTATTCTAAACTACTATTAATATTTAGGTGATTAACTAATCAGCAGTAATTACAGATATGAAGATCGTATGGTGGGTGGCAATCTAGGATTATAGGTTTCACTTGTATCTCCTTTATGTTTAATTCATACTAATTATCATTCAATTTCTTGGGTTCGTTCACTAAAGATAGATATAGTCTGTTGAACTATTGGTTCAGCCTCCATCCCCGCAACATTCATCCATTCTATATCCTAAGCACAGGAACTTTCAATCTAGCTGTCACCTAGATTATGATCTATCTGTCACCTAGATCATGTATGAACCTGGTCCTAACTTATCACTCTCGTGCATCGATAGGTCCAATTTATTGTGATGGTGAGCCAGTGCACGACATATGCACATTGGTCATGCAGTTATCCGCACCTTTAGGCCTTTATTATTTGCGATTACATTCATTTGTTCAAAGCAAAATAATAGAGGGATTGATAAACACCACAATCAACAAGAATTGAATGAACATATATATGAATCAAAACATAAATTTGATACAAGTTACCTCCCACCTCCTAGATTATGGATGATTTGGTTCATCATAGACAATGAACAGCACATGGTGATGAACGAAAACATGATTTGATCTTCAATGCTCGTAATTACACAATCTAACTATGTTATACAACCTAAAAACTATCTAAATTCTATCTAAGACTGTCTCCAGCCGTTTTTCTATATCTTAGGCTTTGGCATCCGACTTCTATTTATACCCGAGAGTTGTAATCCAATCGAACCACCAGTGAAAATACGAAAAAGTCGCGTTCTGACCACCTTGCGGTCGCAAGGTGTTGGGTACCTTGCGTCCGCAAGGTCTCCAGATTTCTTGGCCTTGATTTTCTGACTTCTTTGATGTTCTGTCCACCTTGCGGGGGCAAGGTCTGGGTACCTTGTGATCGCAAGGTCTCCAGACTGGACATCCTTCGTTTCTTCTTTATTTTTCATCTTTGGCCCTTCTTGGAATTTGCATATAAAACCCTGGAGTTTTGCATATTTTCACTAAAAACCCTGAAACTTACAAAACTCACCGAAAACATATATCAGTAGCCAAAAGCCTCGTGAAATAGCATAATTTAAGTCATAGAAGCATATAAAATCGACGTATAAAATACATCGATCAGGAATGGAGGCTGAGGCAGTGTCGGTGGGAACCTCTTTTTCGGGAGCTGCTACAGTCTGGTCGGGAATGTCCACAATCAGTTTCTGCTACTTCCGTTGGGACTCTCGAACATATTCTCACATTGCCCGGGGCTTGCTATTGAGGATACCCAATCCATCCTCGGTGTAGAATTTAGCCTTCTGGTGGAGAATGGAGGTGACCATCTAAAATTTGGCCATCGCCGGGGCACCAGAATGCAGTTGTACGCAGATTTTAGATCGATCACTAGGAATGTCATCATCTCTATCCGGGTTTGTGCCCCATCGCCCATGAATACCTCCAACTCGATAGTTCCTTTGACACTTACTTGATGGTTGGTAAACCCCTCAAGCTTCCCCAGATAAGGCTTGAGCCTAGCATCTAGCAATTCCAATCCTTTGAAGCAGGAGTAGTACATGATGTCCCTACACGCTCCAGTGTCAAGCAGCACCCTATGAACTTGCCAGTCGTTCACCAGACAGGAAATAACCAGCGGTTGCTTGAACGCCAAATGAGTGTTTGCCAACTCGCTGCGGGTAATACAGATGCTCTACTCTTCTGCCCGTTGTATCGTTGGTGTGTTGACAGCCTTAGACAAGGAATGGATGTGCTTCCCGAGCTGTGTGTTGGATGGGAGCTCTTCCTGGATCATGTTTATCACCCCTCGAATCTGAGGGGCCTGGCCACCTCTTCCTCTTGGGGGTCTTCCTTGTTGGTCATTATTGGCATTATTTCCCGCCCCCTGATCCCTTTTAAAGCGGTCCAACTTGCCCGCATTGATCAGCTTTGGAATTTCACGCTTCAACACAAAGCATTCCTCAGTGGTGTGGCCGTTACCATGATGGTAATCGCAATACTTTGTGTTGTCTCTGGTATGAGCGAGCTCAGGGTCGAGTGGATAAGGGATAGGCAATGCATCTCCCACTTGGAACATGATCTCTTCCCGCGTAGTGTTTAGCGGGGTGAATTGTGCCTCCCTGAATCTTTGCTCGGGGGTAGATGTTTTCTTCCTGCCTCTGCGCGGGCGATTGTTGCCCTCCGGGCTCTGGTCTGCTGGCCTGACCGAGCTGTCCTAAGCCTTGTCCTTGCCCTTGGCCTTGTCGCCCTTGATGCTTTTGGTCGAGCAGAAGAGATGGGAACTTGCCAGCAATTCTGCTTTGGAAGCCCCCGGGTTCATTGCTAGCATTGTCTTCAGTGGCCCTGCCTTCATGTTGTTGAGATAGCAGAAAGTGATCTCTGGGTCACTAGTGGCGGTCACCTGATCGAGCATCTCCTCGAATTTCTTCAAGTAGCTGCTGTAACATTCGTTGTCACCTTGCTTAATTTTGGCAAGGTCGAAGCGATTTTTGGGGGTTGGGCTTGTAGTGCCGAAATTCCTCTAAGAACTTTTCCCGGAGCGTTGTCCAGCTACCAATCGATCCGTGAGGAACTCTGCCTAACCAGGCTTGTGCCTTTCCCTGAAGAGCTCCCTTAAATGCCCGCATCTTCAAGGCTTTCACATCTATGACCATTCAAATCTGTGCCTCGAATGATCGGAGCCAATCGCTTGCCTGCGTCTTCCCAAAGTACTTCTCAAATTACGGGAAGATAACCCCTTGCGCGGGTGGCGCATTCTCAATCTCTGAAGTAAACGGGCTGCCCTCCAGCGGCTTAGCGGCTCCATACCCAGATTAGCCATCTGCTTGGCCATGTCTCTCTTCATGGCCTCCATTCTCTCGGACAGTCGCCTTCCCGCATCCATAGTGAGTCTGGAAGAGCGAGCAAGGTCTGATTGGTGGCTACGCACCTGAGGGCAAAAAGTTGGCTCATAAGACGCTTCAGCTTCCTGCTCGACACGTGCTCTATATGTTGGCCGTTGCGCATCTGCTTCTGCGCACTCACGGACCCTATGGCGGCCATGGCTCTCTTCCCGAGCACGGTATTCTTGCTAATGATGGTGTCTGTGGGAGAGATTCTGACGGCTGTATCTACTCTCCGCCTGGTCATCTGCTTGTTTCAACGCATCAGCTCTCTATGATGGTATGTGAATGACTGATGGGATCCGTCTGCTTGGAGCGGGCAAATGTTGGGAGGCATGGCCATCTTCAACAAGTCTTTGGATTCTTGAGCGGTAGCGCCCGGATCTGCAAGGCAAGGCGGGCATGGTCCAAGCGGCGATTCTTTGGTTGAGTGCATACATTTTGTTATAATACTCTGCCTGGACTTGCAAAGCAGCAGCTTGCTGGTCGGGGTTTTGCCTGTGCAAACTCATTTGGCTATCCTGGCCATTCTCCCACTGGCGGTTTAGATGTATTCTGAGATCTAATGCGCGAGCATCGCGCTTCTCGTTGATAACCTGCCTGGCATCGCGTTGGCTAGCATGGCTTTGGCTGGCATGCTGGGACATCTGCTCCTCAACATATGGCACATCATTGCCATGAGTCGCGTGCCAAGCAGCCACCTTTTGATTTCTCGTTTGCACCCCTTGGGGTGCCCTTGGTCGCAGATCAACCAGTAGTGGAGGGTTATTGTTTCCAGCCTGATGGCTTCCAACCCGGTGGTTACTGACGGTGGCATGATGTTTGCTACCTTTTACGGTCATTGCAACAAGAAGATTTCTGGAAACTTACACCGGAAAAACTTGAAGAAAATGTTGAAACTTCGACTTCCCAGCAATGGAACCAAACTGATGTGGCAAAATTACAGCTTGGGCCGTCCGTGTGTTGGGTTGGATATCTGGGCTTAAATCTACTTCCTTGAACTTGATTAACAACACATAAAACCTGAGTGGAAGTGCAAGGCAGGGCCTCGCGAAACCCCTCTGGCGTGAGAGTAAGTCTCGAGTGTGAATGTAAAGAGAGAGTTTGACAGAGTTTCTAGGCTCAAGAAAGTGTGTGTACCTTGTTTGTGGTTATGGAGGAGTATTTATAGCCCCCAAAGTCATTGAATCCATCTAGGATTTAGTTTCCTTAGTTACCTAGTCAATCAAGGAGAGAATCCCTTGATTGTAGGCATGATAAGCGGCAAGCCACATAAATGTAGGAGCAGATAAGGCAAGTTTCCTGCTTGAATATGGAAATATTTGACTTGTCTTGGTGAACAAGTTTTCGGTGCTTCCTGCTCGATATGTGCCCGGGTGTGGAAGGCTCTGCCCGGCTATTTGATGTATACTGCTCTGAGGTTAGTGTAGATCCAAGGGGTGGCCCCTGGTCAGGCAGGCAAGGCCGGTGCTCGACCAGGTTTAGACGAGATGAATCTGATTCTTTTGCTCGGTGTGAGTGTGGTTCCCGGGCATGGCCCCTGGTTGGACAAGCAAGGCCTGTGCCCGGCCAGGTTTGGACGGGAGCTGCACTGCTCGCTGCTTAATGCTTCCATTACTTTGCCCGCTAGGCCGGCGGGCTCCATATTAATTATGCTCGTGAATGACACGTGATGCTAGCTCGTACTTCACTCATGACCCGGTTTGGGCCGGGCATATCAATTTCATCATTTAATTTGTCATTTGGTATTTAAAATATTTTTTTTAATTAAAACAATAAATAATTATTTCGATAATCCAAAAATAGTTATACCTTGTCTCATATGTAAGGTAAAAAAATGCATTACGTCGAAAAATGAAAATTTGATTTTATTTAAATTAATTTATTTTTTTATCATTCACTATCTTCCGTCAACCCCATGGACTCACCATCACCACCAATACAACCTCAAATATCACCATTAGTCCAAAAGTTAATTTTTGATTTTATTTCATTTTCTAATTCCTTCCTCATTCTTCAATTCAAAGTAACCCATTTGTAAAACTCATCATTTATAGACACACCACCACCACAACCTTAAATTTCACATTTTACAAATCAAAATTCATTTTTTAAAATTTTAAATTGAAATTGAAACTCATATGGATTTGAGTTTTTTGGGTTCCTTATAATAAAATTGTAGTCCTTCGACTGAGTAAGGGTATTTGTATCATTTTTAAAAAATATTTGACGACATTTGTAACGATAATAGTAGGAGGGAGAAACTGATAAGAAAATTAAAATACAAGATGAAATGAATATAATTAAAAAATATATGACTTAACTTTAAAATAGGTACAAGTCAATGGATGAAATTATTATTTAATTATTCATGCAATTAATTAGCCTATGACATATTACTTTTTTAACCTTAATTAAAGGTGAGTGATTTATTATGTTTAGGGATATTTTTGTCCAAACATTATTTTATGTCATGGTAAATTTATTTGTTTTGTCCTTAATTAAATGATGGGTGGTTTATTTGGTAAAATGTTATTTTTGTTCATTTATTAATTTGTAAAAAACAACCCTTTTTTTTTTTTTTAACCAGGTTGAATCCTGGGGTAGTAGTTCCGGTCCCTCATTGCTACTACCAGGAAAATCGCGAGATGTGCCCGAAATGATACAGGGTTTGAGAACAGTGCAACTGATAACACATACAAGGTTCAACCTCAGAAGAAAGCAAAGTGCTTCCACCAAGTATCGAACCCACGCTGCATGCCTCCAGCATCTTATGTCCCCCTCCTTTTACCACTCGGCTATGCCTCGGGAGACTTGTAAAAAACAACCTTGACTTATATACGTAGAGAGATAAGCTACTAAAATATCATTTTTCATAAAAAAATTGACTTTCAAATGTGACTCTTCCCCCAAAAATGAGGGAGTATCTCCCTACCAAAAGTTACTCCATCGCACTCGTGATTACAAATTTTTGAATTTTTTTTTTTTTTTGCTACACTTCTTTCCCTCACCTCGTGTCGTACAATAAACTCCAGTCCGCAAGATCAATTTGACACCTCAGCTCCATCATCTTTGACACCGGTGCACTCTCCAACTCAAGTCCCTATCAGTCCCAGTCCCATTGCAAGCCGCCCCACTTTTCATAACAGTCCAGTACAGTAAACACCCTAAACCTAGGCCCAGTTCCGTGAGCTCACGTTATGGAAACAAAACGAATGTGGGATTCAATCAATGGATTCAATCAATCCAACTAAACCAATAAAAAAAAATCCACATTAGATTCCATTGATCCAATTAAACCAATACTCCATAATCAGTATCTAACTAAAATAACAATAAAAAACAAATGTTCATCAAAGTATTCTAAGATTAGATTCTCCAAGAACCCATCTCGAACAAACTTAATATCTTGTATCTACTAACGACCTGAAAGAAAAAATAATATGAAAGGGATAAGCGAATAATGTTCAGTAAATTTAAACGTCGCCCTTCCGAAACTAAGGAGGGGTGGATCAAAAAGAAGACTAAGCAAATATATTTATCTGATGGAGGTGTTCCAAAATAATGTAGCATAAAGCTCCAAATTTTAATAATTCATTTTAGATAATTTTTAGGACAAGAAAACGAAAGGCCAAAGCATGCAAGGAGCAAAGAGAGAAATCCAATCGTCACAGACTGTCCCATACCAATCAGTCACGACGAACAACTCACGGACATCATGATCACATTAGCAGTTTAACAATTTAAATTTCAAATACCCGAAGGGTTCAAAGCTAATTACGCATACATGATATCAAATTTTAAAGGTAATTCTGGAATACACTTTTTTTTTTTTTTTTTTATAGAAGCAGGGGCGGCACCCTGCGGGATATTATTGAATGAAGAAAAAACATTACAAACTTGAGGGGGACAACCAGCCTAGCCCTTATAAATGGGAGGACAAAGGAGCCTGACCTCGAAAAAGAAAGGAACAATTAGTTAATTCTAAGATAAGGGGTCCTATTTTTATCGAGAAAAATAAACCTTAGACGAGGATTGGGCATCTCGGGCCTTGAGAAAAAAATTATTGTCACCTCTAACATCACAACCATTATTAGCCAAAGCATCCGCCACCGAATTTGCTTCACGATAACAATGAGAAAAGGAGAGGGAGAGCTGAGATTGAATATCTTTGATAGCTTGGATTAGGTATCCACAATGCCAAGGATAGGAAGCCTTGCCTGAGATGCAGTCAAAAAGGATTTTGGAATCAAGCTCCACCCAAGCATTCATGACCTTCTTCTCTTTAATCCACTTTATCCCCTAAAAGAGCCATGCATTCAGCCGAAAATTTGATAGATTTCCATAGAATTCGAGAATAAGCAAAGACCGATCCCTCTGTCATTTCGAATAATGCCTCCGACGGCGCTAAGACCGGGATTGCCTCGACAAACGCCGTCTGTATTAAGCTTGAGCCGCCCAGCAGGAGGACTTTCCCAATACACAACCTGGACAGTTTTAAATTTTTGTCTTTTGATGGGAGGGAGAGACTGCCAATCTTGGATAGGAGGCAAATAGAAACCCGCACTAGAGAATCTCTGCAAGCAGATTTTTGGTGCGGGTAAGTGATGAGGAGAGGAAGCCACACTATCAAAAAGGGCTTGATTGCGGTTCAACCAAAGCTCCCAACAAATGACCGAAGGTATGATAACTGGAAAGGCAGAAGGGTTGTCACTAAGCCACCACTTGAAACAGGCTTCTTGAATAGAGCAGGCGATCAAGTAATTCCGCGGCTTGAGCCAAAGAGCGCCATAGAAAAAGAGCAATCGGGCTTTCAAGGAACACATGAGAAAAGGTCTCACATTGGTGCCGATCACAACAGTAACATTGAGAGGCCAATTGGATGCCTTTCTTAGCGATACTCTCGTCCAAGGGCAGCTTATGTTGCCATAATCTCCACATAAAAATGCTGATCTTCCGAGGAATAATTTTGTGCCAGATGAATTTCGAGGACAAAGAAGTGGGGTGGTGAAGACGCAAGAGATTCCAAGCTGAGGAAATAGAAAAATTGCCGTTCGAAGTGGGAGACCAACAGGCACGATCGTCCACATCCTTTAAGCGAATATCATTCGATTGAATGAAAGAGACAGTCTGAAGGTCAATGTGGTTAATGGCAGCAAGATTCTGGCCAGATTCATCAAACAAGTCTTTGACAAAGGAGAGATTGCATCCTGGAGGTTTGGTCAAGCATCCTGAGTGACTCCAATTGTCATGCCAAAGAGAGCACAACCCCCGCCCAACAATCCAAGTTGTGTTGCTTTCAGCGACCTCACGAATAGAGCACATACGCCTCCAGAGATGTGAGCCAACAGAAGAGGCTAAATTCGGGTGAGTAGAGGGGCAGTATTTTCTGTGCATGAATTGAGACCACAGACTTTTCGAAGTTCGAAACCGCCACCATAATTGAAGAGAGAATGCCTTAATCACATCAGAAAGACAACGAATTCCTATGCCGCCTTCTGGCGTTGGGCGGCACAACGGTTGTCCAAGAAACCCGGTGAGCTTTCGGCTTGGTCTCTATAGAACCCAGAGAAAAAGTTAGCCAAGATTCTGTTGATAAGATTGATCGTCGAAGCTGGAGGATCCAAAATAGCAAAAGGATAAAGAGTGATGGGATTCAACACATGGTTAATTAAGGTAACTCTGCCTGCATGGTTAAGGAGAGCACCGTGCCATGAAGCAATCTTACCCTGGAGCTTCTCTATCAAGGGATCAAATAAACTCCTCTTTTTTCGCCCTTCAAACAGAGGACAACCTGGAACCAATAAAAAAAAAATCCACATTAGCAATTCTCTTGTAAATTGAGGGCGGTTAAAATAGCTCTTAAAACCTAGAACAAAGAGGTGTTTGGTAATGTTTTCCAAACTATCAAGAGTGCTGAAGATGATGTTTTGGCTAAGGAGATTGCTTATGAAAATGACAATGTTGCTATTAACCGAGAGGCCCTCCATTTAGCCCAGGCTAATCTTAAACGTTTGCTCAAATTAGAAGAGGATTTTTGGCGCCAAAAATCACACCTTAAGTGGCTTAAAGAGGGGGACGGAAATTCTAAGATCTTTCACTCATCGGTTTCTCAATCTCGCAACAAGCTCCACATTCACAAAATCAAGAACATGCATGGTTCTATTGTCTCAACCGAGGTTGATATTCAGAATACTGCCGTGGAATTTTACCATAATCAGCTCTCGGCTTGTGCAACTAGAGATAATGAGCTTCTTAACTGTATCTCTCCTCTTATCACGTCAGAGCAAAACCGGCTTCTTACTGCTACCCCCAGTATTGAAGAATTAAAAGACGCGGTTTTTTCCCTTAATGGCGACAGTGCAGCGGGTCCGGATGGTTTTTCCGGTAAGTTTTACACAGTTTGCTGGGATATTATTTCTTCTGATCTTTACATGGCCATTTCAGAATTTTTTGCGGGTTTTGACATGCCTAAGGCTTGGAAGAGTACCTCAATTGTTACCATTCCAAAATCTCAACACGTGGATTCTTTTAAGGACCTCCGGCCTATAAGTCTGTGCAATTTTTGTAACAAGATCATCTCCAAAGTCTTTGCGTCTCGTCTGACGAATATCCTTCCATGTATTATCTCCGACAACCAAAGCGCATTCACCAAGGGTAGGTTGATTCAAGACAATCTCTTGCTTGCCCACGAGCTCTCTTACCATCTCAAGAAGAAGGTTAACGGGGCAAACATCTTTATTAAACTTGACATGGAGAAGGCCTTTGATCGAGTTTCTTGGTACTTCCTCATTAAAGTGCTAAGGCGTTTTGGGTTCAGTGAAATTTTTATTGACTTGATGTGGCGGATTATCTCGCAGAACTGGTTCTCAGTTATTGTTAATGGGTCTCCAGCCGGTTTTTTTCAATCCTCTAGAGGCCTTCGTCAAGGGGATCCGCTTTCTCCGAGTTTATTTATAATTGCTGCTGAAGTTCTTAGCCGTAGTCTCAACAATCTTCATCTTAATCACCCCCATCTGGCTTTTTCCTCGAGTAGTGGCTGCCCTATAGTCTCTCATCTGGCCTTCGCCGATGATATTCTTATTTTTTGCAACGGGAAAAAAGCTTCGTTACAGCAACATCGTACTTTGCTCTCTCAGTATGAAGATTGCTCGGGCCAGCGCATTAACCAAGCTAAGAGTTGTTTTGTTTCCTCAAGATCAACAGCCGCTTCTCGCATTTTATCCATACGGCAGAATCTGGGTTTTACTCATCAATCTCTTCCCCTTCTGGAATACACACTCACTCAATGGTGGTGCAAAAGTAAATAATTTAAAGTTGTCGTAATAATCAAGTGACGTGTCATTCAAACTTAGTGATCATAATAGAATTTGAAACGAGAGAAATACCAAAATATATTGTTAATCAACATAGAACAAACTTTACAATCAAAGGTATCTTACATTAACCAAAGTTTTATAAGATTTACGAAGATATAATGAAACTAAGATTTTTCAAATAGTGGTAACCGACGGAACCAAAACAATTATCTACACATGTCGGACATGGCGATCAAAAATGGGTGACATCAAAACAATTTAGGAAACCTAATATCAAAGGTAAAAATTTACGAATTTACCTAAAGAAGTGAAATCTCTTACGATAATACTACGAAATAATACTGGTGTCCACGCTTGCACAAATCTAAAATTCAAACATAACATTTAATAACATAAACATAATACTCATACTAATAATTAAGTATTACTCTACAAATTAATAGTACTAATCTTACTAATACATTGAAAAGTAAAACTAGTTTATGTAGTATACAGATACTCTCCAAGTGAACATCATTGTCCAAAACCCACACCCTACACCCAAACAATACCCGTACACAACAAAGTCACTCCTTATTCTCCCCCTATCTGCCTACACGGTTATACATCCTCCACTTACTGCTACTACCTTTCTTTTGTTTCCTTATTGTCTTTTACTATTCTTTTGTTTTTCTTCCAAACCATTAGTAGAGATGGCAGTTAGTTGTTAATAAATAGCTTTGAGTTAGGTTATTATTTATAGGCAATTAGGTGTTAATGGATAACTTTTAGTTAGACTATTATCAATTAGCGTAGTGGATAATATCCTAACTAACTCAAAATTATCCATTAACATCCTATTGTCACCCCTACCCGTCAATACTCTTTTTTGGTACAAAAAGCATAGATAGCATCCCCAATTTAAGCCTAGCTATGTATTGTCAACTCCCTCCTCTTTCCAACAAAGATACTCCCACCCACATCTACTGTTTCATCTTTATTTTTTAATCTCATTGTTCGGCTCTCTCTCTCTCTCTCCTCTTTTTCTTTCAATTTGCCAAACACACACCTATAATAAGGCTCGGCAACCCTCTCCCGCTTCTGCTCAACGCGCACTCCCAATCAGACCCACATGGCTCAGTATATATGACAAATACATACATGGATACTAAAATAAATCAACTCAATACCACCCTAAGGAGGGCAGTGGTAGAGTTGAGTTTTTACAAAATGTGAGGCTCAGGTTCGATCCCTTCCCAAGCTTCCTTAGGGGAAAGGTCAAAAAAAAATCAACCCCATACAATAACTTGCTTACCTCGATTTGTTTACGAAATCAAAACAAAAGTCTCTGTGAACGACCCTCTTCAATGTCATTGTCGGTTCTCTCTCTAACTGACCCTAAGCAATCTGTTGGCTCAATCCTTTTGACATCACTCTAGCTCGTTTATTATCTCTCTCTCTCTCTCTCTATCTATCTCTCTCTCTTTCTCTCTCTCTCTCTCTCTCTCTCTCTCTCTCTCTCTCGTTTCCTTTTAGTTAGATACTAGGTTACATCTTGCCTATGTTCTACTTTGATGTCTCCGTAATTGAGTAACCAACTGTGACCACAACTTTTTTCAAAATTTCAGGATAAACTCTACATCCCCATGATCTGCCGGTTCAAACCAATCGCATCTGTGACCAGATTTTTTTAAATTTGGATGGTGCTGCAAATTTAAGGAAGAATGCTTTGGGGTTTTTTTTTAAAACCCTAGGGATTCGGTTGCAAATGGTAATATAAGTTAGGTTTGAGAAAATTTCATTTTACCCTTTACTAAATGCACATGTGCAACTTAACAGTATTTCTTTAACGGCATCCATCAAAAGCAATGTGGCTGTGAAAATCTCATACTCTTAGGACCAAATTTTGACAAAAAATCATTAAAGGACTAATACTAAAAATTACCCAAAGTCAAGGGACCAATGGTGCAATTAACCCTAATTTTAATTAACAAAATTTATTACTATTACTAATTTTTGGGTATATTACAAGTACCTTTTGGATTGTAGCAGAACCAATCTCCTTTAGCAACAACACTTTAAGACACTTCAACAACATCCTCCGCTCCCATTCGACCAAGTACCCATTTCTCTCTGCCTTTGCGGCTATTACTGAAAAATCATTGGATTTCGAGCCTCGCTCGTACAAGCAGGCAGCTTCACTTCCGCATTCGCAATTTGCTATGCAAGAGGAATTTCACGCTCTCTCTAAGAACCAAACGTGGTCGTTGGTTCCCTCTACACCTGGACAACATATTGTTGGCAGCAAGTGAGTATATAAGGTCAAGTGTCGCGCGTATGGCACCATTTATCGACACAAGGCTCGGCTTGTTGTTCAGGGATACACTCAACAACAAGGAATAGATTATGATGAAACATTCAACCCAGTCGTCAAACCTTCGACCATTCACATGCTTCTTTCCCTTGCTCGGTCCCCATCATGGACAATCAAAAAATTAGATATTCGTAATGCCTTTTTAAATGGTTTTTAACGTGTTGGTCCACAATTATGCTCAAATAGACTAGAGGGGAGGTGAATAGCCTATGATGCCATTTTAAAAAACTTTTCTTTTGGATACATTTAAAACATAGATTTAGTGGCATCTGCAGTTTAGCATATTGAGCATGTTTGCCGGTAGAGGGGTAACGGCAGACTTGCGCTAAGCAGAAGTATCAACTCTGCTGGTAAACTGCCAGTTAAATCAAAAGCCAGTTATAAAGAATCTAAGAAGCGGAAAATAGATAGGCTTTAGATTTGGAGAAGTTTTAAGTGGTTGTACACGAATATATGATCAGAACAACAACACACTTAATACTTCTTTCAAATGCAGATTTAGGAGATCAATTTAAGAATAACTTTTCTAAAGATAAATCAATTTGTAAAAGCTCATAGATATATAAAGACTGAGGGATAAAGTATTTGTAAGAACATATGAATTTATTCAAAGATAAATTGCACATTACATCAGCCCAAATATTCTATGTACAATTTATGTCTTTGTTCTCCCAAGTCTTAATCCTTACTTAATTATCCATAAATGAATTACTAAGCAATAGAGGACAATAGGAGGCCAGAATGAGAAACTGTTATGAGAAGAGAATTTCCAAGGTCGTTTAGATTTAAAAAAAATATCTGAACGATTGAGTGCGGAGCACTCAGCCTTCCATGATTAATGATTATTGCACAATTAGCAACATTTGTATTGGAATACAAATCTGAAGATATGAATGTAATATCTACAGACAACTCTTCATTTTCTTTAGACATTTTCTAACATCAATCTTAAGATCGATCAATGATCTTGATCTCTGTCATGTGAAGTTTCTAATCAATCTCTTTTCTTCTCCAAGCTTTTCTTCCTAGCAATACACAAATAGTGTCTTGCTAAGATCTGGATGGATTCACTGCAATCTTCTGTAGGGATCTGAGATGCGTTGGTGAGGACGATCTCGTTGTAGATCTCTCAGTTTCTTTGAAGCTCTTGAGTGAGTCCTTGTTTTCGACTTCGCTTAGAGTGTATCTTGGCTCTGTATAATTTTTCGCACTGTGTCTCTGTCGTTTTGAGGAAGAGAAAGGATATATAGACTGGAGTCAATGTGATCGTTGAGAGATGAAGATTTGATGTTTCTATCCGTTTAGAGATAAATTTGTTGAAGTATATCGGATAAAGATTTTTTTCCATAAGATCTTTGACTGTTTGGGGCAAAGATTTAGTCATGTAGATCTTGGAACTTGTTGTCCGGCATACTGTGTTGATAAGTCTCTAAAAAGTAGGTCTGATGTCTGATGCACTGTCAGGTGGTCTGTTTAATAAAGTAGTTTCTTTTGACTTCATCAGACCACGTGAGCGAGAGAAAGTCTTATAGCTTTAACTATGTCAGGTTTTATGAGGCTTGAACATATTTGTCTTGATTTGAACTAATTTAATCTTTTCTCTGTAGCACGTGCGACTTAGGATGTTCGGATGTTCGGCCAAGGGAGCAGGTCTTACTTTCAGAGAACGATGTTCGCTGGTGCGAACAGTCAACTTGTAGCATGTCTTCCGATGGATAGTCTACTGAAGACTTTTGACATTACTGCAAGTCTGTCAGTGCTTTAGTGCATATGAAGTGATGGTCTGTTTGATCATCATGTAGGAAGGTAGGACTTGATCAGGTTGTACCTAATCTAAGACCTATGTGATGTCACACGAGTTGCCACGCTAACCGGTACGCAGACCTTTTAGCCACTCGTGATGACTCACTGTAATGGGAACAAGAAAATCAACATATATAGAATATGCAAGGTGATAGGTAAATTATCAAGAAGCATATTCCAACATTACGCGAAGAAGTGTTTATGGCTGAGCCTCCTGGCTTCGTTGAATCGTGCTATCCCCACCATGTGTGCAAGCTTCACAAAATTATCTATGAATTAAAACAATCACCAAGAGCTTGGTTTCAAAGATTACATGATTTCATTCTCTCACTTGGGCTCTTTAATAGCAAGTCGGACAGCTCCCTATTTCTCCGTCATTCACCCAAAGGCACTGAGGAAATTCTTGTGTATGTGGATGATATTATTGTAATAGGCTCTTCTCAGTAAGAGGTATCTCTTGTGTGGGATCATATTAGTCAAACCTTTGATTGTTGTCACCTTGGCCCTCTTAGGTATTTTCTTGGCGTGGAAGCCTCTCGACATCTGATACTCTTCACCTTTCCCAAGCTCAATATGTTGTGGATTTACTTCGAAAACTTCATATGCATGAGTGCAAGCTATCTCCTACCCACTTGCTATGAGCTCACATTATTCTATTTTAGAGAGAGATCCCCTTCCAGAGATGCAACTTTATGTCCTAGTAGGGTGGGGGGGGGACTTCAGTACTTAACCCTCACACGTCCTGATCTAGCACTACTAGAAAAATGGCCTTTAGTGACGGAATTTTCCGTCGCTAAAGGCGAAATTCCGTCGCTAGCAGCCCCTAACGACGGAATTTTTCCGCCGCCATCTGGCCGCTAATTCTTCGTCGCCGATGCCGACGGACCGATTTCCGTCGCTAAGCAGTTTTTTAGCGACGGAATTTTCCGTCGCTAAAGGTTGATTTTCAGCGACGAATTTTCCGTCGCCGAAATTAACCTTTAGCGACGGAAAATTCCGCCGCTAAAGGCGCTTAAAAATTAATTAAAATTGAATTCAGCGATGGAATTTTCCGTCGCTAAAGGTGGATTTTCAGCGACGAAAATTCGTCGCGAAAATCCCTTAGCGACGGAAAATTCGCCGCTAAAAAGGCTTTAAAATTAATTAAAATTGAATTTCAGCGACGGAAAATTCCGCTAAAGGCTTTAAAATTAATTAAAATTGACTTTCAGCTGACGGAAAATTCGTCGCTAAAATCATTTAAAAATTAATTGTAAAAATTTCACGACGGAAAATTCGTCGCTAAAGGCATTTAAAAATTAATTAAATTTGAATTTCTGACGGAAAATTCCATCGCTAAAATCGTTTAAAAATTAATTAAAATTGAATTCTCAGCGACGGAAAATTCCGTCCGCTAAAGGCATTTAAAAATTAATTAAATTTGAATTCAATGACGGAAAATTCCGTCGCTAAAGGCTTTACAAATTAAAAAAATACCCAAAAATACTATTATGATAAATTTTTGTACCTTATAATATAACAATTAATACTAAACTCGAACATACAAAATAAACAATAATATAAAACCAATTTAAAAAAATCAAACTCGTAAAATTTTTTTTTTTTTTAAGGAAACAGGACGGCACCTCATGGATTTTATTAATAAGAAAGAAAAGAAACAAACTTGAGGGGGACAACCAACCTTGCTCTAGAAAGGGAGGACTGAGGAGCCTTACCTCTATAAAATCCGTAAATACAAACCAACACAAGCTATCTAAAAACTAGACAGACTCCATAACGGAAATTATGATAACCATGTCCGTCCATCCGAACAAATGTTTTGACTCCTAGATAGCGAAGCAAACCGATTGAAATTTTTGAAAGTCCTAAGTGAGTATGTGCTTCACACAGAAGTTGATCCGCCACTTTATTTGCTCGCGAAAAACATGACACAAATCATATTCAGATAGCAAAGTACGACACGCACGGAGCTCATAAGTGTATTCCTGGGGCCGAATGATTCTGCACTATAACTTCAACAAATGACTTTAGAATCGATTCCACAATCACGCATTTGACGCCCCAAACGACGACATAAAGCCGCACCATCTCGAAGGGCCAAGATTTCGCCTTCATATTAGATCCCCTTCCATAAAAATTGGAAAAGGCAGAGATAAAATCTCCCCGCGAATCCCGAATCACCCCACCACCGAACAAAACCATTCCTCGATGACCCATCTCAGTATTAAGTTTAAAGCCATTTGTATCAGAGGTATCCATCTAACCCATTTGCCTGAACGATGAGGAATCTGTAACACATTAATCCTGAGAGATTCCAAAGCTAAGCATGCTCTCGGGCCACTAGCAGACTTAGGACGAAAAACCAAACCAATGTCCCTCAAACTCATTAGAACCTGTTTATAAATATAATCCACATCCATGGGAATACCGTCAAAGAGTGCTCGACATCTGGCTTTCCATAACTCCCAACAAGAGAACATGAAGACTCCCAAAAGACAAGCACCCAACCGATCAGCTTGAACCTTTAGCCCAGTCTCGAGCACAGATGCAAAAAGAGATGTATGAGGATCCTTCAAAAACCGCAAGAAACTTGGACCAAAGCGCTTTTAGCGATTTCGAGTGCACAAAAGATGTATAACTGATTCACAATTTGGATTGGACATACAACAAACACATTTTGAAGCCAAAGTAATCCTCCGAGATTGAATCTTGACATCTACCGGAACAGCATCGTGAAATAAACGCCAAACAAAGCCGCTTACCTTCAACGGAAGCCACGGTTGCCATATCTTTTTTGCCCATCGTAAAACAGGATCTCGGTGCCTTCGAAAATTCCAGTAGGCTGCAACCTGAAACTCACCAGTCGTAGTCAACGTGCATATCAGTTTATCCGGAATCCCATCACAGCATCTCACCCGACTTACAGAATCATGCATATCCGGCTCTATTAGACTGTAATAATCTTCTATATTATTTAAAGCACTTCTAACCGATAAATTAATGTCCATAGGCAAAGGACCCTCTAAACGAACACCGCACCAGTTTGTATCCCAAAACGAGATATTGCCACATCCAACTATCCATCTACTGCAATGCAAAACCTGAGGAATATGATCATAAATTGCTTTCCAAACAGCTGTAGCCGTTTGGACACTAAACCGCCCCGGAGACATCCCATATTTGGCATTACAAAACTTAGCCCAAAGGCTTTGGTTCTGAATCGCGCGCCATGCAAGCTTTGCATGCATCGAATGCATAACCTGAGCCAATGTTCGAATTCCCAAACCTCCCTCATCCATAGGCCTACAAACTTTCGACCACGCCACCCAGTGAGTTCTTTGCTCCCCCCTTGAACTCCAAAGGAAGTCTGCCATCAATCTCTCTAGGCGAGATAAGATTCGAGTTGGAATAGTGAGTGCCGCCATGGCGTAAACTGGGATACTACAAAGAATTGACTTTATCAAAGTGAGCTTAGCCCCAAAAGATAGCATCTTCGCGCTCCATCCATTGACCCGTTTAGACAACCGATGCACAAGATCTTCAAAATAAATACACTTCGTCCGCCCCACATAAATCGGTAACCCCAAATATTTCATCGGCCAAGCACGCATAGAACAACCTGTCCATTGAGTAATACGTTGATTGGACCTGTATGATCTGTGTCGAGAAACATAAAAACCGCTCTTTTGCATGTTGATAAATTGGCGGAGCTTTGCTCATAAACCGTGAGCACTTTCCTCAAGACCCAATATAGAAGACTTACTCCGTTGCAAAACAAGAGCATGTCATCTGCATACAATAAATGAGAGAGCACCAAACCACCCCGCCCATGTTGGAAAGGCTGAACCAAACCATCCCTTACAGCCCTATTAATGTTAATGGAGAGAATTTCTTGAGCCAAAATGAACAGTAAGGGAGAAAGAGGATCCCCTTGCCTCACTCCCCTCGTGGAATGAAAAAAACCATTGGAAGTGCCATTGATACGAAGAGAGTACCAAATATTACCGATGAGCTGTTGAATTAAATTACAAAAATAGTCATTGAAACCAAAGGCTTGTAGAGTACGAAGAAGGAAGTCCCATTCCAACCTCGTCATAGGCCTTCGACATGTCCCAAATTAAAGATGACATTTCTCTCCCTAACTTTCCTCGTTGATTCTTTGCACAAGCTCATTTGCTAATAAAATATTTTCTGTATCTTTGCGACCTTGCACAAAGCCTGACGCTCTTGAGAAATAAGATGCGGGAGTTTATCTAAGCAAGACGAGTTGCAATTATTCTCGGAAATAATCTTGCAAGAGAAGTTACAAAGGCGATCGCAAATCGTGAGAGTTCTCGGGTCATCAATTTTAGGAATTAATACCAAAGTTGTCATTGTAATACCTCTATGCAGCCGCCCATCAAAAAATTCTCTTACCGCCCAATAACATCATATTTAACTATATGCCAACGGCTTTGATAAAACCAACCAGTATACCCATCCGCGCCCGGCGCACTATCAGGATTCAAAGCTTTCACTGCATTCCAAATCTCCTCTTCTGTCGGGCTGCAAACTAACTTCTCATTTTCTGATCGGGAAACTTTCTGTTGAATGTTACTAAATAGAGACTCATCCACTGAGTGAGATTTAGAAGTAAAAAGATCCATAAAATAATCAAAGCCAACTTACCAATTTGATTAACATCAAATGAACCATCCTCCATGCAGTCGAACAAGTTTTCGACGAGATCTATCTTTCATGCATGCGTGAAAGTAAGCGTGTTCCTATCACCATCCCGTAACCAAAGTTGCCTAGCATTCATAGCGACCTCTTCCTCCCATTTTAGAAGTTGATCCGATTTTGCCGGCGCCTATTAAGCGCTCGACATGATTCGAATTCCCGGTTTGCTGGACTAACAGATCTAAACGAAGTATCTCATCCTGACAACTCTCCATTTTACGTTGAACGTGACCAAAAACCTCCCAATTCCAATACTTCAGCGCTGTTCGTAAAAGCTGAAGTTTCTTGAACAAAACATCCATCGCGGTACCATGAACAGGCCGACTCCATTGATTCTCCACAAAGGATAAAAAAGAAGGATGATCCACCCATATACGAAGGAATTTAAAATTACTCTTCGGTTTTTCTCCAGAAGGTAATTCCACCAATAACGGCGCATGATCCGAGTCCACTTGTTGCTAAATGTTTCACCGTAACCACGTATATTTAATTTTGAAAGTCCCATTAACCAAAACTCTGCTAACCTTTTCCAAATCCGATGAAGACCTTCCGATTGTTACACGTGTATATCGACTCCCTCTCAGTATCCCACATCGTCCAAACCTGTTTGTGCAATAAAATTGTTAAAATCATCTAATTCACGAAGGTCACACGGGGCTCCTCCAAGCTTCTCATCTGAATGTGCTATGACATTAAAATCTCCTCCTACCAACCACGGTTCAGTGGACTGATTAGAGAAATTTATTAAATCTGCCCACAATTCCATTCTTTCCTTTCCTCCTTGTACACTTGGCATAAATGAAACTCACATTAGCCTCAAAAAGATGCTCTACTTTCACATGCACAATAATAAATTGATTTGAGCTAGCTAAGAGATTAACTTCCACATTATCATTCCATAAATGCCCAAATGTGGTGATTAGCGGATTAACATGCAAGCTATCTCGAGAAACGTAATTTCCGACAAATTAAATTCAAACGATCCCCCGAGGCTTTTGGTTCGAGAAGGGCACAAAGAAAGGGGTTATGCTGTCTCTTAATCATCCGAATATAATTCCTCGTGCGTTTATTACACACGCCTCTAGCATTCCATATGAATATCGTCATAAAATTATTGGGATGATTTATTTTGGGCTTTGGCAGAAGCCCTTGTCACTCGAATGTTTTGCTTCGCAAAAGATACTTTCTTCCGATGTATATTCAGATTTTCGCAGTACTGGATAAAAGAGGGCCGAATTTTGACCACCGACATGTCCCAGTCCGTCATCGGGGTTGTTAGATCTACCATATTTGACTCTTTATCACCATTAACCGATAAAGCCCGTCTCTCAAATTCTGGGGATCGATGTGGTACATCTTTCCATACATTATACCATTCATGACAATTAACATTCATGTGCCCCTCCCCTTTCTCATCTTGCACAAAAGTGGTCTCCATGTTCTCATCTAAATCCCCTAAAGCCTCAAAAGAATTACAAACAGTGACACCACCCGATAGTGGGATACCTGATTCCGCACCCTTTCTGTTTTCCGTTCGTGGAGCTTTACAAGGACTAGCCTCATGAACCTGACCCCCCGAGTGTGCATCTTGTGAATTCGTGTCCATAGATGGAGAAGCTTCCTTATTGATATTTCCAGCCTTTGTTACTGGAACCCACTTCTTATCCTTTTTGCCGCCCAAAACAAGCTAGAGAATCCTTAGGTGTGGAATCCACCAAAACCTCTTTTCCTTTAGCAAAATTCTTCGGTGAGGTCCACCATGTTTTGTGGAAGTGTGACACCAACGTTGTTCGGATTGAACCTTATGAGTTCGCTTTAAAACCTTTACGACAATTCCTTGGTATGACCAAGCAAACCACAACCAACACAAAAATTGATATTTCCTTCAAATTCTAGGGATTGCCAGAATCCCTCATCTTTACTTGTGCCAATCCAGAATCGAGACGGAAGTTTCTCCGAGACGTCCATCTCTACACATATCCGAACATAAGTCATACCCTTTTTTAACTTTAAAAACAAGTTTATCTACACAACTAGCAAGTAATTTAACATTTGATTCCAGCCGAACTCAATACATTATTGCATCCAATGATAGGAAGACTTAATAAAGGTAATTAGCAACTTATATAAATGTTTACGCCGGTTTATCCTCTCTCTCACATCATAAATATACATGATGTGTGTGTGTATGCGCACACATACATATTATATAATGTTGTGAAATTAAGTCAAAATACGCAGCTCGTCCCAAGTGCGATAAGAAATTTTTAAGGAAGTTTTCGTTAGGTGAATTAGTCCGACTATAAGCATTAAATTTTCTTAAATCACTATTAACATTAATCCTTTGAATATAATTAAAAATGATATGAATGAGCATGATTCGTGTGATCACAGTGGCTAAAAAAATATTCATGTAGCAAAACACAAGTAACCGAGACAAAGATGTTGATCTTTAATTCTAAAATAAAACATTCTTAGAGAGTTATACTCCTCCGTTTACCCAAAAGTCCAAATTTGAAAATTTTGATAATTAGCATCGTACATTGATGGAAGCACAATCCGGTGAGAAGATGCAAATAGACATCTTATGCCAAGAAAAACTTGTATAAACATTAATTTGCAATCACCAAAAAAATTAATTTAAACAAAGTAAAACAAATTTCAACCATTATTTTTATGGTTTGGTGACTAATTCAAACTATTAGTGGAAACATGGATTTGGCAAATCTTAAGTGATGATAATCTAATCAAATTAAACCACAAATGTCAAATTCCTTCTCCTCTCTAAATTGTCGCACCTGAACAGCTTTAACTACCCCAACTCCCAATGGACCACACTAATGAGTTTTCACCGCTAGTTCTCCAAGAAATTGTCCCAAGGCATGTTTGATGAACTAAATATACTTATAAGCTATGAATTAGTATAATTTATGTATATTAGCACTAGTTAATTAATTATTATCTAGATTTAATATATGTATATGGTCTTATTCAAGTTTCGATCACATTTCTTGGTTGGACAACAGAATTAACAAACAATATAATTCACTAGCGTGCTTTCTTGGTTGGATTATTTTGGTCATTTTCGAAAGCTATGAGGAATCCAAATCTATAGTTAGACCAATTATCACAATTTTGTTCTAAAATCAATATATTCTTTCTCTCATGGTTGTTCTCTAGAATGGTTGATAAAAGCATTCAGATTGAAAAGATGGGTGCCTGAAGACAAAGAACATGTAGTGCCTCTATGTGTTAGCTCGTGGATTAAGGCACCAAACAATGTCATTTTACTCTAATTGGTGAAATTCGCACTCAATTTTTAACCAAATATAGACAATCTTCTCACATTTCCAAAACCCCATCAAATTAAACATTAATATATCCGAATGCTAGCAACACGTAAAGAAAGAAAAACAAAGATGTTAAAGAGTACTTAGATATAAGCATATAAATTGTGGGAAATAAAGTGAATGGCATTGTTCAATACGAGCCTTTACGAAACTAGACTACATGGTAACATGAAAGTTTACTCAAGTATGATTAAAAATAAACTTACATGGACACAATGACTTTGGTATTTCCAAATTCTGCATAAGCAGGCACTCGATGCCGCATTCACTGCACCTCCTGAAACTGCAAGAATCGCATAATGCCCAACTGAGTATTATAGGTCAAAGCACATTCATAATTCAACATATATGCACTAACTGAAAACTGCAATAAAAAGAAAATGATCACTTTACAATAACAGCATCAACAACATAGATTACATGTTTATCTTAGAATAGACCCCAAAGAATCTATATGCAATAACAGAAAAATCATAAACTAAAAACAAAAGCTGTCAGTCTGAGAAAGAAAAATGGAATATACAATTATTCAAGCAATATCATGGGATTTACAAAAGCAAAAATGAGCCAAATCTCATATTCTATATGGCATCTTATGGACCAAACACACTTCTCGATACACCACAACCATGCAATCTAGCAGGCATAGTCCACTTTAACCATTCAAGCAACATTGAAGAATAAACTTAAATTGCTACAAAACAGTATCTATCATGTAATTCCTTCTACTTCCATTTTTGTAGAGTGAGTTTTCCCCTCATTTTGTGTTGCAAGTCAATTCACAACCAGAACTATCCCACCGATCTTTGCGAGAAACCTACCTCCCAACCCACTCATACTAAGTATTCATAAAGCATGAGTTAGTTCTATCCACCATGAAGTTTAAAGTAGTTCAAGAGATTAACAAATTTCTAAACTGTAATTAGACAAACAATGTCTTCTGTGTTAATAATATTTTCATCAAACTATCAAAATTCAGACTTAACTAAAGCAAAAATGCATCATAAATACAAACACTAAGAAAGAATCCCAATGTTGGCCTCATTCTGTGATCGCCAAAGAGTGTCCTCCTAACTGTAGGTCTCAGATTCAACCAATGTTGGGCCTTCCCTCTCTCCCCGGCTCTCTCAACACCTCCTTTGCAACCTCTCACCTTCAACACATCCATTCCATCAACATGAACCCCTGGCATCCCAAAAGCCGGTCCCTTCTTCCAGCATCTCCCATCTAAGTCCATCTCAAATGAGACATATCCAATTGCCCGCAAATTGTTCTCAACAACAAACACGATGGGCAATTTCCTAAAGTCGCTGCTATATTTAAGCACTCAAAGAACCGCCCATTGTTACAAGTTCAAAGTCGTTCTAATTTATAAAGAAATCGCAAACCCAATTTCAAAATGATTCCCAAAAAGAAAAACGATATGATTAAAAAATAAAGCTAACAAAATCGAGAATAAAAAATGAACCGAAATTTGGGGAAATTGAAATGTTGTATACTGACAAAGGGAGGCTTTCGGTTTGAGCTTTTCCTTGATGACATCGGAGGAAACAACAACGACAGGAGTGGATCGAGATTGGGAAGCATAACGAGCTGAATTGAGGTTGAGCCAATGAGGTGGGGGTTGATACAAGATCTTGACACGCTCGAGAAGAGCCACAACTCTCTTGAAGCCACCGACGCCTCCCCGTAACCAATTCCTTGGCGAAAAGAGGCATACCTCAATCACACCATCCAAGCTCGCTTAAAAGCCCGATGGGGTTAGCGTGGCCAATTGAAGAGGATGGCGGCCTTGGCGATGAAGATGAAGGCCTCGCAGGGTCTCGTTGCTTAGCTAGACGACACATGGGTGAATAATTTGAAGGGGCACGAACAGGCCGATTGGAAGGGGCTTGGTGATTCAGGAGAAGAAAAGATGAAAGGGCGGCCATGGAGGATGGCGGCCGTGAAGGAGAGAGGGAGGAAACGAATAGACTGCGAAGAGAAAGAGAGGGTTTTTGAGATCGTTTTTGGATTTGGCGGTGGATATCTTGTTCACTCCCGAGTCCCGCCCACATTTAGAGAAAAGAAAAGGAAGGTTTTCTTTTTTTTAGGGAAAATTGTTTTTAGTAATACAAATATTTGGGGATTTTGGGGTTGGTGATGGAGGGAGTTTTAAATTTTCAGAACATTATTAATTCACTTGTAATTATATTTTTATAATTTCAAATACTTTATTTATTTTGGGTAAATAGTTTGCTTAAAAATCATTTTTAAGAAAATGACAACTTTAATAGTTTATTAGTAATAAAATGAAATTTTCTATTTATATAATTTCACTTTTATTAATTTAAATCAAATTTCCTCTATTTATATAATTTTGTTATTATTTTCTTAAGTATATAAATTAATGTGAATATTTTAATTTTTTAACTATATTGATGCTAATCATTTTAATTATTGATATTATATTATTAAATTAACATTTCAAATATTACTTTAATAATAAAATATCATCCATTAATATATATATTATAAATAT
>CM028377.1:53347168-53452114 GCA_013146195.2 Codonopsis lanceolata | reverse complement strand
TTGGGTTGTGTTTATGCACAGGGTTTTTAGTTGTGTCCTATGGCGACACTTATGTTTTGGAAGACTAGAATACATTTTAAGCATGCTTGTTAGAGCATGGGACAATAGAGACCCACATAAGGTCATGAGATTATTTAAGAAGATTAAGAGAGAATCCTCTTCTCAAGGATTTTTTGTTGCGTGTATATAAAAACAATTGTGAGAAGTGACTACGGAGTAGTCATGATGTTTTAAGTATGGTGTTGGTGTTATCGATCATGTATGACGATTAGGACTATGATTGAGTCGGTGTACTTAAAATAAAGACTAAAATAATAAGTCTTGAATTGTGGATATTTTGAGACTAGCGTAGTAGTCTTGGTTTGGTTTGAGTTGAGGATTATGGAAGACCTCACATTATATTTTATTAAGCTTGTAAGCTATACTTGAATGGGTTAGTGACTTGAGGATAATGAATACCTCAATAAAGTAGTTCTTGAACTAAACTTGTATGTTAGTTGAACATAATGGTTATATGCAAATATATGCATTGTTCATGATGTTTGGTAGAGCATTATGTCCTACTTGATTTTATGCAATTATATGCATGGTTTATGAGTTTTCGTAGAGCATTATGTCTACGTGGTTATATGCAAATATGTGCATGGATTATGAATTGTTGTAGAGCATTATGTCCTACATGGTTTAATGAGTCCGATAATATGAACTTGGTCTCATTGGTTTATGCAAGTAAATATTTACTTGATGGTTTGGTTTAAAGTCGGATGGCGGGTTTTGGTTTGTTGTGTCGGCAATGGGACGATTCATAGTCTTTGAAACAATCGCTATGAATCGTTGCATTGGGTCCTTTTCCCTCACTATTTGGCCAATAGTGGGATGTGATCTCGAGTTATGCCATCTAGCTGACATCGAGCTCTCATTTCTCATCAGGAGGCGGATGAATGTAGCAGTACTCATTAAAGGGAACGATGAGTTGAGATTATTTGGGAGAAACCCGGGGTATTAATGATTGGGGTGAGCCGAATCATGGTTTGAGATTTGATATCATGGTAAGTTGGTTGGGTTTTGAACCCGGTTTGATTGTAGCGGTTCGATTACGTTTAGTTACACATGTTTATTATGAGCATTTATATGAAAAATAATATGCTACTTGGTTTATGTGAGTTTATGTGCTTTAAAAATTAAGTACATGTTTCATGATGGTATACTAGCATGATACCATGATTTTATATGATTGTGCATTTATGTGCCATGTCATAATATGCCACATGTTGCATTTAGAAACTTCTTGGGTCATTATGACTCACTCGTGTGATTGTTTTCCCTAGTGTGTGCGGTGATCCCGTTAGTAGCTGTGAGCGGCCGGATAATGACTTTTAGCGGTGGTCTTCCAAGTCAAAAGCTTGGAGTTATTTATTATTATGTTGTATTTATTGTGAGGCTCGAATGTAAAGTTATGTAGACTTTACTTGGATAGATTATAGTGTTATATTATGGTTGTGTATTTGGGAGCCGGTTGTATTGCCGAGCATTTGTACCCTTAGTATTTATTTCCTTGTCGTTTCGAGCATGTGTGGCTCGTTTATTCTAGTTGTGGTATATTGTTGTTCCTACCTCCGATAGTTTTAGTCGTGAGGTTTGATTGGTGGTTTAGCATTGATTATGTGGTTATAGTGAATTGTTCCTCCGGCATGTTATAGCCGTTGAGTGTTGTTTATCAGGTTGGGATTTTGTTAGGTTGCCGGCCTTGTTGCCGATGGTTTGTTGTGCGTGTCTAATGTTGCGTCACGCGCGTCGAATTTTTGGGCCGAGAGATTTACTATCTCTTTGGTTGTTTTCATTTAGGAGCTTGATAGCTCGGGTCCCATTATGGTTTTGCTTCCGCAGGTTTTGGTTTTTATTTTCCTGTCTTGAGCTTGATGGCTCATCTTTTGACTTCGCACCATTGTTGTGCTTAGCAGGTGCTTGTGCGTCTCTTAGTTTGTCTGATGGCACGACCTTGGGATCTCGTATTGAGATCCGGGTCGGGTCGTCACACGGCACATCTTCAATATTAGAAGAAGAAACCCGCTTGTCCACTACGCAAGCAAGATACCCTGTGCACCCACGCGACAACAGTTTCCTAGCCTTAAGCGCAGAAATGACGCGTAAACCACTAGGTGCATTATCTCCCAAAAATACAAAGTTAGGAACGCCAGGCAAAGCAAAAGTGACCCTTTTACTAAGGCAATCCACCAATGCATGATATGTGCTCAACCAATCCATACCAAGGATAACATCAAAATCACGAAGTGGTAACACCACCAAATCAGCATGCAACACATGTTTATCCACAAGTACATCACATGCTCTATAAATATCTGAAGCCAATAAACATTCCCCAAGAGGGGTAGATACTTCAAGCACATAAGGTAAAGACTGAGGCATAACACATAGCTTGTCAACAAAATGTGATGCAACATATGAATGCGATGATCCTGGGTCTATAAGTACACGAGCCTCATTACCGAAAATAGAAACGGTACCTCCAATCACTGCTGTAGACTCAGGTACTCCTCTCTGATCTAGAGCAAATACGCGACCCTGCACCTTAGCTTTTCCATCGCTATCTCTCTTTGTTCCAGCTGTAGTCTGACTAGAACCTCCTGACTGATTATTCTTCAACTTAGGACAATCTTTCTTCATGTGTCCCGAAACTCCACAGTAGTAACACTCCATTGGTGCTCCATTCTTACTCCAGCATCTATCTTCTGTATGCCCAATCTTGGAACAATAAGAGCAAACCAATGCCACACTACGATCCCTCTGAGTAGATGTAGTACTAGCCCCCTTGCCACTAGACTGATTCTTCGCATGTCCTTCATAATGAGATTTTCCACTTCCTTTCTTGCGATCATTGCCTCCACTAAAATTTCCACGGTTACCCGATCCATGACTCCGCCAGAAAGGCGCTTAGAGCTGGCGAGAAGAACCCGAAATAGGCATAATGCGGTGCTCATCAATGTCTCTCTCAATAATGTAGGCTCTATCAACGGCCTTCTGTACTCCACGATGAGAAAGAAGTTTCTGTACTCCGTCCTCAAACCCTTTACAAATTTACGTGTCCTCCTTGCCTCATGCGGAATCAAATGTGTGCGATGCGAGCCAACTCGTGAATCGGCGAATCTTGTGAAGCTGTCATACTCCCACACCAAATCCGAAATTCTTTCTCTCTTTTCTCTCGAACCACTTAGGTACATAGGAAGCTCGAACTCGAGCGAAATTAGGCCATATCGTGGGACTCTATGCGGTTCCCAACTCTCCCTCGGTACACGCCACCAATGCTCTGCGGCACCCTCAAGCTTGAACACGCTAATACAACTTTTGCTCATCATCGCAACCCAATGGTGCAAATATTTTCTCAAGTGTTCGATCCAAAGCTCGGCTTTGCGGCGTCCGGCTCTCCATTAAAGCGCCTCGGCTTTAACTTCACAAATCTTTCAAGCATAGAATTATCATTATGTCTAGCCTCCTGCCTCGGCCTCTCTACCTGTGGCTCTGGCTGTGGCTCTGGGCGTGGCACTCCTTGTTGCTCCACTCTACCAAAACCTCTTTGATTCATTTCGTTCATCAAATCAAGCATTCCACGATACATATTTGCCATCGCCTCATCTTGCTCTTACGGTGTTCGCGGTGGAGGAATATTACATTGGCGGTTATCGTTAGCATTTACGCCACCGCCAATACCTCTACCGGCACCTCTACGGTGCCACCTCGGAACTAGCTCTGCTCTAGTATCCACCATTAAACCTACAATAACACTCGGCGTTAATAAAATAAATCTATCACACAAACCAACCACCAAGCCAAGGAACCTATCCCGGCTGAAAGCTAAATTTATAATCATAGCTCTGATACCAAGCGTGACGACCGACCGGATCCCAAGACGAAATCCCAAGGTCGTGCCGCCGGAAGACAAATAACAACAAACAAGTAGCAAAGAATGGGTAGGGCCATAACGGCGATACGCCGACAACTCAAAACACATGCGGAAGCAAAATAAAATAAAGTGGCGCCCGAGCTAACAAGCTCAAACTAAAACAACCAAAGAGATAATTAATCTCTCGGTCCAAAAATTCGATTCGCGTGCGCAACATTGGGCACGTAGGACAAACTCCTGTTATGCAATTCAAATATAGCACAATATAAACCAAGTCATCGGCGAAACTACGGCCGGAACCCAACATTAAACTAAGTCTAAGACTCTAGTCTAACAACTCAACGGCTAAAAACATGCCGGAGAACAAACATAATATTTAACTAGCAATGTAACATGCTAAACATAATCACCAATTAACCAAGCCCGACTAAAACCCGTCGGCTACCAACAACATAAGTACTATTAATTATAAGTACTAACAACAAGAAAACATATGGAGATATAACCATAAATATACATCAAGCACGACTTCTACTTGTCGGCTACCAAAAGAATAGGCTAACAACATAATTACAATATTACAATCACATTAAGGTTTGCTACCCAATCATGAAGTTTACATAACTTCATCTTCCCAACGACCTCACCAAAAACAAAATAAACATCTAAGTAGCAACCTTGCCAAAAGAATTCCTTGCCAACGTAACCTTCTGATTTACTTGGATCCGCTCGTACGGCTCGGATCTAGGGAAAAACAACCAACAAATAAAAGTAAGTCACAATGACTTAGTAAGTTACTAACCATAACTTCCTACCATGGCATAATGCTCAATCATAAATTATATCATGCTATCGTCATGAAATAACCTTATATAAAATCATGTTATGGCATCCATGCTCAACATTAAATAAATATGTTATCATTAAAGTATAACATCTCATCATAAATCCATGTCAAGGCATATTTAGTCTTAACAATAATGATTTATACCTTTGGCATAAAACAACATTCCAATAATGTTCATGTGATAGCATATATGCTTAACAACATTAATCAATATGTTATCTATCAAGTATAACATGTAAGAAACCAAAACAAACATCATATCATATCCAATTCACTAAGCACGTTATTCACTTAAGCACTTGTGAAACAATTCATATATAAGGGATATGATACCATTACCCAAATTCCTCGGCGTGTCGCTCTGCAAAAACACGTGCAAAACCCTTATGTGCCCTCGATATCCCTCTCGTAGATATCGGCGTCCCGAGACGATCTCGCTCGAGTTCCATAGTTATCAAAGTCATGTGTATTACTACAACTAAGATAAACTACTTCCCCACCGTGGCCATCGATGGAGGGGTGTGTGCAAACCCGGCACGGCGATCCATCGCGATCACGAATCTCACAATTCGTGAAGACGATGTATCGTCCCACCAAAGACTCAACAGACCGATGCCAGTTGGACTCAAAACCCAAGCACAAGTAATATATACTCATATGCTCAAAACAAGTAGGTAAACACTCTACCATCAAACTAGTCATGCAATTCATCCACAACTAGCATAAATATCACAACCGAGAATCATATAAGCTCTCATAATCAAGTGTGCTTCACACACTTCAAAACTTCTTGGAGGCTCGACCTCCATGAATTCTACCCAAAATTCCGTAGGACTTAAGATTATAGTTCTAGGATTCATACTAACCCAAAGGTTGAACTCCGTTGAGTTCAATCTAAGTTTTCAGAAAATTCAAGGAATAGAAGCTTAGGCTTCATCATCCCCTATGTTCATAACTATCGCCAAAACCATAATCCCAATGTTCAATAAACTCACATAAACCCCACAATTTATTTAACAATGCAACTTAGAACAAATTGGCCATCTTGTGCATAAATTCATTCAAGTCACCATACCAATCATAATCTTCAAATCATGATTAAATTATACAACATGGTTTAATATACTCTATTAAGCATATAAAACATATTAATCAAGCTCACATCAATAATTTGCAAGCTAAAACAAGATTAGGGCAAAACACCCTCCAAGTATCTCAACCAAATCAACTTCAATACCCATGGAAAATCAACATAACCAAGTTCAATAGACTAGTTAGAACATGAATTTCACATATATCATGGTCTCACATAGGTCAATCAAGTTCTATCATCAATTTGTAAAACCTAGGGTTCATGCTTCTTCTACAAACCTAACAATGGCTTCCATTGACCTCAAATAGCACAAATGGTTGTTTCCCTAGGGTCAATGGAGCCCAAAAATCAAAGGAAGAGAGGTAGAACTTACCTATGTTCAGCCCCTACAAGAAGAAATCCCGAAATTCCTTGGTGTGGTGTTCTTATTCTTGACCTCCTCTTCAAAACAATGGTGTAAATTGGGGGAAGAAGATCCCAAGCTTTGGCCTCCAAGATCAGCCCTTCAAGAATCCAAGAATCTCCTTCTCAAGCTCTCTCTCAAGCTCTCTGTTGAGCGCTCAAAGAAGAAACAAGGCTGAAGTCGTATTGTCTTGGCCGAACAATGAGAGAGAGAGTGCGGCTGATTTGGTTTATATATGGGGGATTAATTCCTCTAATCAAGCCACTAATTAACCCCTAATCTCCTAATAGATGTTTAGGATTAGTATTAGCTTAAGTAAGTGGGTTTAGGATAGGTTTAGAATGGGTTTAATGGGTTAAAAGTTCGGACAGCGCACAAAAGATTGAAAATCCCGAATTCTGGAATTAGGGACCCTTGCGGTCGCTTGGAGGAAGGGTGATGCGACCGCATCACTTGAATTTTCAGCATTCTAGGTTTTGTTCATTCCTTGCTCGATCCCGGACTCTCCCGCATGCAATCTCGAGTCCTTCCAAGCCAAAAATGGTCTATAATCCAACCTTAATGTCCTCCAAATCATAACCAAAGTAATCAAGTCCCAAACCTCAACAAAACAAGGCCAAGAACTCAGGCAGAACTCTCCCGAACGACGACCGAAAAAGTCAAACTGAGAAGGGTTTTCGCTAGAATCAAACTAGCAACCAAACCGACGATGCAACAAGCATCTAACCAACATCCAAGGCATGTTAATGATGTTATAAATGCCCTCTAACAATTATCCATGTGATAACCACATAAATCACAAACCCGAGATTCAAAGCATCTCGTGAAAGAAAAATGCATACGTGCATCTCAAACAACGTCAATGATCATGCTATTGACTCTAAACATATACGGGAGCTAAATGAACATATTTATGATGATTATAAGTGTATGAATCCATGCATAACACAAGCAAGCAACATTTTAGGGTTTTACATTCTCCCCTACTTTAAGGAATTTAGCCCCTAAATTCTTACCGTAGTCATCAAACAAATGAGGATATTTCTCTCGCATCTCCAACTCGGTCTCCCAAGTTGCTTCCTCGATCTCGTGATTCTTCCAAAGAACCTTCACCAATGGAATTCTCTTGCTCCTCAAAACTTGCTCTTTAGTGTCAAGTATCTTCACCGGCTGCTCAACATAAGACAAATCCGGCTGAAAAGTAATCTCCTCATACTCAAGAACATGGGAATCATCCTTAAGATATTTCCGAAGCATAGACACATGAAATACATTATGAATCTCCGACAAAGACGGCGGTAAAGCCACCCTGTATGCCAAACTCCCAACTCGCTCCAGAATCTCAAAAGGTCCAACGAATCTCGGTGATAATTTCCCTTTCTTCCCAAATCTCTTGGTACCCCTTCTAGGCGATACCTTAAGAAATACAAAGTCTCCAACCTGAAATTCCAGATCTCTTCTTCTGTTATCCGCATAGCTTTTCTGTCGACTTTGAGCGGTGAGCAATCTATCTCGAATTATCCTCACACTCTCAACTGACTGCTGAACAATTTCTGAACCCCATAATTTAGCTTCTCCAACCTCGTCCCAGCAAATAGGAGATCTACACTTCCTCCCATAAAGAGCCTCATACGGTGCCATCTCGATGCTCGACTGGTAACTATTGTTGTACGCAAACTCCGCCAAAGGAAGATGTGTATCCCAACTCCCCTTAAAATCAATCGTACAAGCCCGCAACATATCCTCAAGTATCTGAATGGTTCTCTCGGACTGTCCATCTGACTGAGGGTGAAAAGCTGTGCTAAAGTTCAACTTGGTCCCCATAGCTTCTTGCAAAGCCTGCCAAAACCTCGATGTAAACCTCGGATCCCGGTCTGAAACAATACTAACTGGAACCCCGTGCAATCTAACAATCTCCTGCACATACAATGCCGCTAGCCCGACTCAATGAATAAGTCATAAATCGGAATAAAATGAGCCGACTTCGTGAGCGATCAACAACAACCCAAGCGGCATCAAAACCTCTACGAGTGCGTGGAAATCGAAACAAAGTCCATCGTAACATGTTCCCATTTCCACTCCGGAATATCCATGTAACAACCCCAGGTCTTTGGTGTTCCGCCTTCACCTGCTGACAAGTGAGACACCTCGACACATAATCCGCTATCTGTCGCTTCATGCCACTCCACCAGAATTGTTTCTTCAAATCCCTATACATTTTCGTACTTCCCGGATGGATAGTATACTTTGCCTTATGAGCTTCATCCAACATAAGCCGCTTCACATCTTCAACTGAAGGAACACAAACTCTACCCTTAAATGTTAAAATAACATCTTGGTTCATCGCGAACTCATTCTCCTTATTCTCACTCAAACCATCAATAATTTTCACCAACTCTGGATCTTTCTTCTGAGTCTCCTTAATTCTCTCCAATAAAACTGGAATAGCCCGCACACTAGCAAATAATACTCCATGATTAACCTCGCTAGGATTCCAATCACGGACATCTTCCAACATTTTCCATTCCGCATCATCAAACATGACAAGTGCACTTTTCTACTCAAAGCATCTGCAACTACGTTCGCCTTCCCCGGATGATACAGTATCGTGCAATCGTGATCCTTCAACTTCTCCATCCATCTCCGTCTCATGTTCAACTCTTTACGAGAAGAGATATTTCAAACTCTTATGATCCGTGAAAATCTCAAACTTGAACCATACAAATAATGCTTCCACTTGTGCAAAGCAAATATAATCGCCCTTGAGCTCAAGATCATGCGTAGGATAATTCATCTCATACGGAGACAACTTCCTTGAAGCATAAGCAATCACTTTCCCATTTTGCATAAGCACACATCCCAATCCTTCTTTCGAAGCATCACTATAAACAACAAAATTATCACCTCAGCTAGGCAATGCTAACTGCGTAGTCAACCTCTTTCTTCAACTTCTTGGAAGCTTTCTTCACATTTATCACTCCATACAAATGCGGTCTTCTTTTGAGTCAAATTCGTGTCATAGGCGTAGCAATCTTCGAAAATCCTCTATAAATCTCCGATAATAACCGGCTAGCCCCAAGAAACTCCTAACCTCGATAGCGTGGTCGGTCTCCTCCAATTCATTCTTGCTTCAACTTTGGAAGGATCACAGCTATCCGGCACTAGAAACAACGTGCCCCAAGAAATGAAACCTCCTCTAGCCAAAAAGCACACTTGCTAAACTTGGCGTAGAGTTGCCTCTCCAGAAGAATAGACAAAACCATCCAAATGTTGTGCATGCTCTTCCAGAGACTTAGAATACACAAGGATGTCGTCTATGAAAACCACCACGAAGCAATCAAGAAAATTATGAAATACCGGTTCATCAAATCCATGAACACGCCGGCGCATTAGTCAACCGAATGGCATCACCATAAACTCATAATGCCCGTACCTCGTGCGAAAAGCGTTTGAACATCTTCGGCTCTAACCTTCAAGCGATGATACCCAAATCTCAAGTCAAGTTTGGAATAGACCACCGATCCTTGCAATTGATCAAACAAGTCATCTATATGTGGCAATGGATACTTGTTCTTGATCGTTGCCTTGTTCAACTCCGATAATCAATGCACAATCTAAGGCTCCCATCTTTCTTCCTCACAAATAATAGCGCACCCCAAGGCGATACACTTGGCTTGATAAAGCCAATGTCAAGGAGCTCTTGTAACTGAATCTTCAACTCCTTTAACTTCCATAGGTGCCATTCTATCTGGCGCCTTGAAATCGGTGTAGTCCCCGGCAATAACTCAATACAAAATTCAATCTCTCTATGGAGGCATCCCAAAATCTTTAGAAAACATCAGGAAACTCACACACAAGGCACATCTTCAAGATTAGAAGAAGAAACCGCTTGTCCACTACACAAGCAAGATACCTGTGCACCCACGCGACAACAATTTCCTAGCCTTAAGCGCAGAAATGACGCGCAAACCACTAGGTGCATTATCTCCCAAAAATACAAAGTTAGGAACGCCAGGCAAAGCAAAAGTGACCCTTTTACTAAGGCAATCCACCAATGCATGATATGTGCTCAACCAATCCATACCAAGGATAACATCAAAATCACGAAGTGGTAACACCACCAAATCCGCATGCAACACATGTTTATCCACAAGTACATCGCATGCTCTATAAATATCTGAAGCCAACAAACATTCCCCAAGAGGGGTAGATACTTCAAGCACATATGGTAAAGACTGAGGCATAACACATAGCTTGTCAACAAAATGCGATGCAACATATGAATGCGATGATCCTGGGTCTATAAGTACACGAGCCTCATTACCGAAAATAGAAACGGTACCTCCAATCACTGCTGTAGACTCAGGTACTCCTCTCTGATCAAGAGCAAATACGCGACCCTGCACCTTAGCTTTTCCATCGCTATCTCTCTTTGTTCAGCTGTAGTCTGACTAGAACCTCCTGATGATTATTCTTCAGTTTAGGACAATCCTTCTTCATATGTCCCGAAACTCCACAGTAGTAACACTCCATTGGTGCTCCATTCTTACTCCAGCATCTATCTTCTGTATGCCCAATCTTGGAACAATAAGAGCAAACCAATGCCACACTACGATCCCTCTGAGTAGATGTAGTACTAGACCCCTTGCCACTAGACTGATTCTTCGCATGTCCATCATAATGAGATTTTCCACTTCCTTTCTTGCGATCATTGCCTCCACTAAAATTTCCACGGTTACCCGATCCATGACTCGCCCCGAAGACTGCTTAGGCTGCTGAGAAGAACTCGAAATTGGCATAGTACGGTGCTCATCAATGTCTCTCTCAATAATGTAGGCTCTATCAACGGCCTTCTGTACTCCACCGATGAGAAAGAAGTTTTTCTGTACTCCGTCCTCAAACCCTTTACAAATTTCGTGTTCTCCTAGCCTCATCGGAATCAAATGTGTGCGATAACGAGCCAACTCGGTGAATGTGAATCTTGTGAAAGCTGTCATACTCCCTGCACCAAATCCGAAATTCTTTCTCTCTTTTCTCTCGAACCACTTCGGTACATAGGAAGCTCGAACTCTCGAGCGAAATTAGGCCATATCGTGGGACTCTATGCGGTTCCCAACTCTCTCCTCGGCCACCAATGCTAGCACCCTCAAGCTTGAACACAGCTAATACAACTTTTTGTTCATCATCGCAACCCAATGGTGCAAATATTTTCTCCAAGTGTTCGATCCAAAGCTCGGCTTTAGCAGCGTCCGGCTCTCCATTAAACTGCCTCGGCTTTAACTTCACAAATCTTTCAAGCATAGAATTATCATTATGTCTAGCCTCCTGCCTCGGCCTCTCTACCTGTGGTTCAGGCTGTGGCTCTGGCCGTGGTCCTCCTTGTTGCTCCACTCTACCAAAACCTCTTTGATTCATCTCGTTCATCAAATCAAGCATGCCACGATACATATTTGCCATCGCCTCATCTTGCTCTTACGGTGTTCGCGGTGGAGGAATGTTCTTGACGGTTATCGTTAGCATTTACGCCACCGCCAATACCTCTACCTCTCTACCAGTGCCACCTCCGGAACTAGCTCCTGCTCTAGTATCCACCATTAAACCTACAATAACACTCGGCGTTAATAAAATAAATCTATCACACAAACCAACCCCCAAGCCAAGGAACCTATCCCGGCTGAAAGCTAAATTTATAATCATAGCTCTGATACCAACTGTGACGACCCGACCCGGATCCCAAGACGAAATCCCAAGGTCGTGCCGCCAGGAAACAAATAACAACAAACAAGTAGCAAATAATGGGTAGGGCCATAACGGCGATACGCCAACAACTCAAAACATACGCGGAAGCAAAATAAAATAAAACAGTGGCGCCCGAGCTAACAAGCTCAAACTAAAACAACCAAAGAGATAATTAATCTCTCGGTCCAAAAATTTGATTCGCGTGCCGCAACATTGGGCACGTAGGACAAACTCCCTGTTATGCAATTCAAATATAGCATAAAATAAACCAAGTCATCGGCGAAGCTACGGCCGGAACCCAACATTAAACTAAGTCTAAGACTCTAGTCTAACAACTCAACGGCTAAAAACATGCCGGAGAACAAACATAATACTTTAACTAGCAATGTAACATGCTAAACATAATCACCAATTAACCAAGCGCGACTAAAACCAGTCGGCTACCAACAACATAAGTACTAACAATTATAAGTACTAACAACAAGTAAGCATATGGAGATATAACCATAAATATACATCAAGCACGACTTCTACTTGTCGGCTACCAAAAGAATAAACTAACAACATAATTACAACATTACAATCACATTAAGGTTTGCTACCCAATAATGAAGTTTACATAACTTCATCTTCCCAACGACCTCACCAAAAACAAAATAAACATCTAAGTAGCAACCTTTCCAAAAGAATTCCTTGCCAACGTAACCTTCTGGATTTACTTGGATCCGCTCGCACGACTCGGATCTAGGGAAAAACAACCAACAAATAAAAGTAAGTCACAATGACTTAGTAAGTTACTAACCATAACTTCCTACCATGGCATAATGCTCAATCATAAATTATATCATGCTATCGTCATGAAATAACCTTATATAAAATCATGTTATGGCATCCATGCTCAACATTAAATAAATATGTTATCATTAAAGTATAACATCTCATCATAAATCCATGTCAAGGCATTTTAGTCTTAACAATAATGATTTATACCTTTGGCATAAAACAACATTCCAATAATATTCATGTGATAGCATATATGCTTAACAACATTAATCAATATGTTATCTATCAAGTATAACATGTAAGAAACCAAAACAAACACCATATCATATCCAATTCACTAAGCACGTTATTCACTTAAGCACTTGTGAAACAATTCATATATAAGGGATATGATACCATTACCCAAATTCCTCCGCGCGTGTCGCTCCTGCAAAAACACGTGCAAAACCCTTATGTGCCCTCGATATCCCTCTCGTAGATATCGACGTCCCCGAGACGCCTCCGCCGAGTTCCATAGTTATCAAAGTCATGTGTATTACTACAACTAAGATAAACTACTTCCCCACCGTGGCCATCGATGGAGGGTGTGTGCAAATCCGGACGGCGATCCATCGCGATCACGAATCTCACAATTCGTGAAGACGATGTATCGTCCCACCAAAGACTCAACAGACCGACGCCAGCTGGACTCAAAACCCAAGCACAAGTAATATATACTCATATGCTCAAAACAAGTAGGTAAACACTCTACCATCAAACTAGTCATGCAATTCATCCACAACTAGCATAAACATCACAACCGAGAATCATATAAGCTCTCATAATCAAGTGTGCTTCACACACTTCAAAACTTCTTGGAGGCTCGACCTCCATGAATTCTACCCAAAATCCCGTAGGACTTAAAATTATAGTTCCTAGGATTCATACTAACCCAAAGGTTAACTCCGTTGAGTTCAATCTAAGTTTTCCGAAAATTCAAGGAATAGAAGCTTAGGCTTCATCATCCCCCTATGTTCATAACTATCGCCAAAACCATAATCCCAATGTTCATTAAACTCACATAAACCCCACAATTTATTTAACAATGCAACTTAGAACAAATTAGCCATCTTGTGCATAAATTCATTCAAGTCACCATACCAATCATAATCTTCAAATCATGATTAAATTATACAACATGGTTTAATATACTCTATTAAGCATTTAAAACATGTTAAACAAGCTCACATCAATAAATTGCAAGCTAAAACAAGATTAGGGCAAAACACCCTCCAAGTATCTCAACTAAATCAACATCAATACTCATGGAAAATCAACATAATCAAGTTCATTAGACTAGTTAGAACATGAATTTCACATATATCATGGTCTCACATAGGTCAATCAAGTTCTATCATTCAATTGGAAAACCTAGGGTTCATGCTTCTTCTACAACCCTAACAATGGCTTCCATTGACCTCAAATAGCACCAATGGTTGTTTCCCTAGGGTCAATGGAGCCCAAAATCAAAGGAAGAGAGGTAGAAACTTACCAAAATTCGGCCTCCCAAACTGCCCAAACCCGAACCTAGAGAAGAAGTCGTTCTCTTCACTTCTCTCTCTTCAAACTCACGGGTTGAATGGGGAAGAAGACTCCTAGTGATGGCCACCAAACTCAACCCCTTTTGAAACCCTAGAATCACCTCCTCTCAAGCTCTCTCCCAAGCCTTGGCTGAAGTGTTCGCAGGAGACACCAAGAAGAAATCGCAAACTGTCTGGCCGAACAATGAGAGAAAGAGAGCGGCTGATTTGCTTTTACATGGGGGATTAATTCCTCTAATCAAGCCACTAATTACCCCTAAATCTCTTAATATATGTTTAGGATTAAGATTAGGCTAAGTAAGTGAGTTTAGGATAGGTTTAGAATGAGTTTATTTGGTTAAAATTCGGACAGCGCAGAGAAAGAAGCAAAATCCCGTAATCCTGGATTTAGACCCTTGCGTCGCTGATGGCTAGGTGATGCGACCGCATCACTTGGTTTTCCAAAGATTCCAAGTTTTCTTGTTTCCTTGCTCGGTCCCGGACTCCCCCGCATGCATTCTCGAGTCCTTCCAAGCCAAAAATGGTCTACAAGTCAACCTTAATGTCCTCCAAACCATAACCAAAGCAATCAAGCCTCAAACCCCAACAAAACAAGGCCAAGAACTCAGGCAGAACTCTCCCGAACGACAACCGAAAAAGTCAAACTGAGAAGGGTTAACGCTAGAATCAAACTAGCAACCATACCGACAATGCAACAAGCATCTAACCAATAACCAAGGCATGTTAATGATATTATAAATGCCCTCCAACAATTATCCATGTGTTAATCACATAAAACATAAACCCGAGATTCAAGCATCTCGCGAAAGAAAAATGCATACGTGCATCTCAAACAACGTCAATGATCATGCTATTGACTCTAAACATATACATGAGCTAAATGAACATATTTATGATGATTATAAATATATGAATCCATGCATAACACATGCAAGCAACATTTTAGGGTTTTCTTCCCCGGTTGGAACATGCTTGACATGAAGGGACCTACTTAGTACTAGGCTAGTACCATGCATATCCTCGTAATCTTCTATCTCCTCGTTCTCCGTCTTGTCTTCCCTAGCTGCTTTAGAAAGAATGTCTTCGATTTCTTGGATCTCTTGCATGGTTAAAACTCTCCTTGTAGAGCACTCCGACTGATAGTGACCGTATCCTAGGCACTTGAAACACTTCACTGCATCCTTGTTTCTCACAGTTTTCTTCGCCTCAACCTCGCTGCCCTTGTCTACCTTTACCGAAGTGTCACCTACCTTGGTGTTGGTAGTGTTTGCCATGGGCTGGAAGGTGGTTGACGTGGGTGCCAACTTTGTCATCGTTGCCTTCGATCCCTTTTTCTTCTTAAGTTTCCTTTCACACTTCACGGCTAACTTGCTCATCTCTTCAAACGTGTAGTACGGCTGAAGTTCCACCATGTTTGCCACTTCTTGATCCAACCCACTCATGAATCTAGCATTTTTTTGCTCCACCCTTTCTTGAATATCACAAAGGATGGAAAGCCTCTCGAACTCCTCGATGTATTCGCCCACGCTTGTCTCTCCTTGCTTGAGAAGATGAAGAGCTGTGAAGTTGTCTTGCACGTAGGTACTTGGTAGGAACCTACGGTCTAGGTACTTCTTCAACTTGTCCCACGATTCGATCTTGTCTTTGCCTTCCCGTCTTCTTTGGGACTTCAGATTTTCATACCAGACCGAAGCATACTTGGTGAATTTAAGGACTGCTACTTTGAATTTCTTTTTGTCGTTGTATTCCTTATAGTCGAAAACCCGTTATGTCCTTTGAATCCATTCAAGATACTTCTCGGTGTCCATGGTTCCTTCGAATTCTGGAATGTCGAGCTTCAAACCTCGGTCATCGTCATCTCTTTCCCTTTTAGGCCGAACTCTAGCCCCTTCCCCTTCTTCATCATCGGATGGTAGGTTTGCCCGATTAATTTGCATCGCTTGCATCCCTAGCCGAAGAGTTTCCACCATGTGTTGCAATTCCCGAAATTCTCGATCTCTTCTTAGGTTGTTCAGCGGTTCATAATTCTGTTCTTGCGGATGTTCTCCATCTCCTTGATTTTCCATGGTTGCTTCGTGAATGAGGATTCACGAAGGACTAGCTCTGATACCACTTGATACGGTGACAAAAACTAGGAACAACACAATCTGTCCCAACTTTCTGGACAGCCCCTAAACTGAACAAAACTCTGCCCAAAACAGCCCTTCAACCCGTCACAAACCCTCCCACAATCTGCTCAAACTTATAAAGTTTCCTTAGAAAATTATTACCCAAACTCCCAGCTTAATTTGGACAGATTACAAGTGCAAAATCTGCTCCAAATTATGAACGAACTTTAGCCCTGAACAGTTAGTATAAACAGAATTTATCCCTACCAATTTATCTCACCAATTAGCAACCAACTACCTAGCAACTACTCTTACTCCACGCCTAATCACAGCAGGTGTTAGGCTGCCCAAACAACCTCCCAAACCCAACAAAATCACGCACCAAGATCTGTCCAAACCCGTATCAGATTCACGCCCAAACTGCCTTCAAAAACAGCCGCGTTCCTTGAGCTTTTGCTGCCCAAAACGGACCTGCTATCAAAGACGAAAAGGCTGCCACGAAAAGAAATAAAAAGAAGAAAAATAGAGGAGAGATAGATCGGCCTCACCGGACAAGGTTCACTCGCTTGTCGTAAAGAATGTCGTTTGATTCGACAACAAAGCTTCACTCACTTTGTTTGAAGAATCGGGAAGAAGAACAACCGTTCTCTTGTTCAGTTTTCACACCCAAAATATGTCATCTTATTCATTAAGAAAACGCCTTAAAAAGGCTTTACAAAGTGTCCTAATTCTAATGGGAAAAGACTCCTAACCTTGCAAGAAAAGAAAACCTATTCTAGGTATTAAAACAAAAGGAAACTAATTCTTTTAAGGAAACAAATAAAATCCTAACCTATGGCAGATTCTAATTAACTAAAACTCCTTGTGTTTCCATTTCATGGAGGGCGGCCCAAGCCCCAAGAAAATTCATTGTCTCCCCCTTGCGTGCAACCCTATGCAAGTCTCTTCCCAGCCATGCCTCCCTTCCATGCACCAACTAGGACCAGCCCTTTGAACCCTTTCCATTTGTGCGTTATGTGCTCATTTCTTTTAGCAAACGGGCTGCCTTCTTTTCTGTCCATGCCCCTTTCAAACTTAGTATCACCTTCCCCCTTGATTAATCCATATGTCCTCTTGATTACTCCCTCGCCTTTTGAAGTATGCTTCATTGCACCCGCATCAGTCCCTTAGCAATACGGGCTAGATTAACAGCATCAATCAAATGCTCAAAAATAACAAGAATTGATATGTTATGTAGTTTAATGAGACGCTTCAGTCTACAAATGGAAGGATCATTACCAATGCCCCTAATATTCCAGAATAAAAGATTAACACACATTGGAATTAAAAGTTGAAGTCTGAACCTTAGACCTTGTTTTCATAGTAGATAGGGGAAGGTTGCTTTTACGTTTACTTTTGCTTACAGGAATAGGAATAGAAGAATCCAAATTAAGGTGATCAATATAGTTTTCTCCACACCAATATCATCTTTCTCAAATTCAAAAGGTTCGTCCCCAGGGTCTTCACTAAGAATATATTCATCATGACCTTCACTAAGACAAGAAAATCTATTAGGAGAGAGCATCGAAGCATTGGCAGAAGAGATGTTACCCAAAGGAACAAATTCAGCATCTATCGAAATCGTTGTTTTGGTGACATTATCTGCAATGTGATGAGCAACAGGAACAGGAAAAACTTCATTAACCTCTGGAGGATAATCGGCCAAAGTAGAAATAGAGGCTGAAACATTAGTATTTTGAGCCTTAGGTGTGTTCTTGACAGATGCATCAGGAGGATCATTGTCAATCACAATTGTGGGATTGTCAGAAGCCAAATTAATCTCCTTTTCAACTCTTTCAACATCAAAAACTGGGTTCCCAATAATCCCATTAGGTTATGTCGGTCTTTCCAGAATTTTCTTTGGAGTCCACCCATTAATTTGAGGGGTTGCTTTGATAAGAGGTTCTTGGAGAGGTGCCTTAGGCAAGGGTTCTTGGGTAGGGTTTTTAATCTTACAGTTAAGTTCGGAATGGCCTTGTCTAAGGCAATGAAAGCAATAAAGAGGCGTTTTCTCAGTTTCTAAGGACTACCAAAAACTAGGGTAAAGGTTCCCACAATCAACCCAAATACGTTTCGGGATGTCTTTCGTTAGGTCTATTTCGACACAAACACGAGCAACACTAGGACATGTTAGATTGGATGTAGGTTGGTCTAACATGGGAGGGCGACCAAAGAGCAAAGCAATGGAGAAACATGTTGTCTTGTGGAAAAGTTGAATAGGCAAGCCCTGGAGGGAAAACCACACCGGAACTATTGGACTTTCAACATCCGGACGGAAATCTGGAGACCATTTGAAAACACGCATTGGATAGCGACCAAGATACCATTGATCTTTGATCTAAAGCCTTTGATAGTCTGCATCGTGGTTTACTTGGATAAGAACATGTTTTACATCCAAGTGACGAATAGTAAAGGCAGCCTTAAACCCGAATGTTTGGAAGAGGGTTCACCTTTATAGGTCGAGGGAGGGATGATGAAAGCTAGAGAAGGAGTGATTTTAGTCAGTGAAGAGAGGGCACAACAAAAGAAAGAGGGGGGGTGACCGATGGTGAAGGGTCCAGAGAGGTTGGTGGAGGTTCAGCCATGGTGTCGACAGGATGCCCTAGGGCCGAAACCCTAGAAGGTAGCAAGAATGGAGTCGAGAGAAAGAATTTTTAGAGTTTTTTTAGTAGTGGTCGGATCATAGCATAGTTAGGTACTTTGGGTGAGTGAGTAACCAAGGAAGACACATGGGGTGGAGCGAGCAGCGAGCTTGTGGGTAGAGTATGAGCGGAGCAAAGGGTAGCAGAGTCATCCAAAGGCATGAAGTTTGGAGTAGTTGTGCGGAGACCCGAATAGTTTTTCGTAGCGAGATAACTATTGAAGGGTTGGTGTTGGTAGCCGATTTATGGGGTAAGTTGCTGTCTGGAAGGCAAATACGACCAGAAGGACAACAGAAGATATGTTTTGGAAAGAAGGGAGAGACATGTTTCAACAATATAGCGATGGCGACGTTCCGAGAACCTATTGTGTTCCAGAGTATGAGGTGGTGAGGTGAGATGGGAGATGCTGTTAGCGCGACATGTAGGCGGCGAAGCTAGTGTCCCAGGTAAGACCTGTGTACACCTCCATTGTCCGAGTAAAGAGTGACAATGTTCGTTTTGAAATATTTTTCCAGAAGGGCTTTGAAACGAGGAAACTTGGTGGCGACATCAGACTTACGTTTAAGTAGATAGAGCCATATATAGTGGGCAAAGTGATCAAAAAATATCACATAATACTTGACCCCATCAACGGTGTGAAGGGGGGAGGTCCAAACATCAGAGTAAATAGTTTGAAGCGGGGAGGTAGACGCAACAGTAGATTGATAAAAAGGAATTTTATGAGTTTTATTGCATAAACAATCATTACAATGGGTTTGTTTAATGCGAGTAGAGTCTAAACCTAAGCCTAAACTAGATAGAAGCTGACGTTGGACGGGTTCAGACGGATGATCAAGTTGATGATGCCAATCTTGGTAAGAGACTTTAGACCCAACACATGCAGCGGGGCGTGGAGAGGGAGTTGTGGTTGGCCATTCATACACACCATGTTTAGATTTCCCAGTCAGTAGTACGCTCCCTGTAAGTAGATCCTACACATGAAAAGAAGATGGTAAGAACTCAATAGAAGTATTATTGGAGATGCAGATTTGAGATATATATATATATATATATATATATATATATATATATATATATATAAGATTCATTTTCATGTCAGGTACACAAAGAACATTGTGTAGGGAAAAGGTGTGTGATGGTGTATGAAAAGAGGATGAACCATTTTTGGAGATAGTTAAGTCAATACCATCACCAATGATCATGTCGTCCGTGCTTGTGTAGTTGGATTGTAGAGAGAGTTTGCCTAGGTTGCTAGTGACATGGTGACAAGCACCATTGTCAAGCATCCAACTCGATGTCCCTCTGTCTGTCATGGTTTCTATATGTGCCCGTGGTTGCCACTTAGAGCCATTGACCGAGTTAGGAGCAAAGGGCAGAGGTGTGGTGGTGACCAGTTGAAAGTTGGGGCAGCAAGCAACCGTATCATGTCCCTGTTGGCGACATCCTTGGCAGCGCCAAGAAATGGTCGCTGTTGGTGAGGAGCAGTTGCCGAGGACTGGGAAAGTTTTCGAGGTTGTTAGGACAGTTGCTGAGCTTGCAAGGATGGTTGCCGAGCAGACGAGCTATTGGTCCACGGGGCAACAGGATTGGCCAAAGAAGGATGTGAGAAGGACACGACATGTGCCTGTTTGAGAAGCAGCTCGCGGTTGATGTGTTTTTCATGAAGCTCATTGAACAAAATTTGGGTGACTCGGTCTTCGACCACATAAACAATGTGGCGGTAGTCATAATCCAAACCCCCAAGGAGGATCTCAATGAGATCCGTGTGGTCAAGTGGTTTTCCAAGAGCAACTAGTTTATCAACACGACCTTTGACGGACTGCGTGTAGTCAGAGATCGATTGAGTGCCTTGGAAGCTCGCTTGAGATAGTCCTTGATCTGCTTGATATGACCACGAGTTGGGCGAACATAGATGTGAGCAAGGGTTTTCCATGCATCACGGGTAGTGGCAGCCTGTTGGATCAAGGGGACTAAGGGAGCAGAAAGGAAGCCAACAAGAGCACCGAACAAAAGTTTGTCCAGCCATATCCAAGGTTGGTAGCCCGGGTTGGGTATTGGAACGTCCTTGGATGTTTGAGCATCCTTGGCGAGAACGGTGGGAGGCGGACATGGGTGTGACCAATCTACAAATTTGTAGAGGTCATAGCCAATAAGGGTTGCCTCAACTTGGAGTTTCCAAGCAATGTAGTTGGTGGAGGTGAGATTGGTGATGTTATAGTGGGAGATGTTTATGAGGTCGAACGTTTGGGTTGGATCAAAGGGGTTTTTGATGGTCAAAGTTTGGTTGACATTAGCCATGGAGGTAGTAGAGTTTAGGTGGCGGTGACAGAAAGAGGAAAAAGGTAGGAGGGAAGGTTTTAGGAGCAAAGCTTTGATACCATGTAAAACTAACCTAAAAACGTCGTATCAAACATGACGCCGAATCTTTGGTAACAACAATATATGCATATGTTTAGAGCTGTAAAATTTTACTAAAGCCTACAGGCATGCCCACCACACCACCTAAGAGGAGCGTGTTGGGCCGATGAAATAGAGGACCGTTTGGATGCAGGCTTCAGGGGCTTTCCCCATACGGGTTGCGACCTTGAGCGGGGTGGGGATGAGTTCCACACACTTTTTCAAACCCATTCATGAATCATAAGTTAGCGACCCAAGCCCATAAGTCCATAACCCACTCATATCCTATTAAATTAAAATCATGTTAGGTTAGGTCTCAAAATTTCAAAACTCAAAATATCACTCTCTCATATTAGACACTCACTCACTCATTCTCTCCCTTCTAGTCTACTCCGGAGGAAGACTCGCTACCACATACCAGGGTCCAGACAAGCTAGCATAAACAAGAGAGAGCCGTGGCAAAGTCCAGAAAAGAAGGATTTCATTCCTTCCGTATTACCGTCTTCGTCTCCACTCTCCAACGACTGCAGCGGCGCTTTGGCTCTGACACCTCTTTCTCTTAGTCTCGCTCTCTCTCTCTCTCCCATCCTGCTTCTAGTTCTAGATCCGACACCATATGACGGCTCTTCCTCACTGTCACAGCTATATATAGACTCACTGTCTTCATAGGCTCACAACCTCCGCCTCTCCCACCTTCGCATCTACACCTTTGCCATTTGACCCCTCCCTTCCTCGCCTCTCTTCTATGTGTTTAACTCAATAGTTAACTTTGATAATAGATAACAAAAATTGAATAATTGATAAATGATAAATGATAATAGATAAATAATTAAATAATTTTAAATTTTGTGGGCTTGCCCATTTTTCCCGGAGCCCTACGCAGGGTTGGCTGGGCTGAGACTTTTAGGAACCGTTGGGCTTTCCCGCCCCGCCCCGTTTTATATCAAACTTTCTTGGTCCACGAGAAAACCCGCTCTGCAGGCCCGTTTTGACAACTCTACTTATGTTTGTATCTGTAATTAGACTAAAACAAGTGACTTAGTACTAATCTTTCGTTTTTCCTCCTCAATACTTTACATGTACAGAAGATCTGGAGTAATTCACACCCTCAATTAGACACAAATATACAAACGGAGAGGTTACTTTAACTACATTTTTTGCTTATCCACTACATTCTTAGTTATTATATTAAATATATACATGTTTGGACAAAGTTATCCCTTAACTACTTATTCGCTTTAAGTTGACTAATCAGATTACTTTCCTAATAACCTTCTAATATTATTTTTTTAGTTCAATCATCAATGAACAAGATAATTATTATATATATATTTTTAACATTTTAATTCTCAACAAACAAGATGTTTATTCTCTTTTTTTGTAAAAATTATGTTTAGTCAATTTTTTTAATCACTCACGTCTCATATTCCATTATTATAAAATAATATGACTAACACATTTTCTACCAAATTTTTAGAATAAATTGGATATTTTATTATTGAAAATTTAATATTCTAATTTAGTTTTAAAAATATTATTTTAAAATATCAATTCAATAATATTATTATGATAGATATTATACTACATATTGGTTTCAATCAACTCATAATTTAAAATTTTAAATCAATTATAAATCTAGGCAAAAGATTTAGAATTTTACAATACTATTGTAGATACCCCAAATTCATACCCTTAATTTATATATGTACTAAAAAGTATAATTTATAATTATACTAAATGAACTAACAAGTGTTCAGTTTTCGTTAACTTTCAGGGGGTTTTAAGTGTCAGATGAAGAAACAAGAAAGAAAACAGACGAACAAGAAACAGTAGGGGGCAGGGTAAAAATTCTCTAAGCCTAAAAAGTAAATAGGCACTGCCTATTACAAAATGGGGCGCAACTCCCATTATTGCAATAGGGGGTGCCCATTTTTGTTTTGTGCGTTCAACAGTTTCTTTTTTGGTACAATCTTTTCAGCATAGGGTACAACCACTTCGCACCAATGCAAAATATTTTTTCTTCCTACGAGGTTACGTCTGCTCCTCCGCCTATAGATAGAGGGATTGCCATCTTTCGAACAGATAATTTACTCCCAGTGGTTGCTCTGCGCAGTTACGTTATCTCACGCTGTTAAGCTACTGAAATCAATCTTCCCCCTTAGGTTGAGTAATTCATCCCTATACACTTATACCCACCGTCCAAATATAAACCTAGTTACTCGATTAGGTTATCACCCTATTCACCGGTTCCAAAAAAGCCAAATCAAACAGTTGCGTTGCTCGATTTCAGGCGCAATATTAAGCTAAAACAAGCAATTGCGTTGTCTGATTTCAAACGCAATATCAAGCCCATACAAGCAGTTGTGCCACCCAGATCATGAGGTGAAAAGCAACAAAAACAAGCAGTTATGTCGCCCGAATTTTGACAACACACAAACAAAACAAAAAGACTTTCTTTCTCGGAAGGACATGAGAAGCACATGTAGACCGCGTAGTGGGCTTAAGCCCATGTATATCGAGTTCAGACACTCACGTTCCAAGAGGTAAGTTCTGTCCTCGTAATTATTTATTATAATCTATAACTTAAATATAGATATCTAAGTAATTAAGTTTCTTTCCAGTCTTTACATTAATATAATAATAGTAATAATTTCTTTTTGTTTAATTAGTTTCTTTTCCTGTTTTTACTCTAATGTAGAAATAATTATAGTTTCTTTATGTTTAAATTAGTTTCCTTTACGTTCCTACTTTAATGCAATAATAGTTACATTTTCTTTCTGTTTAATTAGTTTACTTCCTATTTTTACTTTAATATAAAAATAGTTGCATTTTCTTCCTGCTTAAATTAGTTTTCTTTCTGTTCTTACTTTAATGTAATAATATTTATATTTTCGTCATGTTTAAATTAGTTTCTTTTCCGTTCTTTCTTTAAATGTAATAATAGTTATATTTTCCTTCTATTTTAATTATTTTCTTTTATGTCTTTACGTTAATGTAAAATAGTTATAATTTCTGGCAATTTAATTTGTTTCTTTTCTGCACATACTTTAAACATAGAAATAATTAAGTTTCTTATTATTTAATAAGTTTATTTCATGCTTATACATGTAAATATAAATAAAGTTTGTACTAGCATAACTATTATATTCTTAAAATAGCTTATGAAAATGTTGTTATTATTCTATAAGTTGTATTATTTCAGTAGTAATTTTGTTTTCTTTTCTTTAATAATTGTAAAGTAATTTCTCTTTATTTCTTTCTGCTGCATATAAATATATATTTTTCTGAACCAAAATGTATAAAATAAAACCGACATATTGATAAATTCATTTTGAGACCGAAATGGCAAGTTAGGAGTCTAACCCTTCCTAACTCATAACTTAACCCCCGAACCAATATATTCTGGTATTTTTGGTTTTTCTATATTTACTCCTTAAAATAAAGGTGACGACTCTGTAACACATTTTTGAGTCCACAATGAGGCCGGGTGTATTCCACGCGCTTTAAGTCTAGCCCTCTTTAAGTTTTCAATAGCTGGCACATGTGCAAAATGCATCACTCACAGTGGCGACTCTGATGGGATTTCATTGTTTTCTTTAAAACAAAAGAGGGCTAGACTCATGTTTTTTTGGGGGGTTATCAATATGCTTGTTTTCTCTCCGTTATATTTCTTTGGTTTCCTTTATGTATATAATTTTTAATCTTAAAAAAAAACAAAAAACAGAACAAAAATACCATACGGTATGTTCATTCATCTTATCATATATCCATGAATATATATGCTCCATGCCATATTATTTGTACATCCACACATTATTGCATTTTTTTTATTACAAAAAAAAATTTATGCTTTCCTTTAATCCAGTTTTGTGCGTGTATATATATATATATATATGTAAAGATATTTGTATTGTTCTCCTTTGGTAGAGCTAGCAATTTTGCAGGGGCTGAAAAAGCGAAAAGTTGATTATTTTTTATTTGCTCTGCTGAGAATGTCGTCCCGAGGTACATAATCATCTCATCCCGTTCAAAAAAAAAGTAATAAAATTAAAAAAAATTAAAAAGTTAAAAAAAATATAGACAACTCTCACACTCGCACTCATGTAGAAATATTCTGAACTGTTACCCTTCAACCTTGATAAACATGCCCGAGTATCCATGTTCTTGAAAAAGAACTAGGAGTCTTAGGCCGAAATTATCACGCTTTACGTCTCTTAATGAGGGGCAACTGGGTGTAAGCCAGCCTAACCCTGCATCAGCTTCGTTAATATCATGTATATCATTTTTAGGACACTTCATTGAACAGTTAGTTCTTATACCTCGAAGTTAGTCACCAATCCCATGCAAAAGAAATTCACTGGAATTGATTAAAAACTTTAAGGTATCCCCTAGATTCGTTTGAATGGTGGATCCCCGAAAGAGTATAGACCCTTCGCCCGAGATCTGTCCAATCTTGGGAGGTCGAAATACATGTGAAATACAAATGTCCTATACTTTGGAGAAGGAATCCACTATTCCAGGATTTAATCCAGACTGTCAAAACATGCTACGCTTGTTCGACCAAAATCAATAGGGTATTTTTCTATGTGTTGGTTGTTGACTTAAAAAAATAAAAACATGTGAAGATATGACAAAATCCCCTCACCATTATCCTATTGTTGTCCCTCTTAACCTTGCGTAATTAGTTGATTAGTGCATTGTTCGCTCTCGATTTCAAATACAATGTTAGTAAATCCTACTTTAGGATGTCGAGGTTTACCACCTCTAAAAAAATAGAAAAGAAAAAAAAGAGTCTGATTAGGGAGCTGGCAAAGCCGGGAAATTCAGAAAGCGTAGGACGTCTAAAAGGTTTTATTTATTAGCTTACTCCTTCGTGTCTCTACAAGTCAAACAGCCTATACTCTTTTGAAGAATCAAGTCACGCAAAGATCATGAGCAGCAAATCAAGATTGCGGGCTTTCAAACCCTAGAGCTGTCCCTATTACCCATTCTGTGTCTACATCTCATATAAAGTATCCTCGCTAAATCCTTTTTTAGTCTCCATTTTGTCAAATTTCCAATTAAGTCCATAAATTGGGGGTTCCAAAAGTCATTATATATGTTCAAGTGAAATAAATCTTCACCTCTTCTATCGACTCATGTAAAAACATTATAAAACTACGCGAGTTGATGATGAGTCATTTCGAGGATATGGACCCACAAACCATTAAAAATATAAGTTCGATAAAGCAACCTTCTGTCTTGGTGAAAGGTTATCTTCGATCCATTGCGACCGAGCTATTAAATAGCACATTGGGGGCTACCACCATTTACCAAAGCCTAAACCTCTAGGATCAATTTTCCCAAAAAATCGGGGCTGTTTCACCCAAAACCAGGGCTATTTCACCCTTATATAAATCCTCCAAAAGTGACCATCCCTTTGACCCAAAGGGAGACATGATGTTCCTTCAACTAGATACAAATACAGGGATCAGTCCAGAAAATACAGATTTGGGTAGAAAGATTGCCGAAAATAAACAGATTGCTATAGGTACATATACAGGGGATCCGAGATATGTTCCTACTCCGGCTACGCAATAGTGGTTAGACCGCAATTTGGGCGCACAAGCCGATCGTCTAATGGGTCGAACAACAAATCTCAGGCAAAGCCTGAGGTCAAATATTGAAAATCTGATCCCACCTCTATCGAAAGTAGAAACAAATGTTGAGAACCTCTCGAAATTATTGTTCTAAATTCTAAACTAGGGAGAGTTCTCTACACGACCATTGAGATTACAACCATCAGCTATTCTACCATTGAAATTCAAAATACCCGACATGGAGAAATTTGGCGAAACTAGTTGTCCTATTCCCCACCTAAAATCCTACTCCACCACAATGCAATCCACAAGAGCTAGTTTCGAGGTCATGACTTCTAATTTCCATCTAATATTAGTGGAAGTAACAAAAAACAATGGCAAAATGTTAACAGATAGTAGCCATGGGTACTTAGGATCAGATTACTTAAAGAATTCTGGAAAAGATACAAGGATAACAGTAGATCTTAGAAAGTTCGAGGCAGGTACTCAAAGGGCAAAGGAAACATGTGCAAACTTTACAGCTAGGTGGAAAATGAAAATTTCCACCCGATCCAGCCGAGTCAACTAGGATGGTCATAAAAAAAAAAAACAAGATGGCCTCCGAGTTCATTCTGATATGCTAAAGAGAAGACAATGTCATCAGGAGCAACAATTAAACATTGATTGAGAAATTCAAATGGCATTGTCGCTATAAATTTTTCTAGCCAAACCTAGGGCAATATACCATGGCCCTACGAAACAGAAAATGCTATCTAAAGATCTCGTCAGTGAAAAAGTCATCAAGAAACCTTGCCCCGCGGTGATAAACAACCTATTGCTTCAAATCAACATGATCGAGGCTGATAGAGAAAACAGACTTCAATTACAACATGCTCTCCTGGAATGTTCTCTTAAATAGCGATCAAGCTTCGCCCCAAGGAAAAAGTAGCAGCATTGGAAAAGACCACCGGGGTCGACAAGGATGTCAAGTTACCTTACTAGATCTGGTCGCAACTGCCAACCAAGCTGAGAAATTGGTAATCACTCTAGTAAGCACAAAGAGGTCGATATTGGGGCTAAAGACATGGAAAATGCTCTGTTAGCCCAAATGAAGAAAAAACTAACATATCCATCTGGGGATTTGTTATGTGCCTCCAAAACCATCGAGATACACTCACTAAAAGCCAAAAGTCATCTCAAACTCTATACCCCTAACCCAGTTGCCATCTATAGCTTTGTTTCAATCGGTTATAACGTGATCTAGATCCAGGACAAGACTTCTTGCTAAAAACATATAAAATTATCAAAAGATAAACATTAAATAGGGTCTATAAATCTTATGATACTCGGCGATAAACTCTAGGTCATGACTATCTTTTTGTTCATTAGAGTCATCTTTTTTTAGCACACTCATTTCTTTCTCTCAGAAGTCTCTCCAAGTCGAGACTTTCTAGGGCTTTCCCTAGTTAATTTCTTCAGGAATGTTCTCGTCCTACAAGAATATCGGTTAATCAAGTCATCCTGGGCTTCTCCCACCGAACTCATTGGATACATGAAGGCTCTCATTATTTCCTGGAAACAGTTGTCCTTTTCATCTCGCTTGAAGAAACAAAGAAGCTGCAAAGGCGTGATCCCTCAAGAATAAGTGATTTATCTTCACATGCATTGAAAGAATGGCACCCTATGAGGTAAAGGCTCGCTAGGTTGAAAACCCAAAAGGGTAGCCCAGGAAAAAATTAGAGCAAAAAATATAAATATATATATAAATAATAAATAAAGAAAAAAATGAAGAAGTTGTCATCCAAGGTATCGATTAGTAGGATTCGTTGATATTGTGATTGAATTCCTTACTTGAATGATGCACTTGTCAAAGAGACTAAAAAGGTAACCCAAAGCTTCACCCGCCATTAGATCCCATAAACTTTCAAAGCCAACCAAAAGTTGCATCCCAATCTTGTCATATTTTTTGTCTTAGCATGTTTTTTTTTTTAAAAAAAGATAGCGCATATTGTGGGTTCCCGGGATGGGTGCTCCCGCGCCCCGTGCGCCCTTGGATAGGGGTGCGCGTCCGTGCGGATGCGGTGACATCCACTGCTCCCGTTCCAGCCTCCCTTGTTTAGAGGAGGACGAAATCAAAAGTGCGGGAGGAGTGCTGTCGAAATAGCGCGTTGGAATACGCCTCGGTTGCCTTTAGTGGATTTTTGATCCAATATGGGAGCTATGGGTTTCCCGCATCAAGTTATCCCTTTTTTAGGGGATATCAGGATATGGGAAGGCATCACCCTTCTATTCCCATTTTCCCTTTTTTAAGGGAAAACGTGAAAGTGCAAGGAAGGAATGTTGCAGCGCCCCCACTATGGATTTTATGAAAATAGCCTTATGGCCTATTTCGGATCACTATGAGTGCTTTGGGTTTTCTACGTCAAGTTATCCCTTGTTTAGGGGATACCAGGACATAGTAATACACCACCTTTCCATTCCCATTCTCCCTTTTTTAGGGGAGAACGTGAAAGTGCAAAGAAAGATGTTGCGAGGCCCCACTGGATCCAAAATGTTTTTAGATTCGCCATCTTTATTTTAAGGCAAAAATAAAGCAAAACCAGAAAAAGAAAACCAGAGATGTAGAAAACGGGTTCAGAGGCTAAGTTACGAGTTGGGAAGGTGCTAGGCACCCAACTCGCCCTTTCGGTCTCAAAACGGTTTTTGGCTAAAGTATGCTTTTTGTTATATTTATTTAACAGGTAAATAAAGCATTAACTGCCTACAAATACATCCGTTACATCTATATTATTTACGGACTGGCAACAAACTCTTTTACAAACAATTACAAATATACTTGGAAATATTTGGCCATAGTAACGGCTACATTTAGTATTATTTCCTAAATAAATCCGGGCAGCATAACTGCTTATATATTGATATTGAACCGGACCGGAAATAATACATTTACAAATACTTTATTGAATACATAAAGTAAATATTACAAATCTATCTAAAAACATTTTGCCATAATAACGGCTACATTTAGTACTATTTCCTAATAAAATCCGGGCAGCACAACTGCTTGTATATCTACATTGGGCCGGACTGGAAATAATACTATTACACGGAAATGAAAAACTTAAAAATAAAAACTTACAGACAGCGTAGGGGTGTGCTCGCTCTGTCCCTCGGGGAGAGAGAGTCTTTTTTTTTAAGTTGAAGTTGTGTGTTTGTGTGTTGTGTGTTGTGTGAATTTGGGCAGCGTGACTGCTCTGAAAGTTACTTTTCGGCCTCGGGATCGGGGCAGGGTAACTGTTTGTGTCTGGTTGTTTGTTTGACTGGAAGTAGGCTGAAATTGGGCAGAGTAACGGCTTATCTCTGGCTGTTTCGGCCTTTTAAATCGGGCAGAGCAACTGCTCTTTCCAAGATTTTTGGACCGGGGAAAAAGGGTGGATACCTGGCTGGGGGGCTAAGGTACACTTCTACCGGTTGGATTTGTGTTTGGAGGAAATTTGGCAGAGTTTCGAGGCTTTTTGAGGTGATCACTCACTATCTCACACCCCTCTCTAATTCTCCAGCGTAACGTTAACGCGGAGAAGCTTTACACAAAGAAGGAGTGCTGAAATGAGGAGTCGGGCACTGCTATTTATAGGAGGATTTAGGGACATCGGTGGAATTAAATTTCTTCTCAAACGCATCAACCGGTTGCACCTTGCGATGAATCAGTTGTGTTTTACGGCAAATGAATGGATGAACAGTGCACTGAAGAGTAAAATTAGGCGCCACTATCATTGGCTTTGGGCGCTGTGCCCAAATCAGATGGGAGCCACGCCCAAATCCTTTTCTGCGCTTCAATCAGTTGTACACTGCGTTGGAAAGATTGCATTTTACGGCAGAAATTGAATGAACAGTGCTGGGAATGGAATTTGGGCTCCAACCCCCTTCATTTTGGGCTCCATCCCCAAATCAATGGGTGGCTGTGCCCAAATTTCAAACCTTGGTCATTTTGAACACTTTAGTCCCTGCAGTTTGTCCTTTTGTGCATCCTGCTTTGTCCTTTTGCATTTTTGACCCTGTAACTTGACATTTGTTAATGTTTTAACAGTTCTTGATATTTTATGTCATGTCACATTTCAGAGGTACGAAATTGGGGTGTCTACAGAGCCCCTCAACGATGGAGTCTACGGGTAACCCGCAGCTTACTAAGTAGTCGAACATCTTTGATTAGAATAGACTCTCCAATTTCGTTTTATTTCAAAACGAGGGAGAAATATGCAGCAGGTAACAGTTATAATGCATCAATTTATCAAACCTCCATATCCTAGACATTTTTAGTCAGTTATAGCATGTTATCGCAGTTTTTAAACAGATATGCAAATTGAATGCTCTGATGGTCGGACCTACTAATGTAGGCTGCCTACGTATCCCTTAATAAAAGGAATCAGACCAAACGTAGTTCGGCCTAAGCCGAAACAAACAACCAATTGAAGAAAAGATTTTCATGTTTTTTGAAAAGCCGTATTCTTCCGGTCCGAAACCGTTGTCAAATACGGTATGAAGATTTTTGTGTATTTCGAAAACCATATTTCAACCGGTCAATACCTGTCGTGGAAATATGTTAAGAGATCAATCTCAAAATTGTGTCTGGCTGGTCAATACCTTTCTTCCAAACACAATAAGAGGACCTTCAGATTTTCGAAAATTGTACTCGACCGATCAATACCTGTCATCGAATACGATAAAGAACTTTCTTCAAATTTTTCAAAAACTGTATCCAACCGACCGAAACCGGCTGGACACGATAAAGAATTTTCTTTTCTTCTTCCTTCTTTTTTTTTTTTTTGAATATTCCTCTTTTTTTCTTTTTTTTTTTTGAAATCAAAACTCATTTTGAAAAAAAAAAAGTTTGTCTTTTATTTAAAAGCAAACTTTCCTTTAAAAGTAAATTATTCTAATAGTCAAGGTAAAAGTACTGTACCTGACTTACCTTTTGCCGGGGTAGCTGCCGCGGATTCGGCTGATCTTGGTATTTTTGCTATTCTTGCTGGGGAATTTATTTTCTCTTTCTTTTTTTTTAATTGATTTTTGTGGTGGTCGTGCCTACCGAAATAGGCTGCCTACGTATCCTTATTCAGGGAATCAGACCAACGTAGTTCACCCTCAAGCAAACAGACAACAACCAGGTGGGATGGATGGTGCGTTTCGCCCAGCATAGGCAAAACAGGTGGGACCTCGGATGCGTTTTTCCCCAGCATACGGAAAACGATGGGACATTTTTTATTTTTTTTTACAGGCTTTCCCCAGCATAGGGAAAGCTTTGGAGTTTTTGAAAATGGGCTTTCCCCAGCATAGGGAAAGATTTGAAACTTTTGAAAATGGGCTTTCCCCAGCATAGGGAAAGCTTTGAAACTTTTGAAAATGGGTTTTCCCCAGCATATGGAAAGCTTTGAAACTTTTGAAAATGAGCTTTCCCCAGCATAGGGAAAGCTTTGGAACTTTTTGAAAATGAGCTTTCCCCAGCATATGGAAAGCTTTGGAACTTTTTGGAAATGGGCTTTCCCAAGCATAAGGAAAGCTTTGGAACTTTTGAAAATGAGCTTTCCCCAGCATAGGGAAAGCTTTGGAACTTTTTGGAAATAGGCTTTCCCCAGCATAGGGAAAGCTTTGGAACTTTTTGGAAATAGGCTTTCTCTAGCATAGGGAAAGCTTTTGAACTTTTGAAAATGAGTTTTCCCCAGCATAGGGAAAGCTTTTGAACTTTTGAAAATGGGCTTTCCCCAACATAGGGAAAGCTTTTGAGCTTTTGAAAATGGGCTTTCCCCAGCATAGGGAAAGCTTTGGAACTTTTTGGAAATGGGCTTTCCCCAGCATAGGGAAAGCTTTGGAACTTTTGAAAATGAGCTTTCCCAAAGATAGGGAAAGCTTTGGAACTTTTGGAAATGGGCTTTCTCCAAAGATAGGAAAGCTTTTGAACTTTTGAAAATGGGCTTTCCCCAAGATAGGAAAGCTTTTGAACTTTGAAAATGGGCTTTCCCAACATAGGGAAAGCTTTTGAACTTTTGAAAATGGGCTTTCCCCAGCATGGGGAAAGCTTTGGAACTTTTTGGAAATGGGCTTTCCCCACCAAAGGGAAAGATTTTGAACTTTTGAAAATGGGCTTTCCCCAGCATAGGGAAAGCTTTTGAACTTTTGAAAATGGGTTTTCCCCAGCATAGGGAAAGCTTTTGAACTTTTGAAAATGGGCTTTCCCCAGCATAGGGAAAGCTTTGAGCTTTTGAAGATGGGCTTTCCCCAGCATAGGGAAAGCTTTGAAACTTTTGAAAATGGGCTTTCCCAAGCATAGGGAAAGCTTTGGAACTTTTGAAAATGAGCTTTCCCCAGCATAGGGAAAACTTTGGAACTTTTTGGAAATGGGCTTTCTTCAGCATAGGGAAAGCTTTTGAACTTTTGAAAATGGGCTTTCCCCAGCATAGGGAAAGCTTTTGAACTTTTGAAAATGGGCTTTCCTCAGCATAGGGAAAGCTTTTGAACTTTTGAAAATGGGCTTTCCCCAGCATAGGGAAAGCTTTTGAACTTTTGAAAATGGGCTTTCCCCAGCATAGGGAAAGCTTTTGAACTTTTGAAAATGAGTTTTCCCCAGCATAGGGAATGTGACAGCCCGACCCGAACCCCAATGCGGAATCCCAAGGTCGTGCCGCCAAGACAAGCTAAAAGACGAACAAGCACCCGCTAAGCGTAGTAGTGCAAGTCCAGAGTTGAACCAACAAACGCTAAACAAGAATGAAAAGCCATAACGGCAAAACCGAATAACCAAAAACTAAAATCTGCGGAAGCAAATCATAAGTGGGACCAAAGCCTATAATTATAAACTAAGGATTACAAGGCTGAGAGACGACTATCTCTCGACAAATCTACGACTCGCGTGACGCAACATTGCGCACGCACAACAAACCATCGGCAACCTAAGGCCGGCAAAGAAATAAGAATACCAACCTGATAAACGACAACTCAACGGCTATAACATGCCGGAGGAATAAATCAACTAAAGAATAAGATATTCAAATTCTAACAACTAAACACAAGTCTCACGACTAACGCCGTCGGAGATGACAATACCAACAATACTAGAATGAATGAGCTAGAGCATACTCGAAATAACAAGGGAATAACTTCTAAAAGATACAACAGCTCGACCAAGCAAGTCGGCTCCCAAAATAATACAATAACAGAATACTAACATAAACTACCCAAGTAAAGTCTACGTAACTTTACATACGTGTCTCACAAATACATAATAACAGTAATGATAATAAACCCAAGCTTAAAGCCCGGAAGACCACCTTCTAGGAATCACTATCCGAAGCCGCCACGCGTACTAACGGGATCACTGCAAAAACTAAGGAAAACAAACACACGGAATGAGTCATAATGACCCAGTAAGTTACTAAATGCAAATGTATGGCATAGCATATCGTGGCATGGCATAATGCACCAACATATATAAAATCATGGTATCTTTATAGTCTACCCATAATAAACTTGTATCATGTCATCATGTAACATAAACTTCATAAACCATATAGCACGTTTTCTTTCATATAAGTGCTTATACATAAGCACGTAAAATCAGGACCTGGGCCAAGCCCTCAATATTTAACCAAGACCTGGGCCTAGCCCTTCAAATGATCATAAACTGGGTTTCATTCCTCAAATGATCATAACTCACCAGTTTTCTTTAATGAGTTCCGCGTTACATTCATCCACCCTGGGATGAGGAATGGGAGCTCGATATCAGGCTAGGAGCCGCTAATACGAGACCACATCCCACTATCGGCCAAATAGTGAGGAGAAAGGGTACCAATGCGGCGATTCATAGCGAATGTTTCCAAAGGCCATGAATCGTCCCATTGCCGACAAAACGACCAAGACGCCAGCTGGACTCAAAATCAAGATGCTCAAGTAGATTATTTACTTGTATAAACCAATAAGGACCAAGTTCATTACAAAAGAACTTATTAATCCAAGTAGGTCATAATGCTCTACAAAACCCAATAAACAATGCACATAATTGTACACACTTAACATATCCAACTAACTTGTAAGTTTAGTTCAAAAACCACATATTGAGGTATTCACAATCCTCAAGTCATCACCAATTCAAGAATAGCATATTAGCTCAACAAATCACAATATGAGGTCTACTATAGTCCTCTACTCAAGATTAAATCAAAGACTACTACTTAGTCTAAGAACCACCACAAATCAAGGCTTAGCATTAAGCTTCACTTAAAGGCACACCGGACTTAGCCAAAGTCCCGTTCGTCATTAATAGTCGACATCCTCAAAACCCATCTCATGAATGACCAGACTACCTTGTAGTCTAAATCCGCAAGTATTTTCATATCCTCGCAACTAAATTCCTTATAGTGGACTCATCCAATAATCAATATTAAATGGTACTCGAGACCAAGGGTTGGTCTCTAATACACCGTGCTTTACAAGCACGTTCTAAACAAATTCCCAATAGGTCTCTATAACATGAGTATCCCAATTGGACACAACGAGATACTCGGGTGCGTACAAACATAAGCGAACGAGACCCGAACATCGTAGGGTCTCAACCCAAAGCTTGTTATCACATTATTGGCCTCATAATGACTCCGTTGAGTCTTAATTCTACCTTTCATTCTTTATGTGTTTCGTAAATCCCAAATTAACATTCCATTCAATAATATATATCAACCACTAGAATTCATTCGGCTTGATTCCCAAGCCTCAAAATTCATAAAAACCTAACAAAGGAATAACCCATTTCTCCCAACACACAACATCAATCAAATCATCCTACACACGAATACCCACTCCAAATAACACAATTCTTCCAATAATTCGAGCTTGATTAACAAACCCTAAAATTCATAAAACCCAACATAACCCTATACCCATTTTAGGAATTTCATACTTTCAATTAGATGGTCATACTCATACAACCTAGTGAGATCACACATTCAAAGCCCCAAACTTTAGGCATACTTTCATAATAAACCAAATGGAATGTAAACATGATTTCTAGCATGTTCATAAACCTAGAAACACAAGATGAAGAGTAACATTATACTTCAACAATCATATAGGTCATCCTACATATGCTTTTGACAAGTCACATGCTCAAATCACAAGTTAAAATCACCCAAGGCAAGTATGTGTACCCATTGACCTCAAATAGCATAGAGTTTGTTTTCCTTAGGATCAATGGGTACAAAATCAAAAGAAGAAGAAGTAACTTACAAGTGTTCTTCAACAAAGAAAGCAAAGGAAGAAATCAATCGGTTGAAAACGATCCTCTCGTCGAGCTCTACACTTCTTGTGGAGGAGGCTTGAGCAAATGAGGGATGGATCAAGGAGGAAGATGAAGATGTCTTCAAGAACTCAAGGAGGAACCATGGGAGAGCTTGAGAGGAGTGAAATCCCGTTTTTGGAGAGGAGGGGTGAGAAATGAGAGTCAAAATCTCGATTGTGGTTTATATTGGTCCAAAAATTGAGTGGGACAAGTGTCATGATATTGTGGTTGATAAATATCTGATTTTGGGCTTAATTAATCCACTCAAACTCTCACTAATCCACTCCTAAAACTTATTAGAGATGTTAGGGTATAAGTGAGGAGGGTTAGGGAGGTTTAGAAAAGGTTTAGAATAGGTTTAGATAGGGGGTTTTAGTGTACAAGTCGTCCAATTCCAAAACAGGGCAAAAATCCCGAAACAACATCCTGGAGTTGAGGCGGGCGCCTCACTCCCTCCCATGCGGCCGCCTGGCCACTGCTCTGAACAAAGATGCTCTCAGTATTTGAGGCGGGCGCCTCACTCCATGCGGCGGGCGCCTCGGCTCTGAACCTCAAAACTTGGTCTAAACTTGTCCTAAATGGTCCCAAACTCATGGGCAACCATTCTAGGGTCTAACCCAACTCAAAACAAGTCTAAAACACACCGAACAACTCCGAAACAACTCGGAGCGAAGCAGGAAGGGGTGCAACAACGTGCAACCGGGCGACGAATGAACTTCGCCGAGCGAGCAACGAAAGGAGACTTTTAAGGCAAGTCTAAGGGCTAATGAAGAAGCTTAAACACTTCTAGAAAGTTGAATAACAACTTAGGGAAATAAGAATCCCAAAGGAGAGGCGATTACGCGACTCGATTCCCGAACTACGCGATAGAGACGAACGCTATCTCCAAAACTTCCAAATCATCGATAGACTTAAGGAACACCTCCAACTTGAAGTCTAATGCATCTAAACATGTTAACAAACCATCTTAAAAGGTCTAGGACCCAAACCGAGGTCACGGAACACAAAAGCAAAGCAAACCCTCAATCGCGTCGCATTCCGACTATCGTCGAGTCACGACTTGTGACTTTAGCAAGTCAACAACTATATGGAGTCTCTTAATAATGTTTTGGTCTTAAAATGGTCTCTCAAACATATCTAGACCCTCTCGCAACCCAAACATACAGTCGACAAAGGAAGAAGTGCAAGTATAGCACGCAAACCGAGATAACGAAGGAGCGGGGCGTCACACCCTCTCCACCTTAAAAAGAATTCGTCCCGAATTCTAAATCATGATTCAAACCACAATACATCGAGTTCAAAACCATCTACCTAGACTCGTTCTCTGAGTCTATCACCACAAAGTACACGAGGGTCGAACTAATATAATCCAGATTCAAAAGTCTACAACCCTCAATAGACACGTCATCAAACACCTTCTATCGGGAACAATATGACTCATGCTTGAGTCACGAATACACATACGAACAACACTAGACCAAACATGTAGGCAAAATCCCAAACTTCAACATAAGAACACATTTAACTACCGAAACTATTTGTTTCGGGGCACATCATGAAATTCAAGCACAAAAGATTCTAAGTTACAAGAATTAATAATTGCTTATGGAGCAATTTACAAACAAATCAAAGATAACCAAATTGGCATTTCAAACTATGCAAATCATACTCGCGATTTCCCTATCGCGGGTAAGAACATACAAGAGCACACAATGCCATGTTTTGAAAATTCTTTCCATCTATGTCCATCCATTTGGTAACGGGTATAGTCAATGTTTAACCTACTCACTACCAATCCTAGTCCACCAACGAACCTCTTTTGATCACCAATTTAGGGTACCGACTAAATTGGATTTCAAAAGCTTTTCGTTGCAAGGATGCGAAGGTTCATGATTAAAAAGGTTCTAAGCATCCTTTAATAGTCTCCTATGCTAAGGTAATGAATGAACATGATCTTATGAGATGAGAATTTAATATACTACTATGCAATGCATCAAGTAGGTGTTTCCTACGACTAATGCACGTAACTGAATAAAAATCAAACCAAGTAACAAGGCCTATTACCTTGACAATCAACAATCATAGCTATCACAAAACTCGTGTACCTAGTACACTCACCAAGATAATTTCTTAATAATCACAACGAATCGACAAGACTACTAATGCCCGAAATGTCTATACTCCGCAAAACTATCCTTTCTTGAGCTCTAGACCAAGTCTACAACCAATGCACACTAAGCATCCTAACACAACGTTAACGTCTCAATACTCGCGGTGAAGCGTTAATCTCTCCCGTGTAACCATGATTATCTTCTAAATCGCAACCTTCAACCTTCTCACAAGTCGAGTGGGTATCCTACTCGCATAGTAACCACTAACAACAATATAGTATAATATTACTCATTACATAAAATATATCCTTATAGAATATACAAACATCATACCAAACCGATAAGTATCAATAAACAATTCATGCTTCATATATATACATACTATGGCCTTATATAATTAACCACACAAAACCACAACTCTATACATATAACATAGTCTTATATATATATATAGACTAAACAAGAATCCATACACAACGTGCGATTACCTACCGGTAATTTACAAAACAAACCATATCATATATCGATCTCACATTGGGGTATTACGCCCGATCGAACAAATAACCAATAATACACAATACACCATATAATGTATGTATGAATGCACATGAGCTACCAATTAAAACGCGTACTCATAATAAGGGTAATAGTAGCAACGATATAATTTACGAATATATATACAAGAATATACCTTCCTATTTCGGATAGGCCTCAAAACTCCGCAATGGCCAACCGCCACGCGCGCACGACCTCAAACTCTAGGCCGTCCACCACTGTCCCTCTTGGAGCCACTGGATTGTTGACTAGTACTCCCAGACTGATTAACCCTCATCTTCGGGCAATCCTTACGAACATGATCACCGCCACAAGCGAAACACTTTCCTGATTTACCCCAACATCTGTTCTCGGCATGTCCTGTCCTCATACAAAAATTACATATTAACTCGCCGCCTCGTCGTCTCCGACTAGAGGTAGGAGCGTCACTCCGTCTACCAGTACGTGTGATTTCTTGATTAACTTTCTGAGGTGTTGTCTGCCCTCTATTACCATCATTGCCCCTAATAGTACTCGAGGCTCTCTTTTGAGCATACTCCTCGATGTCCAACTCCATTGCATACGCGCGATCCACAGCGACTCGGTAATCCGTAAGTTGTAACGGAACGAGCTGCCTACGATATTTCATCTTTAGGCCCTTCACAAACCGTTGGGTCTTCCTAGTCTCATCAGGTACTAAGTAACCACAATAGCGAGCCAACTCTGTGAACTTCGCTGAATACTGAGCCACCGTCATAGCTCCTTGTTCTAATGCCATGAATTCCGCTTCTCTTCTTTCCTGAACTACTGCCGGAATGAACTGCGCCATAAACTCCATCGTGAAGTTTTCCCATACTAGAGGCACTCCATGGTGTCTCCAACTATCTCGTAACACATGCCACCAATGGTCAGCCGCACCAGTTAATTTAAACACTGCTAGGGTCACCATCTCCCCTGACGTACAACCCATAGCTGCAAAGATCTTCTCCATGCTTTCTATCCAAAGTTCTGCTTTAGAAGCATCGGGTCCTCCATCGAAGCTCTCAGGTTCCAACTTCAAGAATCTCGCAAGAATGATAGAATTGTCTTCCATCCCAAACATCTGCTGAGGAGTCACACGCGGATCCGTAACATTCTCCCCTCTCTCGTAGCCACGAGTTGTACCCGAACGAGGTCTACGGGAACTAGCTCCACGCCAAATTCCTGACATAATACGCCTACAAAGAACACTCAGCGTTAATAACTCAACAACAAACCCAACCCAAACTAGGCCAAGGAACCTATCCTGGCGAAATAGCTAACCTATAGCTCTGATACCAACTGTGACAGCCGAACCCCAATGCGGAATCCCAAGGTCGTGCCGCCAAGACAAGCTAAAAGACGAACAAGCACCCGCTAAGCGTAGTAGTGCAAGTCCAGAGTTGAACCAACAAACGCTAAACAAGAATGAAAAGCCATAACGGCAAAACCGAATAACCAAAAACTAAAATCTGCGGAAGCAAATCATAAGTGGGACCAAAGCCTATAATTATAAACTAAGGATTACAAGGCTGAGACGACTATCTCTCGACAAATCTACGACTCGCGTGACGCAACATTGCGCACGTACAACAAACCATCGGCAACCTAAGGCCGGCAAAGAAATAAGAATACCAACCTGATAAACGACAACTCAACAGCTATAACATGCCGGAGGAATAAATCAACTAAGAATAAGATATTCAAATTCTAACAACTAAACACAAGTCTCACGACTAACGCCGTCGGAGATGACAATACCAACAATACTAGAATGAATGAGCTAGAGCATACTCGAAATAACAAGGGAATAACTTCTAAAAGATACAACAGCTCGACCAAGCAAGTCGGCTCCCAAAATAATACAATAACAGAATACTAACATAAACTACCCAAGTAAAGTCTACGTAACTTTACATACGTGTCTCACAAATACATAATAACAGTAATGATAATAAACCCAAGCTTAAAGCCCGGAAGACCACCTTCTAGGAATCACTATCCGAAGCCGCCACGCGTACTAACGGGATCACTGCAAAACTAAGGAAAACAAACACACGGAATGAGTCATAATGACCCAGTAAGTTACTAAATGCAAATGTATGGCATAGCATATCGTGGCATGGCATAATGCACCAACATATATAAAATCATGGTATCTTTATAGTCTACCCATAATAAACTTGTATCATGTCATCATGTAACATAAACTTCATAAACCATATAGCACGTTTTCTTTCATATAAGTGCTTATACATAAGCACGTAAAATCAGGACCTGGGCCAAGCCCTCAATATTTAACCAAGACCTGGGCCTAGCCCTTCAAATGATCATAAACTGGGTTTCATTCCTCAAATGATCATAACTCACCAGTTTTCTTTAATGAGTTCCGCGTTACATTCATCCACCCTGGGATGAGGAATGGGAGCTCGATATCAGGCTAGGAGCCGCTAATACGAGACCACATCCCACTATCGGCCAAATAGTGAGGAGAAAGGGTACCAATGCGGCGATTCATAGCGAATGTTTCCAAAGGCCATGAATCGTCCCATTGCCGACAAAACGACCAAGACGCCAGCTGGACTCAAAATCAAGATGCTCAAGTAGATTATTTACTTGTATAAACCAATAAGGACCAAGTTCATTACAAAAGAACTTATTAATCTAAGTAGGTCATAATGCTCTACAAAACCCAATAAACAATGCACATAATTGTACACACTTAACATATCCAACTAACTTGTAAGTTTAGTTTAAAAACCACATATTGAGGTATTCACAATCCTCAAGTCATCACCAATTCAAGAATAGCATATTAGCTCAACAAATCACAATATGAGGTCTACTATAGTCCTCTACTCAAGATTAAATCAAAGACTACTACTTAGTCTAAGAACCACCACAAATCAAGGCTTAGCATTAAGCTTCACTTAAAGGCACACCGGACTTAGCCAAAGTCCCGTTCGTCATTAATAGTCGACATCCTCAAAACCCATCTCATGAATGACCAGACTACCTTGTAGTCTAAATCCGCAAGTATTTTCATATCCTCGCAACTAAATTCCTTATAGTGGACTCATCCAATAATCAATATTAAATGGTACTCGAGACCAAGGGTTGGTCTCTAATACACCGTGCTTTACAAGCACGTTCTAAACAAATTCCCAATAGGTCTCTATAACATGAGTATCCCAATTGGACACAACGAGATACTCGGGTGCGTACAAACATAAGCGAACGAGACCCGAACATCGTAGGGTCTCAACCCAAAGCTTGTTATCACATTATTGGCCTCATAATGACTCCGTTGAGTCTTAATTCTACCTTTCATTCTTTATGTGTTTCGTAAATCCCAAATTAACATTCCATTCAATTATATATATCAACCACTAAAATTCATTCGGCTTGATTCCCAAGCCCCAAAATTCATAAAACCTAACAAAGGAATAACCCATTTCTCCCAACACACAACATCAATCAAATCATCCTACACACGAATACCCACTCCAAATAACACAATTCTTCCAATAATTCGAGCTTGATTAACAAACCTAAAATTCATAAAACCCAACATAACCCTATACCCATTTTAGGAATTTCATACTTTCAATTAGATGGTCATACTCATACAACCTAGTGAGATCACACATTCAAAGCCCCAAACTTTAGGCATACTTTCATAATAAACCAAATGGAATGTAAACATGATTTCTAGCATGTTCATAAACCTAGAAACACAAGATGAAGAGTAACATTATACTTCAACAATCATATAGGTCATCCTACATATGCTTTTGACAAGTCACATGCTCAAATCACAAGTTAAAATCACCCAAGGCAAGTATGTGTACCCATTGACCTCAAATAGCATAGAGTTTGTTTTCCTTAGGATCAATGGGTACAAAATCAAAAGAAGAAGAAGTAACTTACAAGTGTTCTTCAACAAAGAAAGCAAAGGAAGAAATCAATCGGTTGAAAAGCGATCCTCTCGTCGAGCTCTACACTTCTTGTGGAGGAGGCTTGAGCAAATGAGGGATGGATCAAGGAGGATGATGAAGATGTCTTCAAGAAGCCATGGAGAGCTTGAGAGGAGTGAAATCCCGTTTTTGGAGAGGAGGGGTGAGAAATGAGAGTCAAAATCTCAGATTGTGGTTTATATTGGTCCAAAAATTGAGTGGGACAAGTGTCATGATATTGTGGTTGATAAATATCTGATTTTGGGCTTAATTAATCCACTCAAACTCTCACTAATCCACTCCTAAAACTTATTAGAGATGTTAGGGTATAAGTGAGGAGGGTTAGGGAGGTTTAGAAAAGGTTTAGAATAGGTTTAGATAGGGGGTTTTAGTGTACAAGTCGTCCAATTCCAAAACAGGGCAAAAATCCCGAAACAACATCCTGGAGTTGAGGCGGGCGCCTCACTCGCTCCCATGCGGCCGCTTTGCTGAACAAAGATGCTCTCGGTATTTGAGGCGGGCGCCTCGGCTCCTGAACCTTCAAAACTTGGTCTAAACTTGTCCTAAATGGTCCCAAACTCATGGGAAACCATTCTAGGGTCTAACCCAACTCAAAACAAGTCTAAAACACACCCGAACAACTCCGAAACAACTCGGGCGAGGAAGGGGTGCAACAACGTGCAACGGGCGACGAATGAACTTCGAACGAAGCGAGCAACGAAAGGAGACTTTTAAGGCAAGTCTAAGGGCTAATGAAGAAGCTTAAACACTTCTAGAAAGTTGAATAACAACTTAGGGAAATAAGAATCCCAAAGGAGAGGCGATTACGCGACTCGATTCCCGAACTTCTGCGATAGAGACGAGCTATCTCCAAAACTTCCAAATCATCGATAGACTTAAGGAACACCTCCAACTTGAAGTCTAATGCATCTAAACATGTTAACAAACCATCTTAAAAAGGTCTAGGACCCAAACCGAGGTCACGGACACAAAACGCAAGCAAACCCTCAATCGCGTCGCATTCCGACTATCGTCGAGTCACGACTTGTGACTTTAGCAAGTCAACAACTATATGGAGTCTCTTAATAATGTTTTGGTCTTAAAATGGTCTCTCAAACATATCTAGACCCTCTCGCAACCCAAACATACAGTCGACAAAGGAAGAAGTGCAAGTATAGCACGCAAACCGAGATAACGAAGGAGCGGGGCGTCACACTTGTTGTTATTGTTGTTGCATCTCTCTTGTTGTTATTGTTGTTGTATCTTTTGTTGCATCTCTTTTGTTGTAGTTGTTGCATCTCTCTTGATGTTGTTTTTGTTGTTGCATCTCTCTTGTTGTTATTGTTGTTGTTTCTCTCCTGTTGATGTTGTTGTTGTTGCATCTCTTTTGTTGTTGTTGTTGTTGCATCTCTCTTATTGTTTTTGTTGTTGTTGCTTCTCTCTTGTCGTTGTTCTTGTTGCATTTCTCTTGTTGTTGCATCTCTCTTGTTGTTTTTGTTGTTGTTGTGGTTGCATCTCTCTTGTTGTTGTTATTGCATCTATCTTGTTATTGTTGTTGTTATTGTTGTTGCTGCATTGCTCTTATTGTTGTTGTTGCATCTCTCTTACTTATTTCATCTCTCTAGATTATTCATCTCTCTTCTTTATTTCATCTCTCTTGCTTATTTGATCTCCTTTGCTTATTTCATCTCTCTAGCTTTCTTTTCCTTTCATTTGAGATCTTGGGATATATAAACCTCATCTCAACATATAACAAGGTACACGTACACAAAATCTGATTTTATACTATGTTAAATTGTTTACCCGGTTATGAGTATTCTATACTCTGTCATATTGTTTAGCCAATTATGAGATTTACTAATTCTCACATCGGAGGGCATTTGCTAGGTAAGTCCCTACGTTAATTTAAGAATTGTGTTCCTTGTTAACAGTTTAGAGGTTTAGACAACCTTGAAGCACATATATAAACCTCATTTCAACATATAACAAGGTACACAAACACCAAATTCGATCCTATACTCTATCAAATTTTTTACCCGATTATGAGCTATACTAATTTTCTCGACGGAGGGCATTTGAGGGCATTTGAGCTATACATTATCATTTTTAATGGTGTTGCTTACTTCTTGTTGTTATTACTTCTCTCTCGTTGTTGTTGTTGTTTTGTTGTTATTGCACCTCTCTTGTTGTTGGTGTTGTTGCACCTCTCTTGTTGTTGTTGTTGTTGCATCTCTCTTGTTGTTATTGTTGTTGCATCTCTTGTCTTATCTCCCTTGTTGTTGTTGCATCTCTCTTGTTGTTGTTGCATCTCTCTTGTTGTTGTTGTTGTTGTTGTTGTTGTTGTGTCTCTCCTGTTGATGTTGTTGTTGTTGCATCTCTTTTTTTGTGGTTGTTGTTACATCTCTCTTATTGTTTTTGTTGTTGTTGCTTCTCTCTTGTTGTTGTTTTTGTTGCATCTCTTTTATTGTTGCATTTCTCTTGTTTTTGTTGTTGTTGTGGTTGCATCTCTCTTGTTGTTGTTCTTGTTGTTGCATCTCTCTTGTTGTTGTTGCATCTCACTTGTTGTGGCAGTAGCAGTAGCTGCTGCATTTCTCTTGTTGTTGTTGTTGCATCTCACTTGTTGCAGCTACAACATCTTTCTTCTTGTTGTTGTATCTCTCTTGTTGTTGTAGTTGTTATTGTTGTTGCATCTCTCTTGTTGTTGTTATTGTTGTGTCATCTCTTGTTGTTGTTGTTGCTTCTCTCTTTGTTGATGTTGTTGTTGTTGCATCTTTCTTATTGTCGTTGTTGTTGCATCTCTCTTGTTGATTTTGTTGTTGTTGTTGCTTCTTTCTTGTTGTTGCATCTCTCTTGTTTTTATTTTTCAAAGGTTGAAAATACATTTTTGTTTTTCAAAAAGATATTCAAAAATTGAAAATAATTTTTTGTTTTTCAAAACTTGTTTTAAATATAAAATTAAAAACTCTTTTTTGTTTTCAAAACCCATGAGTTAGACATACCTCTATGATGATACTTGCTTGACTATGAGAAACTCCTTCATATGACAGAAGTTAATTCTTCAATTGACATTATGAAGTCAAATATCTCAGATGTACATAACTACGATGGATGCTTCACCCGTTGTTGCATATGATATCTATATGTAGAACACATCTATCAAACATGCAGACTGTTAAGCTCATATTCCAAGGACACTCTTCGCAGAACTAAGAATTCTTCTTCAACTAAGAATCCTCTGTCGATTAAGGATACACCAAAGAACTCTAATCTCATCTCCCCTCCTTTATTTATTAATATATGATATATAAATATATAATATAATTAAGATAAATATATGGTGGGGCATGTAAATTTATTGGTGTTTGTGCCACCGCCGGAAGAAGTATTTTTGTTGGATAGCTTAAAGATGTTTTTTATTTATTTTTAATGATTTGGGTAGCTTGGGGGAACAACGTTTGCTCCCCCACATGCTCTTATAGGCTCACTCTAAAGAACCACTGCATAGATGGTTTGGGTTTTGCTATTGGACCAAAAACCCAACATAATGCTCGGGAAAGGAAGGTGTGGGCTTGCCAGGTTGGGCTAGAGTACCAGCGACATGTATGCTTTAAGCAACAGTGAGGAAATTATCAAGAATGAGCCTTTGATCCGTGCAATGTTCTTTCATAGCCTTTGATCACTTAAGATTTTGGAACAATTTGAATAGATAAAAATACCCTTCAGATAATAAGGTCGATGAAAGGTCTATTAACTCAACCTTTGATAGGCTGCCGTGCTTATTTAATCTCCCTTTCGTTTCAGATCTTGAGATATATAAACCTCATCTCAACATATAACAAGGTACACGTACACAAAATCTGATTCTATACTATGTCAAATTGTTTACCTGGTTATGAGTTGTACTAATTCCCACGCCGGAGGGCATTTGGAGGGTAAGCCCCTGCTATTATTTAAGAATTGTGTTCTTTGTTGACAGTTTACAGTCTTAGACAACCTTGAAGCATATATGTTCTAGTCACATTTGAGGCTCATCAATCCCCTAATATATTTTTGAATACACAGGTTTCTTTTTCCTTTCATTATTTTTTATTTTCTATCATTTCTTTTCCTTGTTATCGTTTCTATTATTAGTTTTTAAGGCTCATTCTTGAGGAAGATTGGGCGTAACAAGTCTGCCCTTGAGGCATCAATTTATTTTCAAACTGTTGATGTTTCATTTGATAGCGTTTTCACATTTTGTTTTTTTTAACAATTTCGAAAATGTTGGGCTGTGGTACTTTTTGATAATTTGTTTGTGTATATTTTGTGATTATGGAGTAGCCGGTAGGTACAGTGTGATGGGCTGACAAGAAAGAACATACCATCTTCGCATCCACTCCAAACCCTCGTCTCCCTCCGGTAATTTCCCTCTCATGAGTCCTTTGTGATATTGAATTTTAATAGGGTTTGTGAAAATTATGATATTTATGATCTTAGTTTATTGGGATTTTATGTGTGTCAGTGGGTTTTGTTAATTTCTCTCTTACACACGCACACACTCTCTCTAGCCCACATGAATTTTGATATTGGATGGTAACAGGGTTCTTAATTTGATATGCTTGTCTCTATCTCTGTGTATATTATAGCATTCGTCTCTCTCTCTCTCTCTCTCTCTCTCTCTCTATATATATATATATATATATATATATATATATATAAGTTGAATTGAAACTCAGGCACATAGTAAACATTATAGAGAACAATGTTAGTAGATAATCTAATCGTGCCTTTGTGAGTAATAGTAGAGGTTTTTCCATTTGGCAAGTGAATGACAAAATGAATGGCTATAGGTTCAAGGAGTTGATCAAAGGAAGTGGTTATGATCAGTAGGTCCTCTGTCTATAATTCAGTCATTAGGTGCAAGTGTATAACTAGCTAAACATGCAGGATTAACAATCTTAGAGCCAATATCACACTTACCAGCCAAATGCACCTCAGGGTTATTAAGTACAGCTGCAGAATTAACACACCCTGCATTAGAATTACTAAGTATAGACATAAGTTGTTGATACTGTTCATGAGTAAAAGGATTGTTGATACTATAAGTGACATTTCCCTGATTAACAACCATTAGGCGTATTAGAAATCTTGGTCTTCCCTTTATTCTTGGGCATTTTGGATAAATTAGGCTTGATTCAATGTAACCGATGCCAGTCGGGATAGCCATGTAAATGAAAGCATTCCTCTTGAAACAGGTTGAGTACTTCCTCGCGTAGTCTTTTTGCCTTATTGTATCTGTTGCCTCAGTTATTGTAATTACCAGAAGATCCATTGGTTTTGCTAATGAATGCAGTTGATACTTCTTCAAGATGTGGGCAAATCATAACCATCAACAGATTCTCTAACAGGTTCTTGATTTGCATTTGGGGTTTGATTTGTATAAAAAATGATTAATCAATTTGAACGAATTACACAGAATCAAAATCAAATTTTCTAAAGATACACAGACAATTGTTACCCACACAACCCTTCAACTAATTAAATTGTTACGTTTGACCCCTTGACTTGAAATAGGCTGCTGCGAGTTAATTTTGGCTAAGAGATTTTGAGCTGGAACTTTGTGTGTCTCTATTCTCTTCTTTTGTAAATGTTTCATCCCCGAGAATCGACTGGATCCTTCACGCCTAAAGTCTCGAGTCCTGTCCATTTCTGAGATTCAATCAATTACAACACTAAGATTGAATATTCGAAGGAACACACCTTTAAATAACTTCCATAGCTAAAATGCAATAGAACCCACTTCAAGATTAGTTCAAAACCAACAATAATATGTCTTCAATAAGAAGAATTTGTAAATACTTTTGAGATGGATGTCTACAGATGAAAGTAGTCCAAGATGAACACAGATAAAAAGGAGTTGATTACAGCGTTGAAAACTAAAAAGTCAATTAAACACGAAACATTCCAAAATGGACAATTCTAACCTCAATGGATAGAAATATCCTTTTCTTAATCGAGTCGTACTAGCAACGGTCGACTTTTCCAATTGGACGGAAAAATAAAAAACCCAATTCGCTCCCATTCACTTCGACGAAAGAAAACCCTCTCTTCTCTTCTCTCTCTCTCTCGCTTTCCTCTCTCTCATTCTAGACGGGTAGGTACAGTGCGATGGCTGACAAGAAAGAAGATTCACTTCGCCAAACAAAAAACCTTCTTATGCAATTCATGTTCATTCCCAATTCAATTCTCATACTAAGCCCTCTGATTTCAGGTACGTACTGCTACTAATCCCCTTGTCTCAAAATGATTGATTCTTAAATTTTACCTAATTTGTGTTCATTAATTATTGCAGTGATATTCTCAGAGAATTTAGTAGGAGAGTTAGAGAGGGGGCCGAAGAATTATTTAAAGGGATATCTATGAGCTTGGGACTAGACGACACCCAGATTGCAACATCACCCAGATACCATCTTCGCATTCACTCAAAACCCTCGTCTCCATTATTGATTTGCCCTCCGGTAATTTCCTTCTCATGAATTCTTCTTGATATTGAATTTTAATAGGGTTGGTGAAAATTTTGATATTTATGATCTTAGTTTATTGGGATTTTATGTTTGTCTGTGGGTTTTATTAATTTCTCTCCCTCTCTCTCTCTCTCTTACACACACACACTCTCTTTCTCTCTAGCACGATGATGAATTTTGATATTGGATGGCAACATGGTTCTTAATTTGATATGTTTGTTCTAGTTTGTTGGGAATCTTTATGTGTGTGTGTTTTTGGTTTGTGTTTTGATGGATAGTTTTGTAAAGACATGTCTTCTTTCAAGAAAACAATTCCCTTTATCCTGTACAAGGCAACCTCTCTATCTCTTTGCTCGTTATCTTGCCTTTCTACCTTTCTTGCTCCGAGCGCAAATTCTCTTTATGCGTTACCGAGCTCTGATTCTCATAGTGAGTCCTGCTTGTGAATAGGTTCTTAGCCTCGAGTTGCTAGATAAACGGCATTTTGCATTCTTAGTATAAAATAGCACTCCTTGAATAGTCCCTTTCCCTCAATTTAGCACCGAAATATAGCTCTCGTAAACCATTTCTCAAAGGTCCAAAGTTGGGTCATTCTCCCTAACATGGTGAAGGAGAAAGATTAGGCGAGGATGAGATTCTTCATGAACCATCTCCAATGATGTCAGGCAAATAGGTTATATCGAGGATTTGATAGGAAAAATGGTCAGAAGCACGACAATTCCAAAAATTTCTTCCACGACCCGCGCGTGTAAGCATAAGGAAGAGGTTTTATCCTAAAATCATCATTATTCGTATTCTGGAACCCCGTTCTCATCTCGACCCCGAAGACCTATGCGGTAAGTGCACATTCTAAGTCGATGAATGACTCCTTCTTCTCGGGTATCGAAGGAGTCTAAAGCCAGAGGGGTAAGCAGAGTCTCGGAGGAGAAGGCTAAACCACAGTTTCAGACCGAGGGGAATCTTACTATAGAATAGAGGTAGCTCCCTTTTGTATTCAAGTGAAAGAAAGGTTGAGACATCCCTCCATCCGATCCCCATCTTTTATGCTTATCTCGCAAGCGCGATGAAAAAGCGAAAGAAGAGAAAGAAAAAGCTCTCCTGGCTTGGTCGAAAAAAAAGACTGGACTGACAGAAAGCTTTCTCACTTTGTAGCTATATCTGATTAAGGTAAAGCATAAGTCTCTCTTATGTGTGATTTTAGAACCTAAGCTGCTTGGGGATAGAATTCTTAGAGTTCATTTCAGGCCTTGGAAAGGAAGAATGAGGGACTCTGATTACTTGAGAAGCTTCTTACCTTTAGTTTCTGGTATGGAGCCAGCATCAATACATGTGTACCATGAGGGGGTGAACCCGCATCTCGGCAATAGACTGTTCTAGCCTAATGCCAATTGTTGATTATGTTGAAGAAGAAGAAAAGAAGAGAAGAAGAAAAGAGTTTGGAGAAGCCGTAACCTCAATCACGGTTAGGCAGAAATATATATATATGTTTGTGATAACAAATATTACACCAAGACCCCCCAAACATATACCTTATACCAACTAAACCCTTAATACTTCTAACACTCCCTCAAGCCGAGCATAAATGTTATGCATGCCCAAATTTTGTTACAAATATATCTTATTCTTGGGCCATTTAAAGACTTCGTGAAAATATCTGCTAGTTGATCGCCAGTCGGAACAAAACTCGTGGAAATTATTTTCTCTTGAAGTTTCTCACGGACAAAGTGACAATCAATCTCAATATGCTTTGTTCGTTCATGAAACACTGGATTAGATGCAATATGAATAGCTGCTTGGTTGTCACACCACAACTGCATAGGCATTGGATTCCCGATACCGATCTCCCCAAGTAACTGACGAATCCACACTAACTCGCATGTAGCATGAGCCATAGCATATTCTGATTCAGCACTTGATCTTGACACAACCGATTGTTTCTTACTCTTCCAAGAAACCAAGTTACCCCCAACAAACACGCAATATCAAGAAGTAGATCTCTTATCTGGGGATCCTGCTCAATCCGCATCAGCAAACCCTTCTACTCTCATATGTCCATTATCTCGATATAGTATGCCTAGCCCTGGAGCTCTCTTAAGATACCGAAGAATCTTAACAGCAGCCTCCCAATGTATATTCCGCGGAGAGGACATAAACCAACTTACTACACTAACTGCAAATGCAATATCTGGTCTCACACAAAGAAGATAGTTCAATTTCCCAACAAGCCGCCGATATCTCTCTCTGGATCGCAAAGCTTTCACCCCTTCACTGTAAGTTTCAGATTCGGATCCATAGGAGTCTCGAAGGCTTCGCTCCCAACATGCCTGCCTCACTCAACAAGTCACACATATACTTTCTCTGGGACAAGAAGATGCCTTGCTTGCACCGAGCAACCTCAATCCCTAGAAAGTATCTCAAATTACCGAGATCCTTCGTTTGAAACTTTTCCTGAAGGAACCGTTTTAGTGCACTAATACCTGCACTATCACTTCCCGTGATGACAATATCATCCACATAAACAACCAGTAAAATGATTCCTTCACCCCTGCGCTGATAGAATACTGAGTGATCACTCTGACATCTCATAAGCCCGAACTCAAGCACTACCTCACTAAATCTCCCAAACCACGCACGTGGAGATTGTTTTAACCCGTATAATGACCGCTGCAAACCAACTAACCAGACTCCCCCTGAGCAACAAACCCCGGAGGTTGCTCCATGTAGACCTCCTCGTGTAAATCACCATGAAGGAATGCATTTTTGACATCCAATTGATAAAGAGGCCAATGAGAAGAGGCAGCAAGAGAGATAAGTAAACGAACAGAGGCAAGCTTAGCAACTGGAGAAAAAGTGTCCGGTATAATCAACCCCATATGTCGAGCATACCCCTTTGCAACAAGGCGAGCCAAAGAACCATCCGGGTTGACCTTAACAGCATAGACCCATTTGCACCCAATAGTATGTTTACCTGATGGCAATGAAACCAAATCCCAAGTTTGATTGTGCGTAAGGGCAGTCATTTCCTCGTCCATAGCTGCCTTCCAGCCAGGATGACCCACTGCTTCAGACACAGACTTAGGAAGAGAATGAGACTCAAGGACACTAACAAATGCACAAAGATCAGGAGACAAACCATCATAACTAACAGAGTTAGAAATAGGATGTAACGCACAACTACGTTTACCTTTTCTAAGGGCAACAGGAATATCAGGAATATCAAGATCAAAAGGAAGCTGGATCGGGCGACGGTGGTAGGACTGACTCGGCAGGAGCAGGAGCAGGAGGCATATTCCCTTGAGAGCACGTGTGTCGGGTGTAAACCTGTTGAATAGGAGGACAAGGTATATCAGAGGTAGGGAAAGAAATGGACTCCACAACCCGATAGAGTAGAAAATCATCATCGGGAACAAACTCAATAGACGGAATATCTGATGTAGGATAAAAGGACACAGACTCATGAAAAGAAACATCAGCAAAAACCAAATATCGATTCAAGTTAGGAGAGAAGCATCGATATCCTTTCTGAGTACGAGAATAACCCAAAAAGATACATTTGAGTGCCTTAGGATCTAACTTGGTGACATTAGGGCCGATGATCACGAACAAAGGCTACGCACCCGAATATCCTAGGAGACACCGGGAATAGAGACTCCGAAGGAAACAAGACTTGATGAGGGATCGCTCCAGAAAGAACAGAAGATGGCATACGGTTGATAAGATAACAAGCAGTTAACACAGTATCTGCCCAAAAAGGTTTAGGAACATGCATCTGAAACGAAAGCGCAAGAGCAACCTCGAGAAGGTGACGATTTTTTCTCTCAACAACACCATTTTGCTGAGGAGTATCAGTACAAGAGGATTGGTGGAGCATGCCATGAGCTAACATAAATTTGGAGTAAATAGTGGAGAAATATTCTTGAGCATTATCACTGCGAAGACGTTCGACAGGCACACCAAATTGAGTTTTAATTTCAGCACAGAACACAGAAAAAATATCAAATAACTCAGAACGATGTCTCATTAAATAAATCCAAGTAACACGAGAATGATCATCCACAAAAGTAACAAAATACCTTTAACCTAACTTCGAGACAATAGGACTAGGTCCCCAAATATCCGAATGAACTACATCAAATGGGGCATGCGCCCGTTTATTAACCCTAGAAATATAAGAAATGCGATGATGCTTCGCAAACTGACAAGCATCACATCCAAAAACTGGTAAAGATGAAAAATCTGGACATAATTTCTTGAGACTCGACATAAACAGATGACCCAAACGACAATGGATTTGAAACGGGGACAAAGAGGCACTCGAACACGCAACTGGTGTAGATGAAGCCTCAAAGAAATAAAGTCATCCAGACTCCTGCCCTCTACCAATAATCTTTTTCATCACACGATCCTGAAAGATGCAATGAGTGGGAAAAAATGAGACATCACAATTATGATCACGGGTAAACTTACTAATAGACAGTAAATTGAATGGAAAACCAGGAATGTATAACACAGAGGATAATGAAAGAGAGGATGTGAGACAGATATCACCCTGCCCCGTAACAGAAGCAATAGACCCATTGGCTACAGTAACACTTGGTAATGTCGAAGATGGAAGGAATGAAGAAAAAATACCTCTGTTGCCACTCAGATGGTCAGAAGAACCGGAATCAATAACCCATTTACAAGTAGAGGAAGAAACACACGCAGTAGGTATACTGGACAAAAGTAGCAGTGGAAGAAGCGGACGAAGAAGCCTGATAGTGGGTATATCTTGCAAACTCATCATCAGTCATCCGTATGACCTTACCCTCACTAGGTTGAGACGGATTGGGTAGGGGGCAGACTTAGTGTTAGAGGCAACATGGGCATATCGATCACCAGACGATTTACCATGCAACTTCCAACAATTACGAATCACATGATTCATATCCCCACAGTGATAACAACTACGAACCTCTCTACTCTCCCTACCTCCACCACCACCACCATCACGACCTCCTCTACCAGAAGATAGACCACCACAACCACTAGTCTCCTGACCCTGATGATGGTGAGATGTCTGGCACACAAGTGCAGAGGAATCACCAATACTACTAGTGAGGCCAACTGAAGAGGACTCTAGAGAGGCCCGAAGCACACAAGAGAACACATCCTGAAGAGAGCCAACACTTGTGCCCGATAAGATTTGAGAGCGAGCAGTACTGAACTCGGATCTCAAACTAGCTAAAAATCCAAGAATAATCAGGTGTTCTTGTTGTGTCTGCATAGTACTAACCTCTGTACTCAAAGGAAGCAAAGAACTCCATTCAATCACCAATTTCTTGTAGTCCGCAAAATACTGGGAAACACTATGACCTTGTTGATCCTGGCGAAACATAGCACACAACAAGTCATACATCCGGTTCATGTTATCCTTTCCCCCATACAACACAGCTAAATACTCCCACAAATCACGAACAGTGGAAGTATGAGCAGCCAATTCAGTCGTCTCATCATCCATGGAATTCATGAGCTTCCAATACAAATCAACATCGGCACGGATCCAAACAACATCAGTAAAGTTAACTGTGGTGAGATGATCTTCCTTATTTTGCCCTTTTAAATTCATTTCAACAACCCGCCGCCACATTAAATAATTATGTCTTGTTAATTTCTTGTCCATAATTCTTTCTCAGCTGTTGAGGTGTTGGTATCTTCAGTAGAAAGCAGTGCATCGGGATTTGGGAGGCCCCTTGGCAATTTGTTGGGTGATCGGAGGGAGAGCAATCAACAGGGGTTTCGATAATGAGGAAAAGTCTATTCGGTATTGAAGAATTCTTTGTTTCGCACTCTATTCTCTTGGTGTGTAGAGGCGTGAACTATCACTGGCCGAAAATGTCTTTTGTAGAGTTTGTAAATAACATTTCTAGTGGGTAGAAGCTCTCGAGCTTTGTATACTTCTAGTGTACTAAGGGCCGCGTCACCTTTTTGGCACGCTCATATTTATATACTCTTTACTTATCAAAAAAATCTTTGTACTAGTGGAGAAAACCTCGAAACCATGGTTTTAGACTCAAAGTAGTCACCATATTCACGATGTCGACATTGAAAAACCAACAAGCAACCAAAGCGAACCAAAGAGATAAGGATAGGAGACTGATCTAGCCTAAAAAACCCCCCAAAAACTTGTTTAATCTGAAAACCAACCTTGAACCAGAGACCTACTGGCTCAGGCGACCAAATATGCGGTCGAAAAAAATTCGGCGAACTTTCGGCGGCGTCGAGATTTCGAGCAACTTCGTGACGGCCAGGACAGACGAGGTCACCTAGGCTGGCGACACCTCTATGTTGTATCCTTGAAAAGACGTCGCATCCCTCCGACGATTCAAACACATGCGCATTGCTTGAACTCATGTCGAACAAAAAGCGAAAGGAAAAAAAAAGAAAGAGAAGGATTTGTGAAGAACAATCAGCACGAGGAGATTATATGGATTCTGCTCGATACCATGTTGGTTGTAAAGGAGAAAAAACGATAAAAGAGAATTGTGAAAGTCGTAACCTAATTACGGTTAGGCAGAGACGTATACATATGTTTGTGATAAAACATTATACATCAAGACCCCCAAACATATACCTTATACCAAATAGACCCTCAATACTTCTAACACTGTATTAGTCCCTCCTCCCTAATAAAGTCTTTTTGCTCATTTAAATATGCTCGAAGCCCGAGTTTGGTGCAAAATCACTAAGTTTTTGTTATTGAACTCTTCATTCCAAATTTATATTGATGGCATAATCTAACGTTGATACACCTCATGATCGTCTTTCAAAAAAAAAATTAACCAATAAACTCAAATATATTATGGAGAAAGTGTCAATGAACAAATCTCTATGTTTTTTTATAAGTAAAGATTGTATTAATTACGACGCCAAAAAGGGAGGCGCAGCCCTGTACACGGGAAGTATACTAAACAAATTATTATTATTTTTATAAGTAATAATTGAATAAAAAGCATCAAAATAGGTGATGCGGCCTATGTACAAGGAGTATACTTAGCCAAAAGAATTAGCCAATATCAATATTACTTACAAAATCCACAAGAGTAGTGTTAGGACTAGGAGTGGGTTGAGCTGCCTCGGAACACCAAAAGTGAAGGGTGCGAGTCTACAAAATCTTTAGATCCGGGACAGCCATTTCCTCATTGTCAAAGGCCCGGTGGTTCCTTTCCTTCCATAAAATCCAACACACTCCCAAAAGAGCTGTCTCCCATATGCGGTTTCTCCAGTTTCTATACCCGATAGACCAGCCCCTAACATGATCAAGAATCGACCTCGACATGACCCGAGATATCTTGAACAATTCCAGCACAAAATTTCACAACTCAGTAGCAACTTGGCAATGCAGGAGCAGATGATTCACACTCTCCTCACAAGCCTTACACATATAACACCTATTAACGAAGATCATGTGTCGTTTCCACAAATTGTCCCCGATAAGGATAGCTTCATGGGATGCTTCCCACATGAAGAAAGCCACTCTCTTGGGGCATGAGAGTTCCATCTTGCTTTCGAGGGAAGGAAGTTCTATCGCAATTGAGGAGCTTAAAGTAATACGATCCAACAGAGTAAACAAGACCCCTTGAGCCTATCCACACCACCCTATCCTCCAATCGTCTATGTTACGCTCATTAAGCCTCTCCAAAGCTGCACTACCGAGTCTATCTCCCGATCATGGAAGTTCCTTCTAAGCGTGGGATTCCGACTTACCCTCCTCGATAGCGATGCCGAACTTACTCTACATTCCTTGTCCGCGGAGACCTCATATAAATTCTGAAACACCTCCCTCAAACTCGAATTACCACACCATCTATCTCCCCAAAAACTCACGGAAGCCCCGTTGCCAACCTCAAAAGCAATGAATCTCTCAAAAGAATTCCACCCTTTCTGATGCCTCTCCACACTCCCACCCAGAAAGTAGAATTGACCTCATTTGGAAACCAACAATGCTCCCTGTTCCATACTTACAAGCCACCACTTGTCTCCAAAAAGCTTCCTTATCTGTAAGATACCTCCACAACCATTTCCCCAATAAAGCCTTGTTGAAAAGTTTAAGTTTTCTAACATTCAAACCACCCATATGAACCCTGAAACATACTTTCTCTCAATTCACTAGATGAAACTTAGGGCCTTCAGCGCCCTTCCCACAAGAAATCTCTCTCGGCTTCACGAAGTCTTTGTCTAAGCCATAATCCTGAAAGTGACGAGAAAATAGGTTGGTAAATTAGAAAGAATATTCTTAATTAAAACTATCTCCCCCTTTGAAAGAAGTTGGCGGCTTCCATCTTGCCAATCTGCGCTCGAATTGCTCAATCACAGAATTCCACATCACCCTACTTTTCGACAAGGTGCACCAATAGGAAGACCAAGGTAAGAAACCGGAAGATATACGGTTTGCACCCAAAAAGCTAGATCCCCAACATTGTCCACAACCCGGCGCAGAATAATCTCACTCTTGGAAATGTTAACACGAAGTCCGAAGCTGTTTGAAAGAATAGTAGTACCAAACGAAGATGTCTCAAATGCAGCGTATCATCAACGAATAGAAGATGAGATACCTACAACCCCCCACCCCTCTCCTCCCCACCTTAAAGCCACTTATAAAACCACCCATCAACGCTTCTCCAACATCACCGCTAAGAGCCTCCATAACAACAATAAAGCGAGGCGACAAGGGATCTCCGTGGCGTAACCCTCTCGAGCTAGGAAAAAATCCCGATGGTACCCGTTCCCTAAAACAGAAAAGCGCACCGTAGCAGAAGCGAATCCATTGAATCCATTTAAAGCCTAAGCCCATCATTTCCAACATATAATGCAGAAAATCCCTGTTCACATGATCATAAGCTTTCTCAATATCCAGTTTGCAGAATAACCCCAGAACTCCGCTTCTCAATCTATCATCCTCTACTTCATTGGCGATTAAAGACACATCCAGAATCTGTCGATTCTTCACAAAAGCATGCTACAGCGTCGAAATAATCCTACCCATCACCCATTTCAATCTTTGAGCAAGCACTTTGGAAATAAGCTTATAAGCGCCACCAACTAAGCTAATCGGTCAGAGGTCTTTCAAATCAGTCGCACCACGCTTTTTTGGAATTAAGGCGATGAAGGCAGCATTAAAACTTTTTTCGAACCTCAACTAGAATGAAAATACTGGAACACCTCCATGACATCTCCCTTAACCACCTCTCAACTAGGGGTGGCAATTAGGTGTTAATGGATAGTTTTGGGTTAGGCTATTATCCATTGGCATAATGGATAATAGCCTAACTCAAAGCTATCTATTAACACCTAATTGTCACCCCTACTCCCAACAATGCTGAAAAATGTCATAGAAAGTCCATCGGGGCCCTGGGGCAGCTTTATCACCCTCCATCTTTCGAGCGCCACTTCCTCGATCGAGAAGGAAGCTCCAACATTGCCGAGTCGTCGAACTAAGTCTATCGAAGACCATTCCATCCATATTTGGCCTCCAATCCCCACTTTCTTCATACAGTCGCCTATAAAAATCTCTGATGCCTTCCTTAATCTCTGCCTCATCTTCCAGCAGCACACCATCAATCTGGACAGAACTAATCTTTTTTGCTGCTCCATGCATCTTTGCCATCCAATGGAAGAACTTTGTATTACTATCTCCTTCCTTAAGCCATTGCACCTGAGACTTTTGTTTCCAACAGATCTCCTCACGAATAAGAAGGCTTTTCAGCTCCCGTTTCAACTGCGCCCTAATAGACTCCTCTTCGTCATCCAGAGAATCATTCCCTGCCCTCTCATCCAATCTGCAAATCTCATTCGAAATGGTTTTGATTTTAACCTCCACCTTACCGAAAACTTCTCTGTTCCAAACTTTTAAATCCTCCTTAAGCAACTTCAACTTTCTAGCTATTCTGAAGCTCGGATCACCTACCACCAAATAAGAATCCCATCTAGCCTTCATCCATTCCAAGAAACCAGGCTCTTTTAACCAACCGAAAAGGGGATTTTCCTTTAGAAATACCACCGCACTCAAGAAACAAGGGAACATGATCTGAAGGGAACATGATGAAGATAGCCCTGGCAAACAAGACTGAGTAGACCCACTAAAGCAGCCCTCCCAATCCCCTGAAGCAGGAATCACGAGAGGAATGTCTATTCTCGAAAATTGTTGGCGCCACCATCACCATTTCTAAGCCACGTGAAATCACCCCTCCCAAACCGAGATCCACCCATTCCATCTCATTAATGAAATCATTCAACTCCATCATTTCTCTAGAAAAAATCCAAGAACCAAAACGCTCATGAGGAAATCTAACTGCATTAAAATCACCCCCTATACACCACGGCACATCCCATCTAGCTTTAGTGTCCTAAAATTCAGCCCAAAACTCTCCTTAGCAGCATTACTACACGGCCCGTAAACCCCTGTAAAGAGCCTGTCCTGTTATTTTCCAGTCTTTAACAAACGAAACTGAGAAATTTCCGAGCGAAGAATCTACTTTGGACAGAACTCCTCTGCCCCACATGATAAGCACGCCCCCAGCTGCCCCTACAGATCCTAAGCGAACCCAATCCACCCCTCTGGCACTCCAAATACTATCAATAAATAATACTGACATCGACCTTCTCCATTTTCGTTTCTTGAAGACAAACAACATGTGGTTTCCATCTCCTTACCAACCCTTTAATTAGAGTTCTTTTACTTGCATCATTAAGACCCCGCACATTCCAAGAAACAATTCGTAGATGCATATTAAACAGTATTTTTCCTCCTTCGATCCCCCCCTGCCTGGCCCATGAACATATCATTAAGACTGCTGCACAGTTGTTTAAGCCCCCTTTTACCCTTTTCCCTAGTCTTATTCAGTCTCTTACAGCTATCTCCTCCTGTCGATCTCCACTTCTTTCGATGTCCAGAAGTAAATCCAGTATCTGGTCTTCAAAGCCTGAACCAGACACCCCCAAAACATTCCCAAAACCTTTGGCTTTCCGTTTAACCCACACTGAGATATCCTCATCCACCTCTTTATCTGTAATGTAAGCCATTTCACAATTATCTTCAGGACGTAAAATAGAGATCGAGTACAGGAAATAGGTTCTCCTTCCTCCTCGGCAGCTCCTCACAAACGAAGAGGACAAACCCCAAAAGTTCCATCGTGTGAAGGCCTCGCTTCCTGCTCCATACCTTTCTCATCTACAAAACATCAATTTTGCTGCCAACACCCCTCTACAAAACAGTCTGTAGGTTTCCAACATCTCCTACCCAAATATAACATGATATACATTGTTGAGTCTTTATCTGCTGCTTTTAGATGAGTTGGTTACAACACCTCAGGTTTGCCAGGTCGTGACAAAACAGCAATATTATGAGTGCCTCTGGCTTATTATCAGTTTCCTCTACCTTGGTTTTGCGATGCCTCGGTGAAGGTCATGATTGTGTATCTCCCGACGTGTGAGCGGGTGGGGACCCATTCCAGTGTTAAGCATGATATACCACTACCAATTTAAACTTTTAGATAGGCGAAGGCCCTTGGTTACTTAATAGAACCACCCAAAGAAAATCCCAAAGACCCAATTCTGACCTCGAAGGCCACACATGTCTTAACGGAGACACCCCGCTAAACCCTGACCGAAAAAGCGCAAGCATCCTCTGACCTCTCCGGGCAACAGCCTACTTGAAGACACCCGCTAAACGAAGAACCTAGCTTCTCCAAAAAAGTCGACCTTTGAGTCGATCCTCCTCGGACCCACCCTGCTCCACCGGCGACGAGCTTCTCCAAAAATCGACCGGCCCATCCAAAATAAAGGAGACCTTCTCGAAAGACCCACCCCCAAAATAAAGGAGACCCCGGCGTCCCCTACCTTTTGACCCACAAAATCAACGAACTGGGCTTCAGCCCCATCTACCAAAAATAGAATTAACTGGCCCACCCAAAGGAGTAGGATCTCCCATTACCTCCAGCCCACCACTAAAAATTGCCTTAAAAAAAGCTTGTTGGGCCTCCTGGATCTCAGGATGCAGAATAAATTAATTTGGGCCTTGAGAAGGAATGGACCCAGATCCATGCCCCACCTCAGCCTGATTTTCTCCCACCCCTCAAACGGCACTGTCACTCCCAAAAATATTCAAATTTGAATCTCTGGCCACCCACGTGCTGGTACCAGCTCTGGCACTACAGCCTGCCTCCTTGTCCTTTTTCTGACGCCACACGTAGCTAGACTACGACTGCGTGCGCCCACCTTTCTTCGCCTCTTCTCAGTCTCACCTCCGCCACTCCTCCTTCCGGCACTGATTCTGGCGAACAGGTGCAGTCTCAACCCAAATAGGCACCTCAAAAACATTATCACCCTCCGCTATGTTAATCGAAGCCGGGAAATTAGACCCGGAGTGCACCAAAATTCTAGCCCAACTCAAATCACTCTGTTTCTTCGCTCTCAAGGCCGACTTCGATGAAACCTCCACACACGTCCCCAACTGCTCGGAAAACCTTACTACCCATAGGTGAACAGGTGGTCCCACAGCTCGAATCCACGCCGAATTAGGTTTCCCTCCTTCCCGATGACAACAAGCAAGCGAACTCCACCTCTCCAAAAACAGAGACTGCGCATTAAACACCCAGGACTTTGAAGAAAGAATTCTTCCCGCTTCCTCTTTAGACGGAAAAACGAATAGGAAGGAATTCTCAGCCATGACCCTTACTCCAACACCACCCGCTGTCTTCCACCTAAGATCAACCCACCTTTGCATCTCCTCCTTGGTCGGCATAAGGCAATCGAGCTCACCAACCTTCCCCGCCAGGCATCTCTCCAAGAACGCATAAGCCCCTCTACAAGAATTAACCTCCACCTGAATGTCCACTCCACTACTAAGCACTGGATTCCGAACACAAGAAACTTAATCTGGCCAGGGGGGAATCTCCGCTGCTTCCTTGTAAGAATTAGTAGGTCTCTTGAACCCAGAAGGACTGAAACCTGCAAAACTACGTAGTTTTCCCACCACCCAACTCCACCCAGAACCATCTTCAGGGATACAGATCATCTTCTTCCTCCCTTGACCCTTCACAGCAACTTTGAAAAACTTCCCCGCTCTGTTGAACTCGCTCGACAACAATACTTCGCTTATCTTCCCTTGTCTCTTCCTCCAAAAGACTCCTTTAATCTGTGCCACCTTCCCATCCACTCGCACACCCAGACCAGCTCATGAAAAGAGATTACAATCTCATGAAGTTTACCTCTGGATATCTCCTGGAACCGAAACACTTCACCACCCTGTTCTAGCCATCTGTGAATTTCAAACAATTTCCTTCCCGTGTTGAAAAAAGTTCTCTCCATCTAAAGTTCTAGCAAACCATTACAGAAGACCAGCACTATGAATCTAGGGTCCTTGTTATCGATGTTAACCCCTTAATAATTCTTGAAGTCAAAACCAAGTGAACTAGCAGCTAACAGCTAATTAGATGGGTTAAGCTCGTCCCATGCTTCGATCCGTATGAAAATGTTTGCTTACAAATCATAAAGCTTGAGAGTCTTGGTACTTTTTATGAAGTTTATAATGGTTTTAGTTTGATCATCAAAAAATATATAAATGTATGTCAACTATTGATCCAGAAAATGATCGAAGTGACTTTTGAATGTCAACCTGACTCTTTTAGATCACTTAATTATGTCCTTGCAGTATGTTTACCACATCTAAAATTTTACCCCAGCACATTCGTAGATATATCAGGCTGCCTTATGTCCCTGCTATATCAGATATGGAAAGTTAACATTCTTATGGTACATATAACTATAAAAGCCTGTCCCGCGCATTCTATATTGCCAGACAACTCATGTCAGACTTCTCAGTGTATGCATGCTAGATTGGGCACGATGTATATAAATCGCAGCTGGTGTTGGCAAGGTCACTGGTAACCAGTTTCCCTATGTTAATGGTGTTGATAGACCCCTTTTGGCCACATGTAAATTTCAAAAGCTCAGGTAAAACCTGCTTGTGATGCCTAGTCCTATGTTTGATTGATGATGGATGTTCTGCACATGCATGTAATATTTATGTAGTATGTGCTGCACCAAAGTTGTGTTTCCTAGTCGCCTTTTACTTATTAGTCTCTTGCACCTTTGTATTCCAATGCCATCTAGAGGGTGTGAAAATTGGGTTTCAAGGACAACTGATGCTAATTGCTTTATTGTAGCTCTTCACCTCAGTTTAAATAATTTAGGTACTTCAGAAAGCTATCTGCTGAAGAAATGTTTTCCTTCATTTTCTGACCCCTAGTAATTTGAATTTTCAAGGACACCCTTCATTACTTGGTTAAACTGTCCTGTGGATTAGCATTGACCTCCCCCCCTCCCTATGTCATACTTTTACACAGCCTCCTCCATTATGTTGGAATTTACATTGGTATTAGATTGCAGATAGCGAGGATGCAAGACTAGTCAGAGAGTTTTCACAGCTACTTGATGCATGTGAAGATTATATGAAAATGGTGAGATTTTGTGTTATGCAAATTCTCTGTTAACATGAAGTATTATGTGACGGATCTTATTTTCTAGAGTGACTTGGAATCTCGGGACAAATCGTCAGTGCCAACCATATCGGAGAGGTTTGACATGACTGCTTCAGATTTTTACTTGATAACGATTTATTTTAGCTCCTGCTTTCTATATAAAATATCTTCAAATAAACAGTCGTCCTTTGTTCGACTCTAGGTTTATGGGAGTTAAAGCTGCTATAGTAACTGATAATTCAGATTTGAATTCCTTTGCTGGCAAACTGGGCTTTTCTGTGTTGCAATCAAACCAGTTAATCAACAGTGATTCTTCTGTTGCCGAGGCATCAGTTGATCATGTAGTCTCTGAGTTGCTGAAGCTGCTCGGATTTGAAGATGGTAAGGCTTTAGAAACGAGTCAATTTGACTTGGTTTTTGTAGACGCTGTTACTGCTGAAAAAGCAAAAGATAAAGACACAGAATATGTCAATGGTTTGGTTGGTGGGATAATGCACCTAGCCCAACCTGGATCTGAGATAAGTTCACGTCTGCACTTGTCTCTTGTGTTGAGTTATGGATCCGTCTCAGATGATGATGGCTCCATGTTATCCGTTTCAATCACAAACCCTAATCACATTTCAGATTTCTCTTTGCTCTTCCCTCGTCAAAGTTACACTGTGAGAGGAAGCAGTTCTAGGGAAAATATTAGGTAAGTGGAAATATATATACATATATATATATTTTTTATGTTCAGAAAAGCTACACGACTAACTTATTGTGTATAGGCACCATTCTCCAATGTTACTCGCACAGTGGCAGAGTGCTGTTACCCGCAAGGATATGGTCGAGACGTTTACTTTTCAGGACTTTAAAGAGAATACGGAGTACAAATTTGAAAAAACCCTAAGAGAAACCCAAGACCATTTATGTTAATGTATCAATGTCCTTGACTACATTATTAAAAGATTGAGAATATCTCAATCTGTTAAGAAGAAATGAAACTGCAAAATCATGAACTGAAGAATTGTTTAAGAAGAAGAAGAGAAGTTGTATTTCGTATTGAGTGATTTTCTACTCTCAAATTGGAGAGTTTCTGTACATTTATACAATGAAAAGAATACAGAAAATATCTGATCGATCTAACAAACTAAGAGGCTGAATAACTGCTTTGATCAAAACAGAAAACAAAATTCCTAACTGCCTTCACATTGTTTCACTCGACATCCCTGTATTTTTATATAGTTACACTCGATACCCTGAGGTTATGTAACTGATTTAACTGCCTATTTTCTTCTGTCACTTGACACCCTTAGTCTGTTGTAATTTTACACCCGACACCCCTGCATTCTTTGAATCTGGAATTGCATCATCCTGTTCTTCACTTGATTCTGTAGCCTTGATCTCTTCACTTGTGTCGTCCTTATCATCATTTATAGCCCCCCTCAAGCCCAAAGGATGAAACAGGTTGAAGACATTGAGCTTGACTAGAAAGGCTCTCAAAGCAGGAGAGGCCAAAGCCTTGGTAAACATGTCAGCTAGTTGAAATCTGGTAGGGATGTATCTAGGAGAAACTGTCCCAGCAAGAATTTTATCTCTGATCAAATGACAATCAATTTCAATATGTTTAGTCCTCTCATGAAATACTGGATTGGAGGCTAAACTAAGAGCTCCTTGATTGTCACAGTGCATAGGAACAGGAGTTAGATTGTGAATGCCAAAGTCTGAAAGTAAGGATAGTAACCAAGTGACTTCACAGGCTGCATTGGCTAGGCTTCTGTACTCAGCTTCACAGGATGATCTGGAGACTATACCTTGCTTCTTGGCCTTCCATGAGATTAAAGAGGAACCAAGGAGCACACAATAGCCAGACAAGGATCTTCTAGTCATTGGACATGAAGCCCAGTCTGCATCACAATAGATCTGAAGAGAAATAGGACTAGAAGAAGAGTATAGAAGACCTTGTCCCAAAGACCCTTTAAGGTATCTGACTAGTTTTAAGGCAGCCTCCCAATGAGGAACCCTAGGGCATGCAAGAAACTGACTTAGAATATGAACAGCATAAGTGATATCAGGCCTTGTAATTGAGAGGTAAATTAGCCTCCCAATGAGTCTCCTGTATTTGGAAAAATCTGATAACTTGACACCCTTATCAGCAGCCAGACCATGATTCTGTTTCATAGGAATTTTGGAAGCTTTAGCAGACATGAAGCCTACATCTGAAACAATTTCTAGGGTATACTTTCTCTGATGAATGCAGATCCCAGCTGTAGATCTAGCAATTTCTATGCCTAGAAAATATTTCATAGAGCCAAGATCTTTAATACTAAAATTAGCATGTAGATGAGCTTTGACTAAGGAAATGGTAGTAGGATCAGATCCAGTAATTAAGATATCATCTACATAGACTAAAATAGCAGTGAAGGAGGTAGGTTTGGACAGAGTGAAGAGAGTGTGGTCATTTTTGGATGCTTGAAAGCCAAATTGAAGTAAGACATTGGTAAATTTGGTGTACCATTGTCTTGGAGCCTGTTTAAGGCCATAAAGTGACTTGAGCAACCTGCATACAAGAGGGGTTTGAGAAGGAGGAAGAGTGAGGCCAGGAGGAGGCTTCATATACACCTCTTCATCCAGATCTCCATGCAGAAATGCATTAGAGACATCCATTTGGGACAAATGCCAGCCCTTAATAGCAGATAAGGCCAGAAAAATCCTGACTGTAGTCATCTTGGCCACAGGTGCAAATGTCTCAAAGTAATCTTCACCCTCAGTCTGTGTGAATCCCTTGGCTACCAGCCTTGCTTTATACTTGTCAAGACTTCCATCAGCCTTATATTTCAACCTAAAGACCCACTTACAGCCCACTGCTTTCTTGTGAGGAGGAAGTTCCTGCAACTTCCAAGTATTATTGAGTTCTAGTGCATTCAATTCAGCATTCATGGCTTGACACCAATTTGGATCTTTTAAAGCTTGAGAATAAGTGGTAGGTTCAGACAATGAAGAGATATTACATATATAGGAAAAATAAGAAGAAGAAACAGAAGAATAAGAAATGGGAGAGGTCACACCTTTGGAGCAAGTAGAGTTGATAAAAGTGGATGGAAGACCTGCATAATCCTTGAACTTACATGGAATTTTCTTCACTCTGACAGGCCTAGATGAGTGATTCTCAGATAGAGGAGGAGACTGTGAGGACTGGGATGAAGACTCAGGATTAGAATTAGATGTAGATGCCTCAGATGTGGCAGTAGACTGAGAAGGAAACTCAGGTATGGAAGAAGATTCAGAAGAGAAGGATTTTTCAGGAATAGGGGTAGATTGTGGGATAGGATTAGGCTCAGGTATGTGATCTGGTTCAGGCATTGTTGAATGTTCAGGTATGGCAGGTTCAGGATTGAGTGTATGGTTAGATTGTGGTACATGTGTAGGTGGGACTGCAGCTTTAGGATTATTTGCATGTTCAGGTATAGATGGAGGGTCAGGTATTTGGGAGGATTGAGGGAAAGAGTTAAATGTAGGTGAAGGAGAACAAGGAGCAGTAGATGAATTGTCAGGTGAAAATGTTACTGGAGTAAACATAGGAATGTTGGATTCTGAGGTAAGATAAGGGGCAGTGCTATATGGAAAGATATCCTCATAAAAGTAAACATCTCTAGAAAATATTACTTTATGGGATTGTAGATCATACAACTTATAGGCTTTCTTGCCATAGGGATAGCCCAAGAAAATACATTTTGTTGCTCTTGGAGAGAATTTATCTCTGTGTGATTTTAAGGTTGATGCAAAACATAGGCAGCCAAAAGCTTTTATATGAGAATATGTGGGAATTTGATTAAGGAGCATTTCATAGGGTGTTTTGTGAGATAAAATAGGTGTAGGGGTCCTATTAATCAGATAAGTTGCAGCAAGAACACAATCTCCCCAAAATTTGATTGGTAAATGGGCTTGAAATCTCAAGGCTCTTGCTACATTAAGCAAATGTCTATGTTTTCTCTCAACCCTACCATTTTGCTGAGGGGTTTCTACACATGAACTTTGATGTTCAATGCCAAGAGATGTAAGAAAAGAGGAGAGAGTGGTATTGAAAAATTCTGTTCCATTGTCTGACCTAATGGCTTTAACAGAAGTAGTGAATTGTGTTTGAACCATCTTGAAAAAGGCTTGAATATATGAGAGAATTTGAGTTTTGGAAGATAGTAAATAAGTCCAAGTGGTTCTTGAAAAATCATCAACTATAGTAAGAAATGAATTAAACCCATTGTAAGTTTTATGATGGTATGGACCCCATACATCACAATGAATAAGAGAGAAAGGAGCTGTGGCATGACTAAGACTTATTGGAAAAGGAATACGACATTGCTTAGCTAAGTGACATACATCACATATAATGTCCAAGTTTTTATCATTACATTCAATAGGAAAGTGTTTCAAAGTTTGAAAAGGGGTGTGACCTAGTCTAATATGCCAAAGTTTAGCAGAGTTGGAATTAAGAACAGAAGCAGAAACACTAGGCTGCTGCATAGTAGATGATATTCCATGTAGATTCAATTTGTATAGACCTTTATCCATTTTACCAATCCCCTTCAAGCTCCTGTGGACTAAGTCCTGAAAGAGACAATAAGAAGGCATAAAAGTTAAGGAACAATTACTGTGAGAAGTTAATTTGCTCACAGATAGCAGATTAAAAGAAAAGGCAGGTACACACAGAACATCAAATAGAATGATACCAATAGGAAGTTGAACTTGACCAATATGTGTAACTGAAGCTGTAAGACCATTAGGAAGAAAAATAATGGAAGAGAAGGGCTTAGGATCAACAAGTAAGTGGAAGGAAGCAACAATATGGTCAGTAGCTCCAGAATCTATGATCCATTCTAAGTCATTGTATGATTTATTGAATTGAATAGAACTTATAAATCTTGGTATTGTAGGGGACTTACCAGCCACTTGATCAACAGTGGGAGTAGGAGGACATGAGGTAGAGCAACTTTGATTTATCATGTGAAGTAGTTGATTGTAATGATCTTGTGACATGGAAATGTTTCCAGTTTCAGTTTCTGCAAAGACGATTTGGTCACACAAAGATTCACATGAGTACTTTGAAAAGTAGGATTAACAGTGGATTTAGGCTTTAAGTTCTTTGGCATCTTGGCTGGATTTGGCTTAATACCATGCAGTTTGTGCCAATCAGGAAAGCCTAGAAGGAAGAAGCAGTTTGCTTTTGTGTGCCCTATACCTCCACAGTGATCACAGATCAAATTGCCTTTGAGATTTCCTCTTTTACCATTTCCAGCAGTGTGATATCCTTTATTACCATTGCCACTGGTGTTTTGTACCTTACTATTTCCAGAAACATTCTTAGCAAACAAAGCAGATGAAACATGAGAATCCAGAATCACAAAACTTGGTGTTTGCAATACAGAACATTCTTTGATTCTCTCATCTTGAATTAACAAGGATAGACAAGTACTTATGCTTGGAATAGGAGTCATGGCTAGAATTGAACTTCTAATTCCAGAGTAGGATTCATTTAAACCAATCGAAAGAAACCGAAACCTTTTGAACCCGGGTTATATTCTTCCATCTTTTTAAGCAGACCACAGGAACAAGAGCATAGACATTTTGGCATATTACTTACTTCTTCAAATCCATCCCAAATAGACCTAAATTTTGTGAAATAGGCAGTAATGGTCATTGTTCCTTGTTGTAAATTCATCATTTCTTTCTTAATTTGAAAAATTTGAGTGCAATTTCCTTGTGTAAACCGACATTCTAAGTCATCCCAAATTTCTTTGGTTGTTTTAAAGTAGACAAGGCTTGCACTAATTTCAGAAGATATTGCATTTAGAAGCCACGAAACTATCATATCATTGCATCTTTGCCAATGAGACAGATATTTTGAATTCAGATTTGGTTTCTTATGAATGCCTGTGACTATACCAAGTTTCAGTTTGGAGGAAAGAGCTATTATCATAGCTCTCTTCCACTGATTATAGTTTGTATTGGTGAGGACATGAGTGATCAAACTCATTCCCGGATGATCATTTAGGTGAAAATATAAAGGATGTGAGGCAGGGATAGAAAGATGTACCTCGACTGATTCATATTCATCAACTTCTTCAATTTTCTGTTCCTTTGGAGAATCTGATTTTTGTTGTGCTTCTTCAAGGTTCTGATTCTCGGTTGACATCTTCAATGTGTTGTATAATTGTGTATGATTCCAATCTTGTAATTGAAATCTGAATTAGGATGCGGAAGCATGAACTTGCTCTGATACCATAAAAGATTGAGAATATCTCAATCTGTAAGAAGAAATGAAACTGTAAAACATGAACTGTAGAATTGTTCAAGAAAAAGAGAGGAAGTTGTATTTCGTATTTGATGATTTCATTCTCTCAAATTGGAGAGTTTCTGTACATATATACAATGAAATGGAATACAGAAAATATCTGTTTGATCTAACAGACTAATCTAGCTGTATAACTGCTTTGATCAAAACAGAAAACAAACTTCCTAACTGCCTTCACATTGTTTCACTCGACACCCCTGTACTTCTATACTGTTACACTCGATACCCCTGAATTTATGTAACTGAATATAACTGCCTATTTTCTTCTGTCACTTGACACCCTTAGTCTGTTGTAATTGTACACCCGACACCCCTGCATTCTTTGAATCTGGAATTGCATCATCCTGTTCTTCACTTGATTCAGTAGCTGTGGTCTCTTCACTTGTGTCTTCCTTATCATCATTTATAGACCAGTTTGCCATTCTTATTATTACAAAAACAAATTAGATCTGGCTATATAACAGTGGACGAAAATTTGAAAATTTTTCAAACCGTAGATGGTGAAGGACGAAATTCCGGCATTGAAAGACTGAAGACCGACTCGAGCTATACGATGTTCGGAAAAAGTAAAGCTTGAGACAAAAAGAAGAAAAGACAAGGTTTTAATTGGCAGCGGCGGCGGCGGTGAAGTTGAATTGTGTGTTTGAACTGTGTTGATGGTTTGGTTGTGGGGGGGACTACAACACATCAAGGCATTTAGAGTGGTATTTGGGTTTCTTTTACCCATTTGTTACATTTTGACCCCTTATCTTTATATATCAATTATATATATATTCCACATATTATTGATATATAACAATATTGTTTCATTTCGAACCCTTTGGTTTCTAATCTATATCTATATATATATAAAGCCTAGGTAGTCTAAAAATAGTAATTTTCAGCCAAAAATTACATCCCTAAAATAGTAACCTCTATTTATAACAAACATTTAATGAATCCTATAATTAAATAATACAAATTTAAATGTCTATAACTCCTTGAAACTAGAGCCTAGAAACTAGAGCCTAGAAACTAGAATCATTGTATTCATTATTTTGTTATCCAAACATAACATTTTATGCATATAACCGTTAATTTTCCATTGTTGCCAAATAAAGTTCAGAAAAATCATGGATGACTTTGCGCAAGAAATTTCACTGAAAGGAATCACAAATATTCACAATTAATTCTAACTGAATGACTAATATGTATGTATATACATATATACATTTTTTCAATGAAATCACAAAAACTCACAATTCATTATAACTACATGAAATATATGAATATTTTTTGTCTATTTCATCGGACCAAAATTCTTAAAAGAAATATTATAAACAAAATTACAAATACTCATTATTGTTATTAAATATATGACTGACCAACAAAAAGATATAGATTTGAAATTTTGTTGTTCATTTCATCATATTTAAAATTTAAAAATCATCAAAAGTTCATCTAAAACACGAATGTACATGATTAATTATAAATGACTGACAGATCTAAAAAATATATCGATTTGAAATAAATAAAATTTAACACATACTTCAAGTAATAAGAACTATAAAATGGTAAATAACAAAATGAAACGAATAATATTGCAAGATTATTTTTCCTTTACCAAAGAGGAAATGTTTCGGAAGTGCAAAGTTACCTCTCTTTAAAAAAAATTGAACCGATCATTTAATCATGAACGTATTGATTTGTTGTTGTGTACGAAAAGTATCAGATTTACATCAAATTGTAGAATGCCTAAGTAATCTCACTTGTCTTTTAAGGGTTTGAAAAGAATATGATGAAAATTTGGTTGGTCTCTTTTGACAGATATTCAACCGCTGTCTACTATACTTTTTTAATCGGAAAAAAATATTTTTGATATGAAAGGACGAGTATACATTTAATGAATCGGACATGCTTGCGATAATTATCAGTTCATACATTGCCATACATGATTCAAAATTGTGTAATTGTCATTCTCATTTCATAGCAGTGCATCACGATTTTAAATCGATGTCTCACGTTCAAACCGGTCTATTTCCAATTCATAGTGATGCATTACGATTCTAAATTAATGCATCGTGAATCCAAATCGACGTATCGTTACTGAAAATCCATACATTGTGATACACATTTTTTTGTATTTTCATTTTAATTATTTATTTAATTTTCATAAATTGCAGTTATTCCAATTTATTTATTTTATTAGTGTTAATCAACTGACACATATATTTCTTTATTTTCATATTAATTTTTAATCAAATGATATTTTTCTATTCATTGAAATAATCTCTTCTTTTAGTTTTGTTTTTTGTCTTCATTTTGTTTGATTATAATTTAACTGAGTACAATTTGATTGAAAAATATATATGTCCGTGCGTTTAACGCACGGGTATAAAACTAGTTTCACATAAAGTTTTAGTATTTATAGGGGCAAAATAAGTAATGACATAATTTAACGACTTAACCTAATGTCCATCCAAAAAATAGACTCATTTGCAGTCTAACTAATGTATAGTGGCAAGAATGAAAATTTTAATCTATCGGTGACCGCTTTACAAGTTTTTGAAAAGTTTGGTGGCCTAAGTAAGGGGTTTTGCCAAATTGTAATAATGTGTATGTATTATAAATATTTTAATAATGTGTGGTTTCATTTAATTCCATCGTGTTTGTGGTCATAATTAAAATATGTTGAAAAAATAATAATAAAATGATAAAAGTGTTTTTCTTAAAAGAGAAAATTTTGAAAGATGAAAATTATATTAAAATAGATAAAAAAAAAAAAAAAAAGGTAATTAGGACAATTATCAGGGAACATAGTGAGTACTCTAAATAATTGTCCGGTTTACTTTTTTTTCGTCCATTCTAAAACAATCGTCTTAAAGAGAAGTCCACCATTACAATATTTATAATAAAATCAATTAACTAACGGCATGTTAGGTCAAACATGATAATTATTTAGGAATGAAGGGAGTACTGTAATGGCTATGTGGAAGAAACAATTAGGATAAATACAAAATTTAAAGTGACTATTTGTATTAGAGAAAAACCGACCTATTTTTCCTTCTAAGAATGTCACTACTACCAATATATATAGTCAATTACTTCAAAATAATCTTCCATCTTTTAGCTCATTGAATCAATGGGTTTACAATTACAAGATTGTTTTCAGAAAAGTCAAAAAATATTTCGACAACAATAACTCAAAAACCACAAAATGATGAGAAAATGAACCACAAAAGCATTACAAATAGAAAAGTTTGTGTCTTCCCTCAATCATAAAGACATGTTTTTTTCCCAACAACATATCTAAGCATTAATCTGAGATCATTTGTATCTCAGAATCATTTGATGCAGATTCTATTTTTGGTATTTTTCTCTTGAGATGAACATCTCCAGCTGATAACCTGTAAAAAAAATACATATCAAACAACGATGAGAACAAAAATGAATGAATGGTGATCATTGAGATAAAGAAAGAATTAAAGATATTGAAATCGCACCCCAAACGCAATGAAATGCCCGTATCTGCTTTCTCTGGTCTGCAGTAACTGATGGGGCTGCTTGAACTTACAAAAGAGTTCTTTCTTCCGGTGGAACCGTGTTCATAGTTCATTGCTGAACCACGTCGCCGTAGCTCCTCAATCTACACATTTTGGAGAGAAATCAGAATATTCCGGCGGGGTGGGGGGACACAAAGTAGCCGAGAACTACTAGCATTGGATCATTTGCAAACCCACGAGTATAACGAAGAGATCAATATCGTGACTTAATTACCTGTTCCCGCAAAGCTTCATTTTCCATCATTGCCTTTTGTTCCTACAAAACCAAAATCAAAAGGTGAAAACGTTAATTAACATGGCAATCATATTGAATGCACTAACATGGCTTCCAAGGGATTCAAAGACCTCATTCGAAGTTTTTGAAGACGCTTATATAGGATGTTTACACATAACTTACCTGCAATTTTGATTTCTCGAGCTGCTCCAACAGCCCTTGCTCCTAAAAAGGTATCGAAAACCATAGAACAAAAATGAGAAATTTGAACGCAAAGGCAAAATGATAGTTCTATTTCGGTCAAGAATCATGATGTGGATTCATAAAAAGAAAACGCTTGTTTAGTCTCCGAATAGAGAAGAAAATTGTGTTCTTGTAATACCCCATTCCACGTCGGATAGGTATGTGAATTGTTTGTAATTTATAAGGGGGCCACACTCTCCTTCTAGGTACCAACATCATCCATAGACTTTTTCTTCAAATTCATGTTCATAAAAAATTCAATGAAAATCAACAGAAATAATCTTGAGATATGCCATGCTTATATTTATAGAGTTCGAACCTTCCTATCCTTAACAGCTAATATGCCTTCATTTAGTTGATGCTCTAAGTGCTGCAACTCCTTCAAGCTCAATCCTTCCAACTCTTTTCCCAGCATTCGCCTTCAACATCACAATTAGTTAGAATAGACAAGGCTTTCTGCAGTGACGGATTCAGGAATTTTGCTCCAATGCGGACACAAATATAACAATATTACAATATATATGTAGAAATCTACACAAATAAACAAAATACATCTCATTAACCAACCATTTTTTCTGCTTTAAATCCTTAGAATTTGGATTAATATTTGAAAAGTATAATAATTAAGAGATATATAACCAAGATTATATATATATATATATATATATAGCTCAGCGGTGTCACGTGACACCATAAAGGATGCATGCATCCACCATTGGCTTTCCGCCAAGATGAACTTTCTTCACTCGTTTCTGTATTAGTACAGTTTTCAAAATGAAGCTTTTTAAGCTTTAAGTTTGGGGGGATTTTGTGTACTAGGCTACCTTTTGAACTATGAGATAGGAAAAAATTACTTTTTAATTTGAACTGATTTACGAAACACATTTATAATAATAAGCTACGTCTCAAAAAAAGTTGCAAATGAGACTAATAAGTTAGAATCATAGGATATAACAAAATGTGTTGAACAAGCAACTGTGTCAAAAAATTATTTGATGACAAGCTTGTTTTTCTAGTAAGGCCTTCGAATAATGAACATTGTCGCTCGTTGAGGACTTGGATTCGAAAGCTAGAGTAGTGAATAGATGTATGTGTTCACGAAGAACTAACCGGTATACTTTTCGTAGCCTCACAACTTCAGCCTTCAAAACATCAATCTCTGGGTTCGATTCCTTCTTAAGCACAACAAAATGACATAATAAGTATATTTTGAATAGATGAAAAGGTGGTTCTTTCATATATTGACTTCATGAAGATCAAAAAAATTCTTAGTTTGAGTTACCACTGTTGCATTCTCAATTGAAGGAAGCTCTGCAGAATCTGGATTCCTGTTGTATCTTGAAAGGATTCGTTCCATGCTTCATTAAAGAAAAAAAAAAGTTTAGTTTAATCGAAAATGGTTAAAAAATCAATGGCTAATGCATATTAGGATACAAGTTGTCACCCTAAACGAGTCGATGGTCACCGTTGCTTAAAAAAAGCAACTTGGCATTTTACACTGTCAAAATATGGAGCAACGATTCGTTCTTGAATGAACATCATTAAAATGAAAACTCGAGACTGATCATTGCTCAAAGGTTGTTTCAAATACAGTACCCTTTAGACTGAGTCTCGATTTAGTTAGGTTCGATTTTCCTGTATTACGAAGACTCTGAACTGAAAATCGCACTTCAGTTATGATAAAACCTCGAATCTAATCAGCTTGGCGTTAAAGAAAGGTTAGCAGATAGAAAATATTTATACGTAAAATATGATTTCATAACATAGATTAGTCCCTCAACTACTGTGAACATGTAAATTGTATTCAGTAGTTGGATAGTGTTGAGCAGTCTATAAGGACCCTTCCATTTCCCATGTACAGATCATGTAACAGGGACCTTTCATTTCCCCATGTACAGACCATGTAACCATATATCTCTTGTTCTTTTGATGTTTAAAAAGGGGAGCCAAACACCAACTCAATCAAGTTGGGAAAATTTCTTAGTGTGGTTTATCTCTCCCTCTCTTATCTGTGCCTCTTCTGCCTTGCGTAACACTTATTTTTATATGGTATCAGAGCTTCTTACGAGCCATGGAAGATGCTTCAATCAATTCATCCAAAACCAAGGCTGCACTATCCTACTACTGAATACAATTTACACGTTCACAACTACTACTGCGCACAAACCAATGTCCTGCACAGGCCACCATAACTCCACAAGTGCTATGCTCCAGCGTGTGTGTTAGTGAAAAAATGGATGATAAAAGGGTAAGGCAGGAGAGGATAGGCATGGCAAAAGGCATCGGAAAGGAGAAGGTTGAAATGTGACCAAAGCACCTCCGGTCGGTCCTCGGAGCACTCACGAGGTGTTCCGATACATTGGGTCCGAGAGACTTCCCTTATATTTGATTTCGGTCTCCCTCTAGGTGTCCCCATTATGTGTTAGCTAAATGAATTGCTCAACACAAAAATTTAGCCATGGTTAAGTCACAGAGTCAGCCCTCGTATTTTCACTATATTCTTTTTAGGCAATGCAAAATTCAGTTTCATTTTATACCAAAATATGAATACCTATGATGTGGCATATTCTTATTCGTTAGATATTTTATGAATCCCACCACTCCAACCAATTAAAATGTATCACGTCATATAGTACCAATATTTTAATACAATTGACTATTGAGCAATTTGAACTCATGAACTGTATCAAATATCAATCTGAAGATATGGAGGAAATTGGAAAATGGACAGGAGTATATGATTATGTGGTATGTAGCTGTCAAACACAAAAGAAAAATTAAAAATATAAAAAAGTAAATAAGTAATTAGGGGATTATAATATATATAGTACTCCCTCCGTTCCTGAATAATTGTCCTGGTTGATCCGGCGCACAGTTTAAGAAAAAACAATTGACTTGATTATTTATATTGATTTTATGTGCAATTTCCTTTAAAACTCATATGTATGTGACCCATAATTAAAGTAAAGTGAAAAAGTAAGGGTAAAGTGGTAAAAGTGATGTTCTAAAAAGGTAAGTTTCAAACTAGACAATTATTTTAGGACGAACGAAAAAGGAAATGAGGACGATAATTTAGGAACGGAGGGAGTATTTAGAAGGGTGGTTCGGTTCGATTTGACATAAGAAATCGCAAACCAAACTATTCGATTTTTATTTTTCCAAATCAAACCGAATCATTCTTACTTCAAAACCGAACCAATCCGCTTGATTCGATTTGATTCAATTCATCGATTCAATGGTTCGGACGTACACCCCTAGTAGTTATATTCAGTTAATGCTTTCAAACAATTGTTTTTATTTTTTCTCAATGTAAACAAAACGTAATTAAAACAGGAAAAAGCACTCGTTTCCTACCAAACAAAAAAATAGTCCCGTTTGTTAGTAGAGAGTAAACTTAGAATTATATCAAATTATTGTATTATAAATTATATAATTTATTATATAAAAAATTATAAATTATAAGTTATAAAATATTAATCATTTAAAAACTATTTTCAGAAAACTACTGGTAACAACTTTAAGAATTTATAAGAATAAATAAATTTTTATCTTTAATACAACAAAAATCAAAAATAAATTATTCTTTTGGTACGAAATGAATAAACTTTTAGAAAGGATAAAAAAAAGTGTGCCTAAACATGTTTTATTGCTAGTTCACATAGAGCGAGACATCAGTCCAATGGTAAAGTCGAAGTTTTACAAAATGTAAGGTCTCAGGCTCAATCCTTTCAACATGCCTCTTAGGGAAAATGTAAAAAAAAAAAAAAAAAACGAGAGCGAGAGCGGAGCATAAATTAGCTTAGAGCGTGATATATTATTGTACATATAATACATTTTAGAGTTAAAATGTAACGTGATATAAAAGAGTAATTAAATAGTAAATATAGAAAGAAAGAAAAATACAAAATCAAATATCTTTCAAAATCTCAATAAATTAACATTAGATCTAAACCAAACTCATCAAGTTTAGACATGATTTCAAATCTTGTACCGGACTCCATGTCTCATTTTTTATCTACATATAAATAATGAAATTCCCTATTTACAATAAAAACTTAAAGAGTCAGTAAGGTACAACTATTAAACAGTCTTATAAATCTTAATTCGTAAGACAGAACCTTATTCATTCTCTCACAATTTAATTCATCAATATAAGGTCAATTGGGTTAAAGAGAACCGTAAGACCGCATTTCCTAAGTTTTTGTCAACTATTTTAATGCTCTATTCAAAGCCCTTTTTGACGCATAAAGTTTCTTTCGTAGTTGCATTTAGCCTAAACCTAAGATCATCAATCCAATATGAACAGAAATTAGCTTAAAGAAAATAAACCAATTAGAAGAATGTATCACACAACAACTTGATATAAGAAAAAAATTGTATTGTACAACTATTTAATCATGTGATGAAAATAAAACCAATGAAGAAGGGGGTGGGGGAGGAGAACTATGTAGACGTACCGAGAACTAGAGAACTCATAGAGCTTGCCGGTGCTAGAAAAGATGATAACACCAACCTCGGCATCGCACAAAATCGCCAACTCCTTGGCCTTCTTCAACAGCCCGGCTCGTCGTTTCGAAAACGTCACTTGCCGGCTGTTTATGTTCTCGATCTTTTTTATCTCAATCTTACCCCTCCCCATCTCTCTCTCTCTCTCTCTCTCTCTCTCTCTCTCTCTCTCTCTCCCTTCAAGCAAACTACAAAGCACAACAGGAAATCAGTATTTGAAGAGAAATCATATTCTCTGTACTTATCATTGAGGGGTTGGGTCTATAAAAGGAAAGTGCAACTAAATGTGGGTAGGGATAGGATGGAAAGAGAGTAATGGTTGTTACTAAATTTAGCTAACACCATATTTTGGTAAGTGGAGATTTTGCTTTTTGGCAAGGACTTTGCCATTTTTGGAATTTCTTATCTATTACAAGGAATCTTTATAATCATAAAAATGAAATGAATTATTTTTATCCTTTCCTTTTTGGGATGATTGTTTCCTCTCTGTGTATTTGTGTATTTGCATATATCTCTTTCTTTTACTTTTGGGTCCAATTTCTATGTTTGGGTTGGATGGGTTTATGAATTTAATTGCAATGACGTAAGCAAATGGTACAAATATGGACAATTAGTAAAGTTGTTTAATTTATTTGGAAAATTATTGAAAGTTTTAAGTCCTTTTGCAGTTTCGTATTTCCAAGTCTCAAATTTTGATTTAATGAAAAGGTACCTAATAATAAAAGAATTACCATTTTAAGGAATCAATTAATAAGATATAATTATAATTTACTTTAAAAAATAGTTTTTCTTTCCTTTTTAGATCGATTCACCATTTTATTATTTTCCATTTTAGAAAGTTATTTTTATCATTTTACCTTTTGATTTGATTACTAGTTAAATTGATGACCTCAATCTCACATGCGTATTCTTAAAAAATACACAATATCTTAATATTATGATAAAGTCAATTATTTTAATTTGTGTGTTGGGTCAGGACAATTTTTTGGAAACTGGGTAGCATTTTTAAAGTAAATCAATATTATATTTTAATACTTATAAGAAGTTATTTTATACATGGAGGAAATTAGGAACAAATAAAGTTGTTACATACTTCCTTCATTCCACCCAAATATTTTTGAGAACTCTTTCAATGAGAAATTCCTTAACAAATGACGGGGTTCAAGCACAAAGCAAGAAAACTCAAATTTTATTAAAACTGAAATAATATTTAATATGGTATTTATATGCCCCGACAATCCAAACCCTAAAAGGAAAAGTCTTAAACAAAAAGATTCAAAGGCCCGTAACAGTACTTAAACAACGTTTTTTGGGTTAAAAATGAACTGTTCACGGGGTAAACCCCGTGAGTCTTGTAGATCTCGTCGAGAGCTTCAATTTGATATGTGGTGGGTCTCGTAATTCATCCGGACGATAAAGTTATGCTCCGTTAAAATTCTACCGACCGTTAGGTGCTCTCTACATCAATTTTATACTTGAAAAATATAATAATTAAGAAATATATAAGTTTTTGTTTTGCCCTCTCCGCACCCCTCTAGATCCAACTATTTGTCATTCATAGAGAAGGAGCATGGTATGGGAAAAACAAAATTGTATAAAAGCACCCTAATTTAGTCCGAGTAGGTTGCATAAAGTAAAAACATGTATAAGACGGTCTTACAAATATTTTTTGTAAGACAGATCATCATTATCCGACTCATTGTGTATTGGTAGCTTGAGCTATGAGAGAGTGACGCTTCATCTTACGAATTAAGATCTGTAAGACAGTCTTACATGAGACCTAATCATCGCATAAAACGAAACCTCACCCTTCACACTTCAGCCTACCAACACATGATGAATCAGATTAATTACTTCATCAAGAATTGAAATTGGAAGATATGTTTGAATTTAAGGTTCGTTTTGTCGTTCATAATTTATTTATTTTCTCTTTGGTTCCATAATTATTATTTTTCTTAGTCTATCTTCTACTTTTTATATTAATCATTACAAAATCACAAAACGATGATCTTCAATACACACAAGGCGATAGACTTTCATGATTTTCCGTTCCTTCCACCCAAATATTCTATACTTGAAAAATATAATAATTAAAGAATATATAAGTGTTATTAGGGTTGTTCATAATTACAATAATACTTTAGAAAAATTAAAATGATTATATCACATATGAAGATTGGTGAGTAAATTAAGTTGAAAAGTTTTGTAAGATTGTAGACAAATTGAAAATGATTATTTAAATGAAACATATCAAAATAGAATAGTCTTCAAATCTTTGCTCGGAACGAAACGAGTATATTGTTTGAAAGAGCCAAACTACTATTTTGTCAAAAAAAATTATCATTAGAAAATTGTTTTATAAGGATGAATGTTTTTATGTTAAAAACACTTTAGAGGTTTTTTAACTATTTTTTTGTGTGGGGTTTGGGGGGGGGAGGGGGAGGGGTGGGGTGGGGTGAGCGTAGGTTTGTTCTAGCCCTCTGCACACCCCCGTTATATCCAAGTCCAACTATTTGTCATTCATAGCGAATGAGGGGCAAAACAAAATTGTACATAAGCACCCAAATTTAGCCCGTGTATGTTTATTCTAAAAAATAATCGTGAATCGGTATACTTTTCTAAAATTATAATCGCTCCATTATTCTCTTTTTTTCCCAAACGATAAAGTGTTTTTTAAAAGTTTTGTTCTAAAAATATCCTTTCCTCCGTCTCCGTCTCCCTCATTTGCGAACAGTTTTCTATGCTAATTGAATAGACATTGAATTCTCACATCCCCTAATTTATATTCCTCTTCATATAATCATATTCAATTAGTGTTTAATTTTCGAAAAGCTAAAGCTAAAGTCTATTTCCATTCCATAGCACCGGTCCGTTGCAAACCCACCTTCCACGTGACTTTGTTTGTTTGAGAGTTCGTAATTCAATGCTTATTCTCATTCATTAATCTACAATTCTTCTTCTTTTTTTCTTCTGCAAAACTAATGGAGTTTTAATATCAAGAGGTTGGTTTTCTTTCTTCTCACTAACGTGGGCTGCTGTGTTTGTGCTTCTATGATGTCGCATCGAAACCAACGATGCCCGAATCGAAACATATATTGTCTGAATCGAAACCAATGATACCTGAATCGAAACCAACGATGTTCGCATCGAAACTATCGATGCCCGAATCGAAACCAACGATGCTCGCTATTACTCTTGGAAGAAGAGTGACCGGTATGGGAAAGAAGAAAATATCAGCAGCTTTCCTCTCCACCTTAATGAGTTCATTTTTTCTCTTTTGGGCTTTGAACCTTGGGAAACTTTCCTCTCAGTTGATTGTGACAAAAATACCAAACGTTGAGTTCAAAAGTTTGTTTCCTCTTAGTTGATTGTGACAAAAATACCTATGCTGCCCCAAAACTTTTTAGCGATGCTTGATGGTTTCCATTGCGATGCCCAAATTTGGGACGTAGTTTTTAAGTAACGCTAAAACAAATTGAACGACGCCAAAAAAAAAAAAAAAAAAAAAAAAAAAAAGACGCAGTGGCTTTTGAACGACGTCGAAAAAATTTTGATCGACGTCCAATTTTTTTTACTGATGTTGAAATTGTGACATTGGCTTTGTGTGCGCGTTTTTCATTCATTAAGGGTATCTTCGTCATTTTCCCTCCAAAAGTGTACTTTAACGATTGAAAACAAATATATGAGACTTTTCCGGTTATAATATCATGATAGGGGACCGGCCCGGTTATCACCATTATTCTGATACCGTCTTACAGATCCTAATTCATTAGACGGAACATCACTCTCTCACAGTTCAGCCCATCAACACATTGTGAATCGGGTCAAGGAAATTTGTTTTATATAAAATAGGGCAAATTCGGGCCGGTTCACTTTTTGAAGTTTTAATTCGCTCTAGTCCCATGTTTTTTTAATCGGAAATGGACACTTTTAGTGGCAAAAAGATTGTGATACTCTTAATTAGCAAAAGACGCGCTACGAAATAACTAAGGGATGCATCGCGGTTTACATAATCATACACTGTGATATAGAATATCAATAGCCGACATTAAAAGATATATCGCAAACAAGTGAACAGCGATACAAAATACATGTTTTACTTTAATTTATGTATCAAAAATGATGATAACACTGATGAATCGCGATACAAAATATATGTTTTACTTTTAATTTATGTATTAAAATACATCAAAAATTTATAAAGTCTGGGCATGCCCCAGATAAAAGACTGCATGGAGAGATCGAAGTCTGGGCATGCCCCAGATAAATCTTCATTGTGAGAGAAATCTTCATAGATGAGCTCCATATAGTTGTTTATCATCAAGTTGCTTCTCAAGTTTTAACATCAAGTTCATAAAGATGAAGGAAGAAGGGAATGCTTTTTTGATCTAAGATTTGTATGCATCCGAGAATCATAAAGCTTGAGAAGAAACTTGATGATAAACAATAGCTAAAATTTTAAATAAATCATATGGAGTGAGATGAAATAACAATAGAAAAGCTTGAGAAGAAATGACATTAGATATTTAAAAGACGAAATAGAGAAAAAGAAGGGTTGTTGTCATTATTTTTGGCAATTGATATACGTGCTGGGTAGTTTGATTCTTTTAATGTTAGTTGTTGATATTCTGTTTATTTATATACCACGGTTCACATAATGTTGTATCGCGATACAGAATATCAACAACCAAATATCGCGGTCCTCATACTTTGGCACCGCAGTTAACGTATTGTTGTCAGCATTAAAAGATATATCGCGGTCCTCATAGTTTTGCACTATGGTTCACATAATCTGGAACCGCGATACATGATTCAACGGTTTGTTATTTGTTACACGCGTCTCATGCTCATTAAGGGCATCATAGTTATTTCACTTCAAAAGTATTATTTTCCGGTTGAAAAAAAAAAAAAACATGATACTGAAGCGAATTAAAACTTCAAAAAGTAGACCGACCCACAATTTTTTCTATAAAATACCCGTAAGACAGTATTTCTTTAAGTTTTAGCCATTTAGCCATTACTTCATCGAGCATTGAAATAGGAATATATGTTTGAATTTTGAGTTCGTTTTGTCGTTTATAAGAATTTAGGGTTCGTTTTGTCGTTTTGTAATTTTTTTTCTCTTTGGTTCCATAATTTTTTTTTCTTAGTCTCTACTATTTATATTAATCATTACAAAATCACAAAATGATGATCTTCAATACAAACAAGGCGTCAAACTTTCATGGTTATCCGCTCATTTGAAAATAAGTGTCCCTTGTTGATTTTACAAGAAATTTTAAAAACATAGTTGATTATATGTAATTTTTCTTTAAAACCCTCAAAGTATCTTATGTTAAATCAATGTGCTATTCTTTTTTTCATTTCACACTAAGATATCATAGATAATTTACTTAAAATAAAAATTAATAAAAGACATTTATTTTAAAATGTGGTAAAGTGAAATAGAAGACATTTATTATAGAAAAGGGGGAGTAAAATAAAAGGTATGCTCATGGAAATCTTGCCCATAAATTCTCTACTATTTAAAGGGTTAAAGGAGAAAAGGTTATCCTTATTAGGGCGATCTCGAATATTGTTATTAAAATTTAAATGTGAAATATTAATAGGCAATTAAAAGTTAAGAAAAGATTGTCTCACGGATATATTTTATGCAAGATTGATCTCCCTCACCCAACATATCGTGTGTTATGGGTAAAACTGTGAGAGACTAGGGCAAAGATTCATTAGGCGGTCTCACAGAAGACATACTCATATTCAAGACTCATGTACCACAAAATAATCCCTCTAAAAAAAACGCTATTCTCCTTAAGAGATAATCTTTATTACAAAATCATTATCACCAATTAGTCTATCACTAAGTGGTACCAAAGATCGTCATTAAAAACTAATGGTAGACACGTGGGACGAGTTCTTTCCCCCCCCCCCTTTTTTTTTTTGAAAACATGACACACTAGACAAGTTTTCCAAAAAATATGAAAATTAAGAGAGATAAACGGGCCATTCCCTTTTCAATAATATTCAACCTCTAGCGCCACCTTTTTTTTTTTCTTAACCGAAAAATGAACTTTTGAGACGAAAAGACAATCATGCCATTAATGGAGGAAAATACGCGTACTATCTCTTTCTCTTTCTTTTCTGCCATTCTCTCTCTCTCTCTTACTCTTTTTCTCTCTCTTCTCTGACTTTTTCTCTCTCGTCAGTCCACTTTCTCTCTCTTCTCTGATATTTTTTCTCTCTCACTGGTTCACTTTATTTCCTTTTCCACCTATTGAAATTCATACATGCTCACTTTCATCAATATCTAAACAAAGTGCCTAGCAAGCTACTAGCCAACAGGATCAAATGTATGAGTAGTGTACCGGCCTCATTTTCTCTCTCTTTCAATCCACACCTTCATCTATTCGAAGTTAATTTCATCACCCAAAAACCATGTCCAAATTTGATCCTTATAAACACCTCAAAGTAATCCTTAACCCCGATGGCTCCCTCACTCGCCTCCTAGACATTTCTAAAATGCAAGCATGCATAACTGCAAAATATGAATAAAGGGCATGCTACAAGCTACAGCCACAAAAAGTGTTATATCTCTCTAAGTCGGATCAACTTGGCAGGGACTTAACATATATATTGCCCAAACAAAACAATTTAATCTACAAGATTACTTTCTAACGTTGTTTGAGAAAAAGAAACATGGCAAAATTCAAGCTTTAAGCATCGAGTGATTAAAGGACCCATTCAACTTAGTTGAGGACCTCTGACCTACATGGTACAAAATTTCCAGGGTAAAAACTAAAAGCAAACAAGGAAAATTGAATGGGTCCTCAATCTCGACAAAAACACTTCGCCTAGCATCGGTGGTTTTTGATGCATCGGAGAAGACTTCCTGAATCTTTCCTTGGTTTCGATGCATCGAAGACTCCGAAAATGAACGACGCCCACATCGAAGACTCTACCCACCCACTCTCTCTCTCTCTCTCTCTCTCTCTCTCTCTCTCTCTCTCTCTCTCTCTCATATCAAGGATAAAGAGAAGAAAATGAGTGGGAATGAGCAAGCATGAGCGAAGCTTCTAGGTTTTGTCTTGAAGGAATCCTTTGTTCCAAACATTTTCTAAGTCCATCAAGGCTGCAAAGGAATCTTTAAGCAATGTTGTTATTTGTGCTCGGTAATTACACTTTCCCATCCAAGGCCTAGATCTTAAAAATCATTTTACTTACCTTTTCATCTTTTGTCGATCAATGCTAGATCCAATAGGTCCATTTTCAACAACGGATGGTAATACGTGAAACTTCTTTAGGTCCTCTTCTGGACTGGACTTCCATGGTGCCCATTTTTTATGCACAGAACTAATTATCGATGCCCAAATTTTGGCGATGATTTTTGTATTGTGATGCCCAAATTCATTGTGGTGCCCAATATTTGTATTGCGATGCCCGACTTCATTGTGATGCCCAATATTTGCATTAGGCTGCCCAAATAAATGATGACCAAAAAAGAAAGAAGTGAGAGAGAGAAAAGCATAAAATGAATGGAATTGAGAGAGAGAGAGAAATGCCTTGACGAGGAAAGTTGCTGACGAAGTTCTATGATCTGGTCAACTAAGTATTTCCGTAGAAGTAGTGTGGATGGTGCCATTCTATCTTTGAATAAATGGACGGATTTCGAGATGCAATAAGCAACTCCTTCGATCAATATCTCATGTTCCCGTTAAAAAAATAGAATCAAAAAGTTCATAATGAGCAGCCTGAAAATGAAAGTTTATAGTTGTATGAAGCGAGAAGGGCATTTTAGGAATAAATTAACCAAAACGTACTTATGTAGTTGAAAACAAAAAAGAGGTATTGTACCGGTTACAATTTTAAAGGGGATCGGCCTGCAATTAATCCAAAAAATAAAACAAATGCGCTAGTAGGAAAGCCCAAGGCCCACAGGCCCCTTCCACAATATTTGGTAGAGGTGAAAACAAATCGAATTTGACAAAAACTTGTGTAGAATGGAATTTGGTAAAACGAATCGCAAGACGAAGCTCCATTTAGGAATTTGCAGGTCATAATAAATATAAAACATGTTACTGAAAATTTAAAAAAAAACGGTTCAGCTAAGATGGTTTGGGGCGGAAGCTCTTAACCTTGGCGGAGGTCCCGTTTAGAGGTGTAAATCGGAACTACCGAACCACACAACCGAACCTAACCAAACCAAATCAGTCGGTTTGGTTCGGTTTTGGTCGAAGACGGTTCGATTTCGATTTCAAAAATTGGAAAACCAGGCTGTTTGGTTCGGTTCACGGTTTTTAGTATCGAACCGAACCAAACCAAACCAAACCACCCTATATATTTTTATTTTTTTTCCATTGTTTGTGTTTATTTTAGAATTTGTATTGTTTTATTTATGATAATTTGTTGTTATTAGGTTATTTCCTAATTTTGATGTTAATTCCAAATTAAAATCTTATTTTTATTGTTATTTTCAATGTTGGTTAATTTCATTAAAAATAATTTATATAAACCACAAAACCAAACCAAACCGAGTGGTTCGATTCGGTTCAGTTCCAAGTCTTACTCAGTTCGGTTTGGTTTGAGATTTTTGGAACCAATATGAGGTGGTTCGGTTTGTAGTTTTGACATAAACCGAACCACTTACACCCCTAGTCCCGTTAGCCCCAGAACGATTTATAATTGAAATATTTCAATTTTTGTTCTAGTACCCTTGGTTTTCCAACAGTTGTTGTCGAAATTTTCTTACTCCCTAACCTTTGCAATTTAATCCCCTGTCAGCTCCGTTAGCCCTCCATTAACTTTATTCGCCTTAGGATACTTGACGGACTCTAACGAACTTTGACAAAACGCTAAATAACACATTTAAAGGAAAATGTGACATATTTTAAGTTCAAAATTGACACTATAAAGGGAAAAAATATTATTATTTTCATTAAAATGCAAAGTGATATTTATATGACCAAAAGTGACTCTTTTAATGATAAAAAGTGACACATGTAATGTTAAAAAGTAATACTTTTAAGGTCAATAATGACGATTTTTAGTTATAAAACAAAATGACACTTCTAGGATCAAAAGTAACATATTTAATGTTAAAAAGTGACACTTTTAGTATTATAAAGTGACACTTTAATGCCAAATGTAATGCTTTTCATTTATAAAAATGAGATTTTTCAAAGTAAAAGTAATACATTTAAGACTAAAAGTGACATATTTAAGCCAAAAAAGTAACATTTTTTAGGAAAAAATGATTATTTTCATTAAAAATATAAAATGATACTTCTAATGCCAAAGTGACACATTTTATACTACAAAGCGACACTGTTAATAATAAAAAGTACACTTCATATATAAACATAAGGAGTGGCGCTGTAATTTTTATAAACTAAGGGGTTGCATTGAGATTTTTGAATTTTGCATTATTTAACCTGGATAGATCTGTCTTACGGATAAGAAAACCACCTCATCGAATTGAATTGAGCTTGATTAGTGAACTCGAAATGGTGTAGACATGATTTGTTCTCAAAACAATCTCAACAAGCTTCTTATCAAGTTGAGCTTGAATAGCTTGATATTTCTAAAAAAGAAAATTGAGTAGTATGATTATCAAGTCGAACGTTATTATTCAACAAGTTTTAAAATTTTGTGTTAGATTCATTTGATTATTTCACGTACCAATCTCAAACAAATTTTCTATAAAAATTATCACGAGCTAAACTCGAGTAGTTATATTCGGTTACTACCGCTGCCACCGAGGGGCTGTGAGGCATTATGCTTTGAATAAGTAATTAAATATAAACTATACTTCTATATAAATAAACAGCGGGGATAGCTCAGTTGGGAGAGCGTCAGACTGAAGATCTGAAGGTCACGTGTTCGATCCACGTTCACCGCAATTGTTTTTATTTTTTGGCTTTGCAGCCAACCATACAGATACAGTTCACAGCAGCATCACCTAAAAATGGCTTTCTGCTATATTTTGTTTACTAGTTTTAATTACAGGGATTCATCCATTTTACCCTTTTCTTAGCTTTAACCATATAGTCGATCCCCAATAAGGAAAAAAAGACCTTTTTTTTGGATGGAGGGATTACACTTGGCTGCTTAAATGGCTATAATTAATAGTTATCCAGACAAGCTCCCCTCCATTGAGCATGGGATTCACAAAACACCCTCAAACTCAAGTATGTCGATCTTGTGTTCTTGTATGTAAAGTTTGTCAAAGAACGTAGAATCATAGAAACAACGGATGAGATAAAGTTCTAATCTTTGAGTAATCTCACAGCAGATTTGGATCACTTCTAAACATACCTTGTCGTAAAATTCTTTGAATAGTTCTCAAGGAAACAAGATCGCCTGCGGCCTGCCAACACCCGAAATGAGACCATAATAATCCAGTGAGAGAATGATAGACGCTGAATGTGATTGAACCGAGAAAGTTTGTTCAGTTCGGTTTGGTTTGGTTTGATTTAACTTTCAACCAATCGAGATGTTTTTGTACAAGTGAACTCAACCATTTAAACTCCTACCTAAATACTTTCGTGCAATGTCGACTAAGTTAACCACAACCATGGAGGTAATACCTACCGAAATGGAAATGCCAAAGATTAATATCTTGCCAGAAATGCCCTTATTGGTGTTTTAGGTTTCTAACATTTAGGGAAAGTTTAACATTGGGTTTTGGAGTTTTAGAACACTTTTGGTATTTTAAAATTACTTTTGAGCGTGTTTGGTTGTTAAAAGTGATTATGCATTTTAGTAGGGATGTCAATTTGGAACCCAACATGGATATCCAAATTGAAAACTAACTCACGGTTATTAATTGGTTTGACGGAATATGAAGCGGGTAATAAAGAATAAACGAAATAAAAAACTAACTTTGTTACTCGAACTGTTTATTTTACTAATATAATTTTACTCTTATTTATACAAGTATTTATCATATAATCTAGGTATATGTACGTTAGATGTATAACATCTAAAACCTTAAATTCATTCTAAATCATGCGAAATTGTCACTTAATCCATTTAGTCGCTTGCTTTTCTTCATCACTTCAGGACTTAGGGGTATCACTTCTTGAAAGATTATATTATTTAGGAAAATAAACATAAACAACCTTGAGAAAGTTCGAGAGGCGCGACAACTCAAGGCCCCTAAGTTTGGAGGGCACCGTAACGCACACACATATATAGTCATATTATATATACTAATATGATTTTTGGGTTTCTTTTTTATTTTTCAAGAAGAAAAATCGTGATGCAATCCTGCTTAGGCCCTTATCCATCATGAGTGCCCAGCAAAAAGAATATATTTGAAGCCAATCAAGACCAAAATCAATCATTTTAGTCTTCAAAGTGTAACAGATTTTTCAATCAACTTTAATAGGTTGTATGGATATTCTAGAGCTTGAAATTTGGTGTATGATATATCATATATGGTTGGAAAGCCCCAAAAGTCTAGTTTCTAGCAAATCAAACAGATCTTAATTCAGAATTTTCTTGAAGGAGCTAATATTGTGATGTGATCTCGCCCAGGAGGATTCGAACACATTGATTAAAGGTGATCGTTCTAAAGGTTTGCTAGAATATAACGAAAAAGAAATTGATAGATGAGTCTCCTTCGACCCGCTAATCGCAATTGATTAGGAATCTCGGGGTGCAACGAAACCCAAAAGACGCAATTGTCTAATGAACATCGATCACAGAACACAATAAGCTCACGACTCTCAAGCTTGATAAGTTCAACATGCTCCAAAAATAACTAAGGCTCAAACCTCACAATATTAGTCATCACTAATAATCTCAAATTTTTACATATCTTCTATATTACAATTGGAGCACTTGAGTTTGTATAGTGCTAAAAACAAAAGGATTATTCATCATAAATGTAACAAGATGAATCTAGAATCAAAGTAGTCAACAGTCCCGTTTATTCTGATAGCATGTAGTATTTTCGGTCTAGATCCTTCTAAAAAATCAGAATTAAGATCCATTTGGTTTGCTAGAAACTAGACTTCTATATATTATACGCCAACTATGGTTTCCAACTATATATTATACACCAAATTTCGAACTCTAGAACATCTTGTGCAGTCCATTGAAGTTGACTAAAAAATGTGTTCCACTTTGAAGACATGAATGACCAACTTTGGTCTTGATTTTAGTTGATTTTAGGCCTCAAAAGTATTCTTTTTGTTGGCACCCATGATCGATAAGGGTCTTGGCTTGATTGCATCATTCCCTCACTCCTCAAAAAAAAAAATTAATAAATAAAATTGTCCTCGAATCTTGTTGTGCAAAAATTCATTAGATGATGACTAAATACAAATATGTAATATTAATATAATTCATTAGATGATATAATTTACAATAGGCTCTTCATATTTGTAATATTAATATAATTTAGACCCCTATATTTATCTATCTAATCTAACTACTTGTAAAAGTGTAGGTTGTCTCTTACAACTTAATGTATGGATAAATGTACCTTTTAACTTTATAAATCACTCACCATTAATCAAGGTCAAAAGAGTAAATTTATTATAGACTAATTAATTCAATGAATAATTAAATAATAGTTTGATCCTTTAACTTGTATCTATTTTAAAGTTATGTCCTACATTATTTAATTCTATTCATTTCGTCTTGTATTTTGATTTTTTTTTCAATTTCCCCCACCTACCAGGATCGTTACAAAAGTCGCCCAATATATATATTTTTTTTTTTGTTACATTTTGCCTCTATACTATGTTTCGAGCGAAATTTTCATTATACTTTTAAAGATATATACAATTTCGTTACTATCCATAACTGTCATCCAATTTTAATATTGACTTAATGAAAGTTAAAGATATTTTATTTTTTCGTTTTAGCAAAGCAAGGTGAACTCGTTTTTTTCGTTGTGGTGACTGGCGGTGGCGGCGATTGCAGGGATGGTGATGGTGGGGTTAGGAGTGGTGTTTGGGGGTGATTGTAAGCATAACAATGGTGGTTTCGGTGAAATATGACATTGTTAGATTTCCACATCATCAATTTTTCAAATCTTCATATCAGTTTGAGTTTCAATCTTCAACTTTGAAAATTCAAAAAAATTAATTTGGATTTGTAAATAGTGAAATTTAAGGTTGTAGTGGTGGTAGGTCTATAAATGACGAGTTTTGCATATAGGTTAATTTGAACGAAGGAGTAAATAATTAGACAAAAAAATCAAAAATATATTTTTGAGTTAATGGTGTTATTCGAGGTGATAATGGTGGTGAGTCTATGAATGATGAGATTGATGGAAGAAAACCATTAATAACAAAATAAATTAAATTAATTTTAAATTTCATTTTGGAGAGTAATGTAATTTTTAATTTAAATATTAGAAAAATTATAACAGCAATGTTGCTAGCCTTACAACTAATTTTATAAATTTCCTTACAACTAAGCCATAAAAAAAACAAAAATGTCTTTGTCCAAAACAACTTTGCAGTTATTCAAAACTTAGTTGTTAGCAAAGTAATATAATTAGTTGCAAGGATAACATTTTCCTTATAATATAATTATGCCAAATTACAATTCCCCTCAAAAGTATCCACCAAATCACATTGTGCACCCCAGCCCTAAGGTTTGTTCCATAATAGTATCTGACGTTATCTTTTAAACCCTATTTTTCACCCTAACCACAACCATTAGAAAAGTCACGCTAATTTGACATTTCCTTGTGGATGTTAACTCGAGGGAAATATTAGGAATTTTATGTAAACTTTGGGGGTGCTAAATGTATTTTAGCCTAATAAAATTTAAGAAATAAAATATAATTTTCTAAAAAAATTATATAAATGTGTGTGTAAAGTTAAAATGTTCAAAAAAATGGAGTGGAGGTCCACCATTCCTTTTTTTCTTGCTAAAAGAAAATGTAGAGAAAAAACCCACCATGTTTTTCGATTTTCAGTCGTCCCCAAACCAAAAATTAACCAAGAACCCGATCTGGGTTTTGTCATCTCTCTTAAATTTCTCTCTCTTAAACCAAAAGATAGATACACGTTGGTTTCATTATCAATTTTTTTTATCTTGATGATGAAAACAAAGTACACAAACAAAAGATATGAAAAACTTTTACTCATAGATACCCGTCTCATCTCCGATTTCTTGTATGAAATTGGATCCACTCACCTTCTCTGAAACCACCACTGAAATCAATCAATTTCTCATCCCTCATTTCATCCTCTTATATGACTTAACTTTACTTTTTCTCTCATAATTCTTTAAATAACTCAACCCGACCACCATGACAGCTGCTATGAGGTCGAAATCATCTAGAACCATAGCTTCTACAACATCCTCTCAATTTCGATATTATGTTTTAAGCCATATGCAAGCCGGTCGTATGTCCAATTTTCTCCAGCAAAATTGAAGAGTATTTCAATAAAACCCTTTACCATTTCTCTTAATTCATGTCCGACTCTCTTTCAAATGAATTCGACGATATGTGTTATTGGTTTTCTATTAATACCATGTTTTTATAAGGGTTTTTAGTAAGTATACTCTATAGCCTCTGATTGCTACTTCAGGAGCGACTTTTGCAGGGGACAGAATGAGGGAGATCGAAGATAGAATTTGGCTAAAATCATAAGAGGTAGGCGTCAGAGTTGTGATAGGAGTGGGAAGGGTTTAAGCTGGAGATGGCGGTTTCTATATATGGTGGTGCTAGAGATGACGGCTTTTACGATGGAACCGAAGATGGGATTGCACCAGGAGATGAGAGAATGAGAGGATGTGAGATTAGAGTTTTTCCTTTTAATACATTTACTCTTTAGCCAGAATAGGGAAATGTCATTTTTTCTCCGCACGTGGAAGACCACGTGCTATTTAAAGTGATTTTTCTAACGTTCGTCAAGGGGTAGGGTGGAAAATGGAAAACAATATAGCATCACATACCATTATGGGACAAACCTTAGGTTAGGATGTACTATGCGATTTGGTGGATACTTTGCGGGGGGAATTGTAAATTGGCCATATAATTATTTTTGGATTATTGAAACAATTATTTATTATTTTTATTTAAAAACATATTTTAAATACTAAATGGGTAACTAAATAATGAAGTTATAATCAAATCCCATTTTGAACCCCAAGAAAAATGATTAAAATAATCTTCATGTGACATGCACATACCATTTTCCGTTACTATTTTCAGCACCCACAGACGGAAGGGGGCAAAGTGGGACAAATAGAACAATAAGGTAAGGAAGTGGGACACTTCGTAGGTTGTGGTGCAATATGCGATACATTGTGTAATTTTGAGAGTTAATCATATTTTGACCCAATCGAAAGTAGTTCAAAAACAATATCAACGGTGCCGATGAGAAATTTATTAGAGTTTAAGCTAGGGACGATAAAGAAGGATTGAACCATGGCGTGCCTCATCTTTGTCGTATACATTTGTGATTCGTTCAAATATGAGTTTTGAAATTCGTGGTGTATGTTTGTGTATTATGTTGTACGAGAGAGAAAGGGAGAAATGTCGAGGGGCTGTGACAACTTTAATTTTTTGTGGGTTCTTATTCGTGGCGGCATTGACGTCTGATTGTGATTATCTGATCTTCAGTTATATCTCTCTAATATCTGATATGATTCCGCTCCATTTTTATTTATTTTTCAATAGAAAATTTTGAATAAAAGATTCATACTCTCTTGAGTTTTATCTCAATTAAGTTTACATAAGAGGTCATTGATGGAGAAGAAGTAGAGAAGAGTTGTTGGAGAAGAAGAAAAATAAGTTTCGCTTTGGGTAAATATAAAAGCAGAGAAAGCGTTGCCAAAAAATGACCAAAATGTCCTATACGTGAAATCTCATGTGCACCTTAATATCAAATTGGTGACTGACACTAGAAAGTATCGGAAGCAATCAGCTTTCAAGGAGGGAGATTTGATTTGGATTATTTTGAGGAACGAGCGATTCCCTTGTGGACGTCATGGAAAGTTGAAACCAAGGCCTGATGGTCCATTCAGGATCTTGAAAAAGATTGGTGGCAATACTTATGAAGTAGAATTATTTGATAATTATGGTGTTTCATCAACTTTCAATGTTGCTGATCTCTATCCTTTTGTTGGAGCTGAATCTGATCAAATAAACTAGAAAAAAAAAATGATATGTAAATGACGCAAAACTTAGGTTGTGTGTGGCAAAGTGGGACTTCATAGATGTTTTGGTGGAATTTTATATTTTTTAGTGTAACTATATACTTTGGGGTTGAGAGTTTGATTCTCCAACACAATTTTTTTAAAGGGTCATAAATTCCATAAACGACATTAAAGTCTCCAACAACAATGTGCTTATCTAAGATAGTAAGTTTGAATTGTTTTCAATTTACAAACTGATAAAAATGAATGAACTCATGTTTGATATTAAAAAAAAAGAGATTTAAAAATAACCAACAAAAAAGACAGATGTGTAGGATAAGTTGCTATACAATGACTAAAAGCATACATTATAAATGACTGAAAAACAAAGTATCATAAATGTTAAACACACAACAACATAATTTATAAGTCTCAAAAAATATAAATATTAAAACACACAAAAATCTAATAATTAAAAGTCAACAAAAAATTGAAGGAACCAACAAATCACTTTTAACAAAATCATTAACACCACGTGCAACGCACGTGAACCTTACTAGTCATTAAAAAAAGGGCTCAAAAATTATACTTAACTTATTTAGGTCATCCTTTAGCGAAAAGAAATGTGTAGAGTTTCGTAACGTTAGAATTCCTCAGTTCTTTTTTTCCATAAGAGCATGGACAACAAAGCTCCCCATTTGGGAAGCTTAAGCTTCATTTTTTTCTATTTTATTACAAAAATGCCATTAAGCTCCCCACTTAAGTTTCCCAATAAAAATACTTTTTCAACAATGCACAAACTCCAACACTTTTACATACCCCATCATCTTTATCTTCAATAATTTATTATTTTTATAGAAAAATTGCTAGAAATTTGAAAAATTCATATAAATTTTTTCTGATATCCAAATTAAACAAACCAAGTCTCTATTTGTAGGTAAAAATGTTTACTTTAATACAGGAAAAAAATATATATATTATGGCTGAAAATTGACAAAAAAAAGAAATAGAGGAAAACAAAATGATGATGTGGAATATGGAAAGAGAAGGTGGCAGGAAGGGGGCAGAAGAGAGCAGTTTGTTGTCAGAGACCTCTTCCTCAAACCGTGCATTTTGATGCTTTTAAACAAAAAACGATGTCGTTTTTTGACCTTTTTTTCTGTTAAGCTTGGGAGCTTCTTTTGCTCCCAAATCAACTTTTTGCTTGTTAAGCATTTTTAAAAATCCATTGTTGTTTCAAAAAAATCTCAAATAATCCCTTAAGCACCTCTTAAACTCCATTGTTGTTTATGATCTAACTCTCTCATTCTTAATGTCAGAATTGTAATGGTTAATCTCTCTATCTATATATCTCTCTTTTAAGTTTCTCTTTGGTTGAGTCTACTTCTTTGATCTCTCTAATTTCAGTAAGAATAAAAAACAAAAAAGACAATTGAATTATTTTATATATGTTTGGAACTCAAAATTTAATAGAACTTTATTTTGGCCAAGTAATTTATTACTGTTCAGATTCGATATAAATTTTGTGTAAACTTATATGATTAAATAATTATATTCTAACTTTATAGTTACACACACAAATGACTAAATATTGTCTTAAGTATTGGGGGACTTATTTTTCTTGTTTTTGCGGGCCCCTAAAAAGTTAGACCAGCTCTGAGCATGACTAATTAATTCATTTACATTTTTCTGAACTATCCAAGATTATGTTTATGTATGTAATATTATTGTTAAGTGTAATAGGTATTTATATATGTAATTTAGTGCGTATTGTAATTTTGTAATCGTAATTTTGTTTGTAAGTACATTGTGATTATACAATTATAATTTGTGATTTTGTATGATAGTGCAATATACCTAATTTTATTTATTGCAATATCAACTATATTATTAGTAACACTTATAATCCACGTGCACAAAATTTATATTAATTTAGATTAATAAAAACAATTATTTAGTAATTACAAAGTATGAAAATTAAACAAATAATTAAAACACAAATACCCAAAAGGTAAATATTTGTGTAAGACGGTCTTACGGATATTTTTTGTAAGATGGATCCTCTTTACCCGACCTACCGTGTGTTGGTGGGTTGAGCTGTGAAAGAGTGGAGCTTCGTCTTACGAACTAAGATCCGTAAGATTGTCTTACAGGAGACCTACTCATACCGAAAAAGATGAAGTTAATTATAGATAATTACATTGATAAAAACCATTGTAAATAAAGATGGACTTCTTTTTAAAAGTGCAATAATTTATTTTGATTTTGGGACTATATAATAAATAAATAAATAAGGTAAATTCAGGCTGGTACCATGCGATGAAATGTTACCGCAAAAGTTCACGATTATTTTTTCAACCGCTAAAGTATACTTTTTGTAATAAAATGCATGACAAAGATACCATTAATGAACAACAAAGGCGCGCACAAAACCCCGTCCAAAATTAGGCATTGCAATGGGAAAGCTGGGCATCGGAATAAATATTAGACTTTGGTAATGAGAAAAAAGTGTCTTACTCTTTCTCTCTCATCAGTCACCTTGGGAATGACAAAAAGTCTATTTAAAAGTGTCCTCTCTCTCTCTCCCCGGACACCTTGGGAATGACAAAAAATCTATTCCTTGTGTTCTTCCACCAACATATGCCATTGTTGATATCTTTCAAAGAGGCATGCAAACAAAAATCTACATTTCATTTTCTTTATTTTCATTGGTATTAATATGTCGATGTACTACAAATTATCAATAAGTTTTGCATTCATATTCTTATAAATGGCAAATGACAAAGCCCAAAAGAGAATGCTAAACATCAATTCAATTCAACTTTAGCAGAAGAAGAAGGATTACGTTCATAGTTTCATATTAAATTAACACAGAGACTGAAAACATAAATTTCATTCTTTTGCTATAGGAATCACCATAATAGCAATCCACTTAGAATGTTTGATGTCTCTTTAAAATCATTTCCAAAAACAATGGACATAACATGGGACTTGAGCAAACAACAGATCGCTTCACAGGATAAGCTAGAATCTTACTCAAAACGTTAAGCTTTCAACTCCGACACTTGAATAGCAAACTCCGACGCTTGCATCATAACCACCGACGCTTGAATCACTAACTCCGACGCTTGCATCGCAACCACCGACGCTTGAATCACAAACTCCGACGCTTGCATCGCAACCACCGACGCTTGAATCGCAAACTCCAACGCTTGAATCACAAACCGAAAAATCGTGGGGATTTGATTTTGATGAAGAGGATGAATCTGATGCATCAGGAATTGATTGAACAGAGCAAATCTCTTTTATCACATTGGACAGTGCTTAGCATTTTGAAGTGGGTGCTTTGTGACAATCTTCTTTTATGACAAATTCCACTTCTTCTTTTTGGACTGTGGCTACTCTATCTCTGGAAACCCTCCAGTTGCAGACCCTTATTCAATTTGACTGGAAGTTGTATACCTCTTCTTTCCATTAAGTGAAATGTTTGGACTATACGACGCGAGCATCGCGATATACAACGCAAGCATCGTGATACACGACGCAAGAATCACGATACACGACGCAAGCATCGGGTTATATGACGCAAGCATCGGGATATACGATGCAAGCATCAGAGCTTACAGCTTTCCATTGACTGAGATTCTCAAACCGACTGAGAGAGCTGAGACCGACTCTCATGGAAAAGTCCCTGCCTCCATTAAAGAGAGCATAGAGGTGTTGTGTGAGAATGGAGGAGTAGAATTTTGGTAATCTCTCCTATTGGCCAGGTCAACCTTCTTGGCCATGTCAAGCCGACCTAGGAAAGCGATCTCAGCAATGACTACAAGGGCATCAAATTGTACCATTTCTTCCAAGGATTCAGCTTGATGTTACTGGGTGACGACAAAGAAGAAGCTCCTCCTCCATTTGAATTGGGCTCATCTTCACTCGGTTTTGACAATCTCCAATTTGGGATCATACCCATCAAATTTGGGAAAATTTTGAAAAGGGCAAAAAAGGAAAGCTGCCCTATTGATCTCTTCTCACTAAAAAATGGTCTATAACTTTGATTGATGACCGAGACAGGAGAATAAAAGTGGAAAAGAAATGACTCTAGGAGGAGGGGCATTTAAGGAAGAAATTAATGAAAGTGTACTTTTGCGGTTGAAAAAAAAAAAAGTAATTACAATTCATAAAATTGTATCGCCTCGCAATTATTCCTAAAAAAATGATGAATATATAACACATTAGAAGGAAAGAGACTGGAAAGAAAAAAAAAAGAACTAAAAAGAAGATCGATAACAATGATTGTTGGGATCAAAAAAGCAACGTCGAATTCGATTATATATTCTGGTGAGGTTTACCAAAATCTTTAACTTTCAACTATTCATTATAGTATTATTTGAGAATTTGTGTCGTACACAACTTCTTCATTTTTTGAGCTTTTATGAACATGATTAAAATCAGTTTTAAGAAGAAATAGTCTCATTTTAATGAACTTGATTAATAACATACTCTTTGAAAGTTAATTTTTGAGTGTTTTGAACAAAAATATTAGCTTGATTGATTTCCCGTGAGTATTCCTCAATTAACCGTTATATATGGAAAATAGATATGGGGGCAAATTGATTCAGGAATGGGGCAATTATGGGGCACAAAAATTGAATTGGAGAATGAGGGTGGTATGATGTCTAACCACCCCCGAACTGCCTCATTGTCATTCCTGATTTTAGTTGTGAAACACAGAAAAAGTGAAAACCTCATTTTGTGATAATCAGCTATGACCTATCTTTCATTCAAAAATGATCTTACAATTTTTTTTAATGTGCCCTATTGTCAATACTAACCTTCATCTTTATAGCATACTTAACCATTATTAACTAAAATTTTCATAAATATTACTCAATAATACTCTTTTTTTTTTTATCTCTCTTGCTTTGCACTTGCTAAAGAATGCTTGTTTAAAAGTCAAACCTTTTTAAGAAAACAAACTTCATATTTTAGAAATGCCCTTTTGAGAGTTTGGATTTACTTTCCGCAAATTTTAAAAAAAAAAAAAAAAAAAACATGCTTTCGCCTTTCATACTCCTCGCAACCCCGCCTCGCACGTGGAGTGATAAACTGAGGAGCATCACCAACCAAACATAGTGCTAACTTGCACACGAGTGATATCGGGTGAAACAAATGCAAGGGAATGATAGATTCGACCAAAAACATTGGCGTAACCAAAGCTCCAATACCATGCTTTAAGCAAACCCATGTATATCTATCTATGTTACTCTCATGTTCTTAGCAGAAACAACCATTTGTGAGGAACATAATATATAGCACAGATTAAGCAGAAGATAGATAAAAATGACTTGCACAGATCAAACTGTAGCAAGTTATTCTCTCTACAACACCAACATGAGCATTATGAATTTATGAAGGTCTTCTGCACTTTTATCATACAACTGACTTTACTTCCTGTTAGTATAGTTTGGAATAAGGGAAAGAAAGCAAGCTATCCCCCTTTCACCTCTCCAACCCACCAATACAGTTTCTTAGAACAAAAGAGAGTTATTGGATTAGGAAAATTTATAATGCAGGAATGATAAGGGGGTTAACCTGAATCCAATCTGCAGAGAAAGGGATTAACCTGATGTTTCTTCCAGATGCCTTCAATTGGTGTTAATTTTTGCTAAACAGAGTGCTGAGACCCTCAATGCTTGATTTAATGAGGAATCAAACACCCAAAGAACACACAAACTGGTAAGGGACAGCTTTGTTGTCGCAAAGCCAGCTAACAAACCAGCGGCCTGGTGCTCATATTGCCTCTTACACCATTGCAACTCATCAAAATCTGTTATACTTGAGAAACAGAAACCATTACGAAAAAAACAGTTTCTTTGAGAACAAAGTATGAGAGATATTAAGTCAACTGTTCGAACCCAACTCCCAATTTCCCAAATAATTGGTACAAAGTCCGAGTTAGATCGAGTTTATCAGTTTATCGGGACAAATTTTAACGAGTATTCAGTGCTATCACTATCACTCTTTTCTTCAACAATAAAGAACATATGAAAATAAACTGTACACTCAAACTATGCTATTGAAAGCAATTAGTTCAGTTACCACTCTTGTACTTACCATTTTTCGCAAGAAAAATGCTTTTCCCAACAAACCCAAAACCTTGTACAACTAATCAGATATCTTTATAATCTTTCCTGTCTTCATTTTCCAGTTATACTTTCAATTCAATGAAGGAAATGTGTAAAAGCAAAAAAATCCAAGCACAAGCATCTTAGTATAGGAGCTAATGGTAGCAAAGATGAAAGAATTTGCTCAAGATCGCTATTAGTTCTTCATTCACTTTTTTCTTTCTTGGGAAAATCCCTTGAACCGAGAAGGACAGAGAGAGGAAGCTCTTGTAATTCTTTCCAGTCAACACAAGTTTAAGCCATCTGATGTCAAATTCATACATGAGAAGCATACCCACAATCACCAAAAGAATAATCCTTCAGAAGACTGATAACAGAACGGTATAGCTAAGCAGAAACAAGAATCAGCACAGATCATATGATAGTTGCTTTAAAATAGCAGATCATTCATTCAACCGTAGAGGGAAAACTGTACATACCACAAAAGAAGAAGCAAAAATTGTATAATTTGAAACTTAAACCTTTTGTTTGAGCTCAAGTTACAACAGTTAGTTTATGCAAGGCAGCTCAATAAGCTAGAGCGGTTAATTATGTCCATATAAATGGACCTTGCAGGGTAGTTCGTATACTTTCTAATGCTAAGTAACAGGAGCCGATTCTCTGGCTCAAAAAGTTCAGATGCAGATTAGACCACAAAAGTATGGCAGAGGCTGCCAGTGCTTGAACTGAATCAAACTACATGAGACAACCCACATAATGAGCACGAGGATATTGTTTCTGCAATTGCGGCCATTGGACAAACAGCTGATCAGCCATCCGTAACTTGTAAAGAAGCAAGCCACTTAAAGATAACCTCTTCACTCTTGCAATACTCTCGATATAGAAAACAGATGACCATCTAACTCCAAATACCTGTACGTGACATTACAAGGTTGGATACAACAATCCAGTATCTTCTTAAAGAATCAAAAGCTATGTGATACTAACACAGTATCCAAAATCATAACTGAAAAATATTAGAGATTCCGAACCTTGAAAAAGAATGCAATCACACAAAGTGGTATACAAGTCCCCGGGCCATTGCATAGAATCTGCACAAAGAACATGATAAACATCATCACCATTTCCAAAGTTGAATATGAACTTAGATGAATCTGAAGCTTCTATAACTAAGAGTAAATGAATACCACTTGAGGTCTGATTTTCAACATTAGCCACAGGGCATGAGCCATAGCAATTAAGGTCGTTAATATAGAGGTTAAATATGATTGGCCTACTTCACGACTTCGATAAATCTGTAGAAACTGCCTACTTTCCGCCAACCGCAACCTTGCCTACAAAACATAAGACCAGTTTTAAGAGGGTATAACTAAGATGATACTTCAAAAGGAACATTGGAACCCATGAAGTAGAAGAAACAAGGTTAGGCTCCTTAATATAAAAAATGCAAGAAGCTATCAATGCTTGCTATAATGCTAGAGACAAAGAACGGGATTTCCTTCTTGCTTAGTTAAGTATAGAAACACAGCAAGCAAGAATTTGATATGCACTCTAGCGAGAGTATTTGCAGTCATTCAGTCAACAACCAAAAGATATAATTTTCTCCCAAGCGAAAAGGAAAAGAAAAAACAGAAACAGAAGCCTCGCATCTAAGCACAATATTCCAGTAAATCAAGTATGACGCTTTATCCAAGCAAGATAGCTATAATCTTAGTAGGTGTTTTCTGTCAAATAAAGCATTCAACATAGCTAGCTAGTGCTGAAAAGTTGTGTTAGCACAACATTCCAGTAAAAGTTGTATCAAAATTTAGTAAGTTGTTTGTTGAGCACAATCAACCTTATCAACAGAAGATTCCTCAAACAAGCGTGCCTTCTGAAGACTCATATTATCAGTGGCAGCAGCAATGTAAAATCTGGGACTAAAACAGTCTCTTTGGAGCACATTCAAGAGATTAAGCATCTCTGCTGTGTGACCCCCTACATCACAATCAAAGCTAATAGTAAGGAAGTAATGAGAGGGAATGCAGAGCCCGGGGAGACGGCAGATCAGGAACTCACCTGAACCCAGAACAATGAGGGTACTGAGATGTTGCCGGGACGTATTACGAAGTGGTTTACTACTTCGCCATATAACATAGAAAACACGAGCCATAAATATTGTTATAGTAATTATAACAAGAAGAATTGCAGCATTAGCCTCCATGCTGGACAGCTATCGCCTTTTGACGTTCCACGAAGCCTGCTTTTTCTCTGCCAAAGGAAGCTTCACCTACATCACAGAAATAGCACAAGAAATTGCCCCCAATAATGTATTAATGATCAAGATCAAACGGCTTAAACTAAAAGACATAATCATTTCCAGAGAGGAAAACACAAACACGAGTACAATGCATCTTTTTTTTGGGGGGAGCTGTTAAGTGTGCTCTAGATCCACAATTGCTATCTAAATGACCTTTAATTACTAGGCCATCCCCAGTCTCAAATGGGCATCATTCGAAAATATAACACGTGCCAATATTTATAGAACAGTCAAAAAGCTTTTCTTAATTTGTACTATCATATATTGATCTTTAGTTTCACAAGAAACTAGTTATGAACTATTTGTCCGTGGACAAAATAAGTACCCAAAATAAGCTTTTTTTTTCTTTTTTCTTTTTTTTTCTTCCCTCCTAGGGGGGCATGGAAAGGGATCGAACCTGAGTCCTCATACTTTGTGAAGCCCCATCGCTACCACTGGCCACCCCTTTAGGGACATTTTCAATTAACCTTAGTCTGTAATGAAACATGATTAAAAAAAAAACTAAAAATATACTCATGGGACTAGGAGTGAGCATGGTTGATAATTTTAAGATGAGTTTACAATCGGGGAGAGAGAGATGAATCAGAGTAATGGAAGTATGAGGAACAAACATCTCTTGCTTGAAATCAAAAGAAAGAAGCTTCCCATCATTAGCTAGTCCCTCATTCCCTCGTCATTTGCATCATCCACTTTTTTACTACTCCTCATTTGAGATAAATTGTTAATTGTGTGTGTTAACAAACACGGAGACAAAGTTTTTCGACATCTATATTGAACTAACCTATCATCAATAAACCATATGTATATGTAATACAAGCATGCAACACAGAACAAGCAATTAGAGAGAGATTGTGGATGAGACAGGCCTAAAGGGAAAATTCCAGAAGCACAAGAAGGGAAGAAAAGAGCAAAAAGGTAATAAAAATAAGAATAAGAATTGTGCAAGAGTTGCAGCTAGAGATGTAAATCGGGCTAAGCCCTATCAAAAAAATTCCAATCCCACCAGGTCCCTCACCTACCACAACTACGCCAAGAAAAATGAAGGATAAATTGCAGCCGGTCCACTTTACTAAATTTTCAACTTGATAAGTTTTTTTTTAATCGTATAAGTCCACTTTTTGTTAAAGGCTTAATTTCGATTTGGTCACCCTATTATTGCAAAAGTCTGCTAAGCTTACCCTATTATGATTTTTCACAGTTTGGTAACCCTATTTTACTAAAAGTGTCAATTTGGTCGAGATAAAGTGGATGACGTTAGTTTTGTTGGATGAAATTCTTTCATAAGACCAAAATGTCCTTCCAAATGTTAAAATCTTTTTACTTTCAAATGTTAAAATCTTTTTACTTTCAAATGTTAATAGTTAAGGGGTCAAACTAAGGAAGGGGAAAATATAAAGTTGACTATTTTACTTTCAAATATACCAAAAAACTCCAGATCTTAGAAACTACCTTAACCAGTAACCACAATCAAATAATACACATTTCAAAATGCAAAGCACAAATTTCAATTGTCGAGT
>CM028377.1:53304088-53347068 GCA_013146195.2 Codonopsis lanceolata | reverse complement strand
GTCATACTCCTTTTCAAACTTTGAAACATTTTCCTATTGAATGTAATGATAAAACTTGGACATTATATGTGATGTATGTCACTTAGCTAAGCAATGTCGTATTCCTTTTCAATAAGTCTTAGTCATGCCACAGCTCCTTTCTCTTTATTCATTGTGATGTATGGGGTCCATACCATCATAAAACTTACAATGGGTTTAATTCATTTCTTACTATAGTTGATGATTTTTCAAGAACCACTTGGACTTATTTACTAGCTTCCAAAACTCAAATTTTCTCATATATTCAAGCCTTTCTCAAGATGGTTCAAACACAATTCTCTACTTCTGTTAAAGCCATTAGGTCAGACAATGGAACAGAATTTTTCAATACCACTCTCTCCTTTTTTCTTACATCTCTTGGCATTGAACATCAAAGTTCATGTGTAGAAACCCCTCAAAAAATGGTAGGGTTGAGAGAAAACATAGACATTTGCTTAATGTAGCAAGAGCCTTGAGATTTCAAGCCCATTTACCAATCAAATTTTGGGGAGATTGTGTTCTTGCTGCAACTTATCTGATTAATAGGACCCCTACACCTATTTTATCTCACAAAACACCCTATGAAATGCTCCTTAATCAAATTCCCACATATTCTCATATAAAAGCTTTTGGCTGCCTATGTTTTGCATCCACCTTAAAATCACACAGAGATAAATTCTCTCCAAGAGCAACAAAATGTATTTTCTTGGGCTATCCCTATGGCAAGAAAGCCTATAAGTTGTATGATCTACATTCCCATAAAGTAATATTTTCTAGAGATGTTTACTTTTATGAGGATATCTTTCCATATAGCACTGCCCCTTATCTTACCTCAGAATCCAACATTCCTATGTTTACTCCAGTAACATTTTCACCTGACAATTCATCTACTGCTCCTTGTTCTCCTTCACCTACATTTAACTCTTTCCCTCAATCCTCCCAAATACCTGACCCTCCATCTATACCTGAACATGCAAATAATCCTAAAGCTGCAGTCCCACCTACACATGTACCACAATCTAACCATACACTCAATCCTGAACCTGCCATACCTGAACATTCAACAATGCCTGAACCAGATCACATACCTGAGCCTAATCCTATCCCACAATCTACCCCTATTCCTGAAAAATCCTTCTCTTCTGAATCTTCTTCCATACCTGAGTTTCCTTCTCAGTCTACTGCCACATCTGAGGCATCTACATCTAATTCTAATCCTGAGTCTTCATCCCAGTCCTCACAGTCTCCTCCTCTATCTGAGAATCACTCATCTAGGCCTGTCAGAGTGAAGAAAATTCCATGTAAGTTCAAGGATTATGCAGGTCTTCCATCCACTTTTATCAACTCTACTTGCTCCAAAGGTGTGACCTCTCCCATTTCTTATTCTTCTGTTTCTTCTTCTTATTTTTCCTATATATGTAATATCTCTTCATTGTCTGAACCTACCACTTATTCTCAAGCTTTAAAAGATCCAAATTGGTGTCAAGCCATGAATGCTGAATTGAATGCACTAGAACTCAATAATACTTGGAAGTTGCAGGAACTTCCTCCTCACAAGAAAGCAGTGGGCTGTAAGTGGGTCTTTAGGTTGAAATATAAGGCTGATGGAAGTCTTGACAAGTATAAAGCAAGGCTGGTAGCCAAGGGATTCACACAGACTGAGGGTGAAGATTACTTTGAGACATTTGCACCTGTGGCCAAGATGACTACAGTCAGGATTTTTCTGGCCTTATCTGCTATTAAGGGCTGGCATTTGTCCCAAATAGATGTCTCTAATGCATTTCTGCATGGAGATCTGGATGAAGAGGTGTATATGAAGCCTCCTCCTGGCCTCACTCTCCCTCCTTCTCAAACCCCTCTTGTATGCAGGTTGCTCAAGTCACTTTATGGCCTTAAACAGGCTCCAAGACAATGGTACACCAAATTTACCAATGTCTTACTTCAATTTGGCTTTCAAGCATCCAAAAATGACCACACTCTCTTCACTCTGTCCAAACCTACCTCCTTCACTGCTATTTTAGTCTATGTAGATGATATCTTAATTACTGGATCTGATCCTACTACCATTTCCTTAGTCAAAGCTCATCTACATGCTAATTTTAGTATTAAAGATCTTGGCTCTATGAAATATTTTCTAGGCATAGAAATTGCTAGATCTACAGCTGGGATCTGCATTCATCAGAGAAAGTATACCCTAGAAATTGTTTCAGATGTAGGCTTCATGTCTGCTAAAGCTTCCAAAATTCCTATGAAACAGAATCATGGTCTGGCTGCTGATAAGGGTGTCAAGTTATCAGATTTTTCCAAATACAGGAGACTCATTGGGAGGCTAATTTACCTCTCAATTACAAGGCCTGATATCACTTATGCTGTTCATATTCTAAGTCAGTTTCTTGCATGCCCTAGGGTTCCTCATTGGGAGGCTGCCTTAAAACTAGTCAGATACCTTAAAGGGTCTTTGGGACAAGGTCTTCTATACTCTTCTTCTAGTCCTATTTCTCTTCAGATCTATTGTGATGCAGACTGGGCTTCATGTCCAATGACTAGAAGATCCTTGTCTGGCTATTGTGTGCTCCTTGGTTCCTCTTTAATCTCATGGAAGGCCAAGAAGCAAGGTATAGTCTCCAGATCATCCTGTGAAGCTGAGTACAGAAGCCTAGCCAATGCAGCCTGTGAAGTCACTTGGTTACTATCCTTACTTTCAGACTTTGGCATTCACAATCTAACTCCTGTTCCTATGCACTGTGACAATCAAGGAGCTCTTAGTTTAGCCTCCAATCCAGTATTTCATGAGAGGACTAAACATATTGAAATTGATTGTCATTTGATCAGAGATAAAATTCTTGCTGGGACAGTTTCTCCTAGATACATCCCTACCAGATTTCAACTAGCTGACATGTTTACCAAGGCTTTGGCCTCTCCTGCTTTGAGAGCCTTTCTAGTCAAGCTCAATGTCTTCAACCTGTTTCATCCTTTGGGCTTGAGGGGGGCTATAAATGATGATAAGGACGACACAAGTGAAGAGATCAAGGCTACAGAATCAAGTGAAGAACAGGATGATGCAATTCCAGATTCAAAGAATGCAGGGGTGTCGGGTGTAAAATTACAACAGACTAAGGGTGTCAAGTGACAGAAGAAAATAGGCAGTTAAATCAGTTACATAACCTCAGGGGTATCGAGTGTAACTATATAAAAATACAGGGATGTCGAGTGAAACAATGTGAAGGCAGTTAGGAATTTTGTTTTCTGTTTTGATCAAAGCAGTTATTCAGCCTCTTAGTTTGTTAGATCGATCAGATATTTTCTGTATTCATTTTCATTGTATAAATGTACAGAAACTCTCCAATTTGAGAGTAGAAAATCACTCAATACGAAATACAACTTCTCTTCTTCTTCTTAAACAATTCTTCAGTTCATGATTTTGCAGTTTCATTTCTTCTTAACAGATTGAGATATTCTCAATCTTTTAATAATGTAGTCAAGGACATTGATACATTAACATAAATGGTCTTGGGTTTCTCTTAGGGTTTTTTCAAATTTGTACTCCGTACCTCTTTAAAGTCCTGAAAAGTAAACGTCTCGACCATATCCTTGCGGGTAACAGCACTCTGCCACTGTGCGAGTAACATTGGAGAATGGTGCCTATACACAATAAGTTAGTCGTGTAGCTTTTCTGAACATAAAAATATATATATATGTATATATATTTCCACTTACCTAATATTTTCCCTAGAACTGCTTCCTCTCACAGTGTAACTTTGACGAGGGAAGAGCAAAGAGAAATCTGAAATGTGATTAGGGTTTGTGATTGAAACGGATAACATGGAGCCATCATCATCTGAGACGGATCCATAACTCAACACAAGAGACAAGTGCAGACGTGAACTTATCTCAGATCCAGGTTGGGCTAGGTGCATTATCCCACCAACCAAACCATTGACATATTCTGTGTCTTTATCTTTTGCTTTTTCAGCAGTAACAGCGTCTACAAAAACCAAGTCAAATTGACTCGTTTCTAAAGCCTTACCATCTTCAAATCCGAGCAGCTTCAGCAACTCAGAGACTACATGATCAACTGATGCCTCGGCAACAGAAGAATCACTGTTGATTAACTGGTTTGATTGCAACACAGAAAAGCCCAGTTTGCCAGCAAAGGAATTCAAATCTGAATTATCAGTTACTATAGCAGCTTTAACTCCCATAAACCTAGAGTCGAACAAAGACGACTGTTTATTTGAAGATATTTTATATAGAAAGCAGGAGCTAAAATAAATCGTTATCAAGTAAAAATCTGAAGCAGTCATGTCAAACCTCTCCGATATGGTTGGCACTGACGATTTGTCCCAAGATTCCAAGTCACTCTAGAAAATAAGATCCGTCACATAATACTTCATGTTAACAGAGAATTTGCATAACACAAAATCTCACCATTTTCATATAATCTTCACATGCATCAAGTAGCTGTGAAAACTCTCTGACTAGTCTTGCATCCTCGCTATCTGCAATCTAATACCAATGTAAATTCCAACATAATGGAGGAGGCTGTGTAAAAGTATGACATAGGGAGGGGGGGAGGTCAATGCTAATCCACAGGACAGTTTAACCAAGTAATGAAGGGTGTCCTTGAAAATTCAAATTACTAGGGGTCAGAAAATGAAGGAAAACATTTCTTCAGCAGATAGCTTTCTGAAGTACCTAAATTATTTAAACTGAGGTGAAGAGCTACAATAAAGCAATTAGCATCAGTTGTCCTTGAAACCCAATTTTCACACCCTCTAGATGGCATTGGAATACAAAGGTGCAAGAGACTAATAAGTAAAAGGCGACTAGGAAACACAACTTTGGTGCAGCACATACTACATAAATATTACATGCATGTGCAGAACATCCATCATCAATCAAACATAGGACTAGGCATCACAAGCAGGTTTTACCTGAGCTTTTGAAATTTACATGTGGCCAAAAGGTTTGGTCTATCAACACCATTAACATAGGGAAACTGGTTACCAGTAACCTTGCCAACACCAGCTGCGATTTATATACATCGTGCCCAATCTAGCATGCATACACTGAGAAGTCTGACATGAGTTGTCTGGCAATATAGAATGCGCCGGGACAGGCTTTTATAGTTATATGTACCATAAGAATGTTAACTTTCCATATCTGATATAGCAGGGACATAAGGCAGCCTGATATATCTACGAATGTGCTGGGGTAAAATTTTAGATGTGGTAAACATACTGCAAGGACATAATTAAGTGATCTAAAAGAGTCAGGTTGACATTCAAAATTCACTTCGATCATTTTCTGGATCAATAGTTGACATACATTTATATATTTTTAGATGATCAAACTAAAACCATTATAAACTTCATAAAAAGTACCAAGACTCTCAAGCTTTATGATTTGTAAGCAAACATTTTCATACGGATCGAAGCATGGGACGAGCTTAACCCATCTAATTAGCTGTTAGCTGCTAGTTCACTTGGTTTTGACTTCAAGAATTATTAAGGGGTTAACATCGATAACAAGGACCCTAGATTCATAGTGCTGGTCTTCTGTAATGGTTTGCTAGAACTTTAGATGGAGAGAACTTTTTTCAACATGGGAAGGAAATTGTTTGAAATTCACAGATGGCTAGAACAGGGTGGTGAAGTGTTTCGGTTCCAGGAGATATCCAGAGGTAAACTTCATGAGATTGTAATCTCTTTCCATGAGCTGGTCTGGGTGTGCGAGTGGATGGGAAGGTGGCACAGATTAAAGGAGTCTTTTGGAGGAAGAGACAAGGGAAGATAAGCGAAGTATTGTTGTCGAGCGAGTTCAACAGAGCGGGGAAGTTTTTCAAAGTTGCTGTGAAGGGTCAAGGGAGGAAGAAGATGATCTGTATCCCTGAAGATGGTTCTGGGTGGAGTTGGGTGGTGGGAAAACTACGTAGTTTTGCAGGTTTCAGTCCTTCTGGGTTCAAGAGACCTACTAATTCTTACAAGGAAGCAGCGGAGATTCCCCCCTGGCCAGATTAAGTTTCTTGTGTTCGGAATCCAGTGCTTAGTAGTGGAGTGGACATTCAGGTGGAGGTTAATTCTTGTAGAGGGGCTTATGCGTTCTTGGAGAGATGCCTGGCGGGGAAGGTTGGTGAGCTCGATTGCCTTATGCCGACCAAGGAGGAGATGCAAAGGTGGGTTGATCTTAGGTGGAAGACAGCGGGTGGTGTTGGAGTAAGGGTCATGGCTGAGAATTCCTTCCTATTCGTTTTTCCGTCTAAAGAGGAAGCGGGAAGAATTCTTTCTTCAAAGTCCTGGGTGTTTAATGCGCAGTCTCTGTTTTTGGAGAGGTGGAGTTCGCTTGCTTGTTGTCATCGGGAAGGAGGGAAACCTAATTCGGCGTGGATTCGAGCTGTGGGACCACCTGTTCACCTATGGGTAGTAAGGTTTTCCGAGCAGTTGGGGACGTGTGTGGAGGTTTCATCGAAGTCGACGCAGAGACGAAGAAACAGAGTGATTTGAGTTGGGCTAGAATTTTGGTGCACTCCGGGTCTAATTTCCCGGCTTCGATTAACATAGCGGAGGGTGATAATGTTTTTGAGGTGCCTATTTGGGTTGAGACTGCACCTGTTCGCCAGAATCAGTGCCGGAAGGGGAGGAGTGACGGAGGTGAGACTGAGAAGACGAAGAAAGGTGGGCGCACACGCAGTCTAGCTACGTGTGGCGTCAGAAAAAGGACAAGGAGGCAGGCTGTAGTGCCAGAGCTGGTACCAGCACGTGGGTGGCCAGAGATTCAAATTTGAATATTTTTGGGAGTGACAGTGTCGTTTGAGGGGTGGGAGAAAATCAGGCTGAGGTGGGGCATGGATCTGGGTCCATTCCTTCTCAAGGCCCAAATTAATTTATTCTGCATCCTGAGATCCAGGAGGCCCAACAAGCTTTTTTTTAAGGCAATTTTTAGTGGTGGGCTGGAGGTAATGGGAGATCCTACTCCTTTGGGTGGGCCAGTTAATTCTATTTTGGTAGATGGGGCTGAAGCCCAGTTCGTTGATTTTGAGGGTCAAAAGGTAGAGGGGGACACAGTCGAGAAGGTCTCCTTTATTTTGGATGGGCCGGTCTGGTTGGAGAACCAGTGCGTGGAGCAGGGTGGGTCCTTCGACTCAAAGGTCGATTTTGGAGAAGCTGGTTCTTCGTCAGTGGCAAGTATGGCTGTTGAGGAGGATGCTTCGACGCTTTTTTCAGCAGGGTTTAGCGGGGTGTCTCCGTTAAGACATGTGTCTGGAGAGGTTGTAGAAGGTCAGCCTTTGGGTGGTCATGACGAAGTAGGGCCTTCGCCTATGGCGGAATTGGCAGAATCTCGGGATTTTCTGGAATGGGTCTTCGGGAGAGACCTTAGTCAAGGTAGAGGAAACTGGGATAAGCCAGAGGATTGCTGTTTTGTAGAGGAGGTGTTGGCAGCAGAAGGTGTTATAGTAGATGTTCTACAGACTATTGAGATAGGTCTGGAGCAGGAAGCGAAGCCTTCGCACGATGGGACTTTTGGGGGGTTGTCCTCTTCGTTTTGTGAGGAGCTGCCAGAGGAGGAAGGAGAACCTATTTCCTGTACTCCGATCTCTATTTTACGTCCTGAAGATAATAGTGAAATGGCGTACATTACAGATAAAGAGGTGGATGAGGATATCTCAGTGTGGGTTAAACGGAAAGCTAAAGGTTTTGGGAAAGTTTTGGGTGTCTGGTTCAGGCTTTGAAGACCAAATACTGGATTTACTTCTGGACATCGAAAAGAAGTGGAGATCGACAGGAGGAGATAGCTGTAAGAGACTGAATAAGACTAGGGAAAAGGGTAAAAGGGAGCTGAAACAACTGTGCAGCAGTCTTAATGCTGATATGTTCATGGGCCAGGCAGGGGGGACCGAAGGAGGAAAAATACTGTTTAATATGCATCTGCGAATTGTTTCCTGGAATGTGTGGGGTCTTAATGATGCAGGTAAAAGAACTCTGATTAAAGGTTTGGTTGGGAGATGGAAACCGTATGTTGTTTGTCTTCAAGAAATGAAAATGGAGAAGGTCGACGTCAGTATTATTATTGATAGTATTTGGAGTGCCAGAGGGGTGGATTGGGTTCACTTAGGATCTGTAGGGGTAGCTAGGGGTGTGCTTACCATGTGGGACAGAGGAGTTCTGTCAAAAGTAGATTCTTCGGTGTGTAATTTCTCAGTTTCGAGTTTGTTATTACGGGCCGTGTAGTAATGCTGCTAGGGAGAGTTTTTGGACTGAATTAAAGGACACTAAAGCTAGATGGGATGTGCCGTGGTGTATAGGGGGTGATTTAAATCCAGTTAGCCTCATGAGCGTTCTGGTTCTCTGATTTATTCTAGAGAAATGATGGAGTTTAATGATTTCATTAATGAGATGGAATTGGTGGATCTCGCTTTGGGAGGGGGTGTGAGCACCAACAATTTTCAAGAATAGACAGATTCCTGCCTCTCAGGGGATTGAGAGGGCTGCTTGTGGTTAAAAGAGCCTGGAGTCTTGGAATGGATGAAGGCTAGATGGGATTCTTACTTGTGGTAGGTGATCCGAGATTCAGAATAGCTAGAAAATTGAAGCTGCTTAAGGAGGATTTAAAAGTTTGGAATAGAGAAGTTTTCGGTAAGGTGGACGTTAAAATCAAAACCATTTCGGAGATTTGCAGATTGGATGAGAGAGCAGGGAATGGTTCTCTGGATGAGGAAGAGGAGTCTATTAGGGCGCAGTTGAAACGGGAGCTGAAAAGCCTTCTTATTCGTGAGGAGATCTGTTGGAAACAAAAGTCTCGGGTGCAATGGCTTAAGGAAGGAGATAGTAATACAAAGTTCTTCCATAGGATGGCAAAGATGCGTGGAGCAACAAAAAGATTATTTCTGTCCAGATTGATGGTGTGCTACTGGAAGACGAGGCAGAGATTAAGGAAGGCATTGGAGATTTTTATAGGTGACTGTATGAAGAAAGTGGGGATTGGAGGCCAAATCTGTATGGAATGGTCTTCGATAGACACTGTTCAGACGACTTAGCAGTGTAACCAGTGTTGGAGCTTCCCTTCTTGACTGAGGAAGTGGCAGCGGTGCTTCGAAAGATGGAGGGTGATAAAGCTCCAGGTCCCGATGGATTTTCTATGGCATTTTTTAAGCATTGTTGGGAGGTGGTTAAGGGAGATGCCATGGAGGTGTTCCAGTATTTTCCCTCTAGTTTGAGGTTCGAAAAAAGTCTTAATGTTGCCTTCATAGCCTTTATTCCCAAAAAGTGTGGTGGGACTGATTTGAAAGACTTCCAACCGATTAGCTTAGTTGAGGGAGTTTATAAGATTATTTCCAAAGTGCTTGCTCAAAGATTGAAAGGGGTGATGGGTAGGATCATTTCGACGTTGCAGCATGCTTTTGTGAAGAATAGACATATTTTGGATGCGTCTTTAATCAGCAATGAAGTAGTGGATGACAGATTGAGAAGCGGAGTTCAGGGGTTATTGTGCAAACTGGATATTGAGAAAGCTTATGAACACGTGAACTGGGATTTTCTGCTTTACATGTTGGAAAGGATGGGTCTTGGCTTTAAATGGATTCAATGGATTCGCTTTTGTATTTCTACGGTGTGCTTTTCTGTTTTGGTGAACGGGGGAACCATCGGGATTTTTTCCTAGCTCGAGTGGGTTACGCCAAGGAGACCCTTGTCTCCGTTCCTATTTATTGTTGTTATGGAGGCACTTGGCACGATGTGGGAGAAGGCAGTGATAAGAGGTTTTATAAGTGGCTTTAAGGTGGGGAGGAGAGGGGAGGAGGGGATGCCAGTATCTCGTCTTCTATTCGTTGATGATACGCTGGTTTTTTGTGGAGCAGGTAAATCTCAGTTGGGATATCTTTGTTTGGTTCTACTATTCTTTCAAGCAGTTTTGGGACTTCGTGTTAACATTTCCAAGAGTGAGATTATTCTTGTCGGGGTTGTGGACAATATTGGGGATCTAGCTTCGTTCTTTGGGTGCAAAACTGCATATCTTCCGGCCTCTTACCTTGGTCTTCCTATTGGTGCACCGTCGAAAGGTAAGGCGATGTGGAATTCGGTGATTGAGCAATTCGAACAGAGATTGGCACGATGGAAGCGTCAACTTCTTTCAAAGAGGGGGGGGGGAGAGATTAGCTTTAATTAAGAATACTCTTTCTAATTTACCAACCTATTTTCTGTCCCTCTTTGTGATTCCGGCTTCGGTCACACAGAGATTGGAGAAGCTTGAAAGAGGTTTCTTGTGGGAAGGGCGGTCGGAAGGCTCTAAGTTTCATCTAGTGAATTGGGAGAAGTATGTTCCAGGGTTCAAATGGGTGGTCTGAATGTTAGAAAACTTAAACTTTTTAACGAGGCTTTATTGGGGAAATGGTTGTGGAGGTATCTTAAAAGCTTTCTGGAGACAAGTGGTGGTTTGTAAGTATGGGGTAGGGGACCACTGTTGGTTTCCAAATGAGGTCAATTCTATTTTCGGGGTGGGAGTGTGGAGAGGCATCAGAAAAGGGTGGAATTCTTTTGTGAGATTCATTGCTTTTGAGGTTGGCAACAGGGCTAGTGCAGCTTTTGGAGAGGCTTAATGAGCAAATTGGAGGATAAGGTGGTCTGGATATAGAACTTCCTTCCCTTGGAAAGCATCCCATGAAGCTATCCTTACGTAACGGACAAGGAATGTAGAGAGTGGCTTTCTTCATGTGGGAAGCATCCCATGAAGCTATCCTTACCGGGGACAATTTGCGGAAACGGCACATGGTCTTCTTCAATAAGTGTTATACGTTTAAGGCTTGTGAGGAGAGTGTGAATCATTATCTCCTCCTGCATTGCCAAGTTGCTGCTGAGTTGTGGAATTTTATGCTGGGATTGTTCAAGATATCGGGTCATGCCGAGGTCGATTCTTCATCATGTTAGGGGCTGGCCTATCGGGTATAAGAACAGGAGAAACCACATATGGTAGACAACTCTTTTGGGAGTGTGTTGGATTTTATGGAGGGAAAGGAACCATAGGGCCTTTGACAATGAGGAAATGGATGTCCCGGATCTGAAGATTTTGTTGATTCGCACCCTTCACTTTTGGTGTTTCGAGGCAGCTCAATCCACTCCTAGTCCTAACACTACTCTTGTGGATTTTGTATATAATATTGATATTGGCTAATTCTTTTGGCTAAGTATACTCCTTGTAGATAGGCCGCATCACCTATTTTGATGGTTTTTATATAATTATAACTTATCAAAAAAAAAAAAATCATACAAAATGTGCATTCAAGGAAATTGTCAACTAGATTTAAAAATCAGGGCAAAACTCTTCTTTATGGGATGGAAGTAGTTTAATTCAAGCTCATGAAACTTGTTGAGAAAATAGACAACAAAGAGCACAGGCTTAGGCAATGGCTTATTACCAGGGGAGAAGCCACATGCAGAAGAAGGGGAGCAACTCCCCTCCCCTTTTTCAAGTTTTGATTTTTGAGGAAGTTTCTTTTTACTACTAACAAACTTTAGATGTTTGAACGAAGGAAGAGCATTTGTAATTTAAGAAAACTTTGCCCCCATTTGATAAAAATAAATACACTATATACTAACGTTGGCCCCAATTATAATTATTATGGAACTAAATGTTGATTAATATCTCAAGAAAATAAATTTTAGGTTTCTTAAGTCAGGATAATTTTAGCTCAAGGGGTGGGAGAGATGACAGTGACCTTAAGTTCTTGGTTCCAATCCCCATACCTACAAGGGGTTACACTTACCTAATCAAAAAAAATTTAGCTCAGTTTCACTTATGCCATATTTACTCTTAATTGTAGATACTGACATTTCTAAATCTGTACTTTCCTCAAAGAATTACAATGAGAGAGGGATGTAGATAGTATATCCCCCCACTTCCGGGGTAACAGTTCAGGTTTTGCCAATGCTCATCACAATTGTTAAGCATAATACTCCCTCTGCTCCACTAACGAGTCAAGTATGAAAGTCAAACATTTCAAGGTTTAAAGTAGTTTTTCCTATATACGTGAATATTAACCATATTAAAAACTATTCTTGTAAGTTTATTGTAATAAGGGTATATTTGTACACTTTAGTAGCTCAACTTTTTTCAAACAGAAACTGAGTGGAACTCAAAAATCTAAAGTTGGGCTCTTTGACAGGAAGTTCAGGGTACTAAAGATAGAGTTTATCAGAGTTTGGATAGAATTCTCAGAAACCACACAGAACAGGAGGTTTAAACCTAACAACACAATAGCATTAAACAGCTGCACAATTTCTCTAATCTTTAAAGAAACGGTAATATCAATCAGGCTAGTGTCTAATGTCTTGTCTTTATAAGTAATCAAATTATCCAAAAATTACCCTTATCATATTTCAAAAATCAATAAAAATCTAAAAAGAAACGAATAGTTAGGAGTTGTACCAAAAAAAAATAGAGAGAAAATGAACCTGAAGGATGGGAGTGTTGGAGGGATAAGAAGCCACAGGAAGCTCGAGATGCAAAGGAATGAAGATGGGTATGAGACGATGGGTCGATATATCGGGCCAACCCGTCTCCGTATATCACCAGTCCCCTGCTAGGCTTGTCCGCCATTCTCTCTCTCTCTCTCTCTCTCTCTCTCTCTCTTCGAGTGAATTATACAGATGATGATGAAAGAGAAATTTTTCTGGGTGTTGCGTACTGTTGTTGCTGGGTATTTTTTTATTTTTTAAGAAAGGGATGCATATATATTTTTTAAAGTAGGTATCGGAATGTTTTACATATCTTAATTTATAAAATGAAACATCATCTTCTCACAACTCAATTCACCAATATATGATGGATCGGGTACGAACGATTTTTTTACAAAAATATACATAAAACCATCTTATCTAAATTTTTATCTTTATTTTATATTGAATGTAATTTTTTTATCTATCGAAAGAATAAAAAATAGAACAACGTTAAAACGTTACACTCCCAAAGGAACCACCGGGCTAAAACAAGGGGCGTCAATCCAAATTATCAAACCAAACTAAACCGAGTCGAACCAAGTGGTTTGATTTGATTTTGTGACTTATATAGTTCAACTCAATTTATGTTTTTGAAAAATCAAGCATTTCGGTTTGGCTTGCGGTTTGATCTCTCGAGTCAAGTCAAACCGAACCAAACCAAACCATTTTGAACCAAACCATTAAACCATGATTAGATCTTACTATGCATTATCAATGAGAAATTATATTGTTTATTTTGTTATATCATATATAGACGGAAATATAAAAACTTTCATACCTTTAATATTTTCAGTTTCTCGTATCGTTTTAAATTTGAACGATTTCCAGAAAGCACTAGAAATTCTCAATAGGCGCGTCGACCTCTTCACACCATCGACTCCCCTCAAGCCCTAACCATCACAAATTAATGTCTGGGACCATTTATTCCAAAAATATATATTAAAAAAATTAAGAGACAATATGAAAACATCAAAATCTTACGTCTTTGTATTATATTTGTTTCTATTGGATTTTCTTTAGTTAGTTTTTTTAAATTACAATATTTTGGGGTTACATAAAGTTGAAAGCTTAGAGGTCGTTAAAAAATCGATCGCGAAACCATACCACGAAGCTTGTGAGAACCCCGTTTCGATCCCAACCTCGTTACGTGAGAAAGCGAGTGGTTTCAAAACTTTAAGCGCGTAGAATACGCTCGGTCTCGTTGTCGGCTCTAAAAATATGTGCAGAGTCGTCACCTCCATTTAAATGATAAACATAGAAAAATCCAAAACTATTGAGTTCGGGGGCTAAGTTACTAATTGGGAATGGATTAGACACAAACTCCTCCTTTCGGTCTCAAAATGAGTTTGTTAAAATGCTCAGTTTATTTTTGTACATTTCACGTAGGGGTCAAAAGTGTATATATTCAGGAAAGAAAATAAAAGGAAGATCTCTTTTATTTAATAAAAAAATGATAACAAAGAAAGGAAAAGAAGAAATAATCGAAATGAAAAAAAGGGAAACATAAATATTTGATAGCTTAATCTAACTCAAGCTGGACATGTAAAGAAGAAAAGCAACGAAATAACTAAATATATAACTTATTTATGTTATATGTAAAGAAAAACTAACTAAACAATGTAACTAATTATTTTACGCCGAATGTATAAATAGAAAATAAAACAAACTTTAACAATATATACAAACTATATAAAATATATACAGATCCACAATGTATGTATATTTACATTTTATTTACAGGCTAAAAGAAATAGTTACGGGGACAGAATATCAGAGATCCATTACCTTTGGAGCGTGATGGTCTGTACCCGATACGCCTAGGCTTAAGCGATTTTTGTGTGCTCCCATTATCTTCCGAGAAAGAAAGTCTTTTGTGTTTGTTGTTGTTGTGTGTGTTGGGTGTGGGCGTGTTGTGTGCTGGGTGTGTATATGTGTTGTGTGTGTGTGTTGTGTATTTGCTTGTTGCTTGTGTGTTGTGTGTTTGTATGAAAGTTTTGCAATGTGTGTGAGTGTGACAGAGCTTCGGCAGAATGGTGGTGGAGTGTTTATTTTTATTTTTATTTTTATGGAGAGAAGAGCTCTTTATATAAGGGAGTTGGGTGACTCTCAAGGGCTGAAGGGGTAGCTTCCAGAGGAAGCATCCGACTCCTCAAAGGCATAAGAGACTGTTTAGGTGGCGTAGGGGTTCAATCGTCTTGTCTTGTAGCAAACTCTTCGTGTTATGTAACAACCAAAATGGGCGTCGTACAACTTTCCTTGGGCACCCCGACAAATTGGTCATGTACGACGTCAAAATTGTTGACGAGAGATACCAATTGAGCAAAAGGAAGTATCATACAGGGAAGAATAGGTGCGGTACATGCCCTTTTGGGCACGACGCCATTTAGGCGTGCACCGCGCCTATTTATGATTTTTGTCTCTTTTTGTGCTTTTTGCCCCATGTTCTTGTTATCCTTTGTCCTTTAAGCCCTTCCGAGTTTCCTTTGACATCTTGGCCCCTGAAAGGTATAAAAAGTAATGTTTTAGTCCATTTTTTTAATTTGTAACATTATTTCATAGGACATTTATAAAATGACATGAAATTTGGGTGTCTACAAAGCCACACCACGAGTCCAAACTGAACCAAATCAAACCATCTTGTTTGGTTCAAACATTCAGATGGTTTAGTTCGGTTTGAATTTTTACCAAATCAATGACATGCGGTTCAACTATAATTTTGTCTCAAATTGAATCAAATCAAACCATTTACACCTCTACTAAACATTTCACCATTTAAAGAAAAACTACTATATCGCTCTTCTACATCTACATAAAATATTAGAAAACTATTAGAGAGTCGAACGCCTTATGCTGTTTCTCGTCACTCTCTCCCACAAAGGTCGGTTGCTTTAGGCGACCTTCTATGGCTAAGATGTGCCCTCCTTCGTGAAGGCATGCAACCTTAGGCCCCTCCTTTATGAAGGTCAGCTTCCCTTAGCGGTCACATGCTTTTTTCGATTTTTTTTTTAAATTCTTATTTGTCGGCTCCATCCAATGTAGGCCAACCTTTTATATAAAAAAAGGAGTAAATTAAATAAAATTAGAGTAAAACAGATATATTCATAAACATCTCGTGATTAGGATTCATTGTTTATTACAGTCAAAATTATAGGTCATTGTTTACAACAAGGGGTGGCAATTTGATATTAATGGATAACTTTGGGTTAAATCATTATCCATTATGCCAATGGATAATGCCCTAACCCAAAGCTATCCATTAATACTTAATTGTCACCCCTATGTACAACTATCAAAATTATAAGTTGAGATGAAGTAGAAAGATTGCAGAAATAGAGAATAAAAGTTGAAAATGGCAAAAATTCAAAAACATATATGGTTATATGTTTTTTTACCAAAAGGGTAATTCAGTAATTGATAATTTAAGTGGATTCAACGTTTAACATAATAGTAGGTTTCATGTGAGACTATCTCACTAGAGATGTTAATACGGTCGAAAATAACATGGTCAAATTGTATTACCGAAAAAAGCTAGGGTTAAGTTGGAGTTTTTAGCAATCTGTTTAAACTAGACCGTTTAAACCGCAACCTATTAGGAACCAAAAACCGACAGATTTGACCGAAATTGACAGGTTTGGCCCAACTAACGTCTCTATCTGGATTTTTCGAGTCGTCAATACAACCCCTTGTATGGAAGAGTAAGTTTTTATGTTATTTACATATATTCCAGCAAAACATAACCAAATAGCTCACTACATCCTAAGAAAATTACTAAGATACCTTAGAGTAAAAACAAAAGAAAACTAATTTGAATTGACTTAATCTAATAATACCTATGACTATTAATTAAACAACTTGATTGAATGAACTAAAGTAAATTATGAAGTTTTAAACATTTTTGTTTTGAATTGATTTTTATTACTTACGTGATGTCGTTGTATGAGTTTTTTATTAGATTTGCGTTGGTTACTAGATTTCAAATTTTAAATTTAAATACAAGTGCCCTTTAATTCTTTTGTGTGTAGCCCAAAAGCAACCCATTTAAACACAAACAGACAAGGCTAGGTTTACATTTTGAGCAACCCGTTTAATCTAAATAGTTTAAACTGTAACCTATTAGGAACCGAAGTTGGCAGAGATGGACCGAAACCGATAAGACTAACCCGATTAACATCTCTATATCTCACAAATCATAATTAATAATACGGAACCCGTTTGTCACTTCTTAATCCACTAACATATGGTGAGTCGGATCATGTGACCCGTCTTACATAATACACCGATAAGACAGTCTTTTCTAAGATTTTGCCAAAGGGAGAGCAAGTCTTTTTCCTAACCAGTCTCTTTCCATCACCCTGCCAAGCCATACCACACCCAACTTCAGACCTTTACCACCGACCACCAGCCCCAGCACCACTAACCACCAATTTAGATGCTGGTGGTTGTTACCCCAAAAAACAAAAACAAAAAAAGACTAGAATGAAACGAGCAAGTTCAAGTTACACTCAATTAGCCACTGAGGGGTAAGAATCGGCAATTTGACAAACAATGATGCTATGTTTACCACTATCTCTACAACTATTGTTACCACTAAGCCTTGGTGAAAACAAAATGTGTTTTAGTGAAAGACAGCATTGCCCTTCACTAAGGCTTAGTGGTAACAATAGTAGTAAAATTAGTGGTAAATCTAGCACTATTGTTTAACAAAACAAGCAAACAAACAAGATATGGAAGGGATAAAAAAAAGGATGGTACTGTACAGAGGCTTCCATATTGGTTTGTATTTGTACAAGAATAATGAGGAGCTCATTCCTTGCTGGGCCTTGAAATAAGAAGGAATCAGCAGATGCTCCTGTCGCAAACAAGTTACACTGGAATCACCCGCACCTTCCCTCCTCCTATCCTCCTGCAAATATGCAACAATTCCTGCATGGATCAAACACACAAGCCAAGAAAACATATTCTCTCTCTCGCTTGTAAATTTCTTGGATTGTGGGGCCACAGTTTCCGTCGAAATGGCAGATTCAATACTAAATCCCCAAACACTTCACGAAACCCCCAAGAATTCACCCTCGAGGAAAAATGACTTCCATGTCTCAATCTTCAACCTCAGTGTTGAAAACAAAACTTGGAAATACTGTTGTGATGTCCCTGGATGATGATAGATAATAAATGGAGTCAAATCAGAGATCCATCAGCCCAAAAGAATGAAATGCAGAACATAAATTTGCAAAGAAAGATTTAATGGAAATCAAAGAAGCAAACTTTTTCTACTTTAGATAAGGAAGAGTCATGTTCTTTAAGAGGTTGGGGTGTCGCATAACAAATTCCTTCCATTCCTCTTTACAGATTTTCCCATCCCTGTCTACATCGGCATCTGCAAAAGTCTGCAGGCAAGGATCACATCTTCTATAATTATCCATTAAATATGAGAATTTCGGGGAAGCCCTAACAGTTAGATAAGCCCTTGCCTTGTCAATGATAGCCTCGAGAAGGTCATCAGATAACTTCAGGTCGGATTCTATCAAAATTGCTATGACCATTTCCTTGACCTGTGAGTCCATTTTTGTCCATAATGACACACATAGAACAATAAGCCTATCCACACACACACACAGAGAACGCCTCACAACACAAATATTAATAGTATACTCACTTCTTCTCGCTCAATAAACCCAGTTTGTCTCAGATCATAAAGCCTGAAAGCAACTGCAGGACATCAAAAGGTTACGCAAACGGTTATATTCATAAGATGCATTTTAATTTCATAACTCAAAAATTACTTGATCCTTTAGTCCTACAGTTAATTTTATCTTCTGTAGGGGCATAGGGATGAAAAACACTGAGTGTATGAACAAATTCCTCAAATTCAATGACCCCGTTTCTCTTCTCATCGAAAAGATCAAACACCTAGAAAGGCAAAAGCAGAAGTTCAGTGATTGCAGTTAGTTTGCAAATAAAAGTTGCCATCTGATAACAAAAATCAAATAAGATCAAGTACAATAAAAATTCAGATAGTTTAGTACATCATTACAGGTGATATCAGTATAAGGCAAGAAACTCGACTGATATTTCATAGTGGACATCTCCGTAAACAAAGAAAACTAGCATAAAATGGAATGAAAATGGCAGCTAAAAAAAAGAAAAAAAAATGTGTAGAAACTGCACAGAATTATCAAATTAAATTAAGAGCAGGATGATTTAGGCACATGGGGGGACCTAGGACTGGAATGGTTGGATATATATGATTGGCAAAGTTCATCGATACTATACAACAAGAGTTTCACAAAAACTTTTCGGCCAAAGCGGCCGTGGTAGTTCATGGCCTTAAAGTTTTTTTTCATAATGATTATCGAGTTACTTGGACCTTATGCTAGGGAGGTGTTATTACAGCCTCTGTCCCATAAAAAGAGTTCCACTTTCCTGTGAAGCACGAGGGTATCATGCATCACACACCCACACACTCTCAACATTCTCAGACTCGTGCCAAACATGATCATGAGACTGTCAAACTAATTTTTTAAATCTGTTTGAAGTCCTACAGGCCGGGACATTTTGGCTACCATATCCAAACATCACTGGCTAAAAAAGATGTGTTTTAGAGGGAAAAAAGACAAGGGAAAGCAATACATATTGGCACTAATGTCCCAAACTGAATACATATACAGTGTAACGTGTCCCTAACGCGTTGTCACGTTGTGTCCTACTTTTTTGGAAATTTTAGGTCACTGTGTCGCTATCTTGTCGAGTCAGCGTTGATTGCCTCTTAGCTACAATCCATCTTAGTTTGTCCCATAAAAGAAAAAAAGAAAAAATCACATATCTAAATAAAAGCTATATATATCCCCTTCTTTTTCAAATATTTTTCTTCCTTTCCAAGAACATGATGTTGTTCTTACATGTCATACAAGTAAAGATGTCAATTCAGTGCAATTTAAAGGAAATATATGTTAGTTAAAGTACATTTGTAAAATGTTTATTTTTCAAAGTATGACTCTTTTTTGGGATGGAGGGAGTATTTCATTTTATTTGTAGTCTTAGTGCTAGACTGATCATCTCTCTAATTTCTTAGCACAAGACTGCGAATTTTTGGAGTCAGTATTGGCATATCTATTGCTTTCTCTCCTCCCTACTACTCTACCTGTTTTTTTTTTTTTATAGGTAAATGTGACCCCTTATTGGTATGGGAATTGGAACCAAGGACCTCAAGGTCTTTGCCTAAGTGCCCTTGCCATCTCTCCCACCCCTTGGGGTCACTCTTCATGGTTTTTTACAGCCAAATTTCTTTCAAGTTCATTTTTTTGAACTCTCACTTGATACTTGGCCAATCATACATATTGGCCATCCTCAAAGGGCTATTTTCATCAACATCTTTTCTGAGTATCAGTAGGAAATTTAAGTGTGATCAAGTGAAAAGCTTTTTGCAGAGAAATTACCCGGTCCAGAAACAGATTCTCACCATGTGGAGTTTTGAAAAGGGCTAATTGAAGCTCTTCCTGCAAAATGATAAGCATTACAGAAAATACGAGCATTGCCTTCCACACAACATGTATAAAACACTATCAACTACAAGCACTAACTTGCATCAACAAATTGATCAATTTGCAGTTTTCGAAAGAGCTATGTTATAAGATGCAAAATATGTAAAGCTTGCTCGTAAATTGGTCAAAACTATCCGGTTCATTATACTCATATTTCCATCAACCTTCAGCTCCATGGTAACTTCTAACATAGTGTGATATTTATAAGTTTGGGCAGACAAGGACAGATCAACAACTAAACGAATGCATTTCCCACAGCATACATGCATGTCCGCCATCTCTTTTAACAAACATGCCCAGCAACTTCTTGCATACTCATAAAATCCTAGATTATTGACATTACTCAACATGATTTCTCATACTGATGAACATTGTAGAAACAAGTTCATCCCAAAGTTGTATGACCTTAGACTTCCACAAAAATAAACAATAATAACAATCACAACATCAATATGATCACCAACAACAGCTGATTCCAGTAACACAAGGTGTTTATTGATGTTCACGAAGACCTTAATCTGAATATGTTAGCCGTACTTGTGCATTCGTATGCTGTGAAAACATGCACCTTTATAAATACATTGAACCGTATGAGCTTATTCAACACCACAGCTTTGCAATCACTTATATAGACAAAATGCCCACCAATCACTTCACAAGATGATTTCATCAAAACTGCTAATTCACGCCTTTCAAGATGACACTATTGGACTCCTGGCTGCGACAAAAACCCCCAATGTCCGCACCACCCTAAAGGGCACACACTATGGCAGGCCTAAGCATAAGTTAGAGTGGTTGGGCCTAGGGGGTGTGAGAAGGGATAAAATTTGGGGACAGCAAAGCACTGACCCATTGTAAGGGCTAAAAATTGCAAAGTAGCACTTGAAAAAATGAAATTACAAAGCCATCAGAAAAGCGAAAATATCAGTGATAATTTTATAACCATATTGTACAGACCAAGTTACTAACGCACTTAGCAAAAAGAAGTCATAACTACCATAGCAGGCTCATATATAAAGTATACCTTGTGTATTAATCCATCATCAATAATTGAGCTACTCAACTTCTTAAACAGCTCATAAAGTGCCTCCACTTCATTAACAGTAACTGCAAGATATCGTAAGTAGAAAGTAAGAAGAGGTTCAAAGTAAATGCACTACACAATGTTTTTGCATATCTCAAGAACATTTTACGAGTGAGTTAATAATTCAGTAACTGGTGCCCAACCACTGAGTGGCACAGTTAGAAATAATGGGAAATGCAATTGAACCGAGGATTAATGTCTTTTTCTTCTTGCATAGGAAGGCACCAAGTTAGGTTTTTTTTTTTTTTTTTACGAGATGTCTTATTTCATAGATGGTTTACTCAAAAGAGAATTTTTCAAAGCTAAAGGGCACAATGCCCTCTTGTCCTTGTATATAAATCGTACCCTGCAACCACTGAATGCCTTGCCCTGGCCACATAAACCAGCCATTGGAGAAAAACACCAAGGTAAAACATGTCAATGGAGAAATGATTGTGTCTGGGGAAAATTGCAGTAACATCTTGACACATGCTGAATTCACATATTCCCACATGTATGAAGGAATTGGTAACTATACCCAGTCCTCGATGTTTTAAGTAAAACGCTAAGAATCCTAGAATTAAAAAATCTGAACTTTACATTGCAAAGAATGTACGAAGATGCAATCAGCACTTCCCAATGACAGATGGTAATAATACTACCCCTACTATTTTTTTTAAGGGGACCAATAGTGGTTCCCCACTTACCCCCCAATATTACCCCTAATAACTCTGCTATTTCCGTGCATGATTGAATACCATCAAATCGAGTAAATCCAGAGTGCAAGGGTGATATGAGGAGCAAAGTTGCTAATGTGGGGGAGCAAGGTTGATCATTTGTAGCATTCTTAATCGATGGTGATACCAATGACTTAGTATCACCTTTGCACTCCCTATTTTTTGGTTCAGATCCTACGTAAGATCTTCTCATGGGATCAAGATGATGAAAACAACAAACATACCGTTAGACCATTTATCGAAAAATTGACTATTCATAAGCCTCACAAAACAGATTCCAATCAAAACCCAGAGAGAGAGAGAGAGAAGAGAAGTTGATGATTGGGAGGCCATATAAATCAAGTTCGAACAACCCCAGATAAATCACTAGAGAGAGAAAGAGAGAGAAAATTACATGGGGATTCAGCAACAAGGCTAGCAAGTTGGGCATGACCAATCCGGAATTTCTTGGGACGGTAGAAGAATTCACATTCAAAGCACCCAGATACAGTAGATACTATTACTTCAATTACTGCTATAAATGGTATGAACGCCGCACATACCTTTTCCCCCACAGTCAATGAACTCGATCTCTGCCCAAATTAAATAGTACAGTAATATTAATAATAATAAAAACTTAAATACAACAAAAGAGAGACTGACATTACCGATAAACTGTTTGCTGTATTCATCGTTTTGTCGTGTTAATCATAATAATCATTCCATGTTCTTTCATTCTGTGGGTAACAGAAAACTCGAGAGAGAGAGAGAGGGAGAGAGAGAGGTACAACCTGTAAATGTTCACCAATAGATATTAAGTACTAAAAAACGAAAAACAGGGGACTTCGGTACGAGGAAAATGTTGGCGATGGGGATTTGTATTCCCGCAACAAGATTGATCATTGATGGGTATGTTTCGTTTTATGGAAATGATTTCTAGAAAAATGATAAAATGAAAAGATTTTTTTTTAGGTATTTGATAAACTTTTTGAAAATATATCAAAAAATATTTTTGAGTGTTGACACATACCTAATGTTCCGGAAAACAATTCATGACTATGTACAAAAAGTTATACACTCTTCGTCCAAATATGAATACCCCTATTTAATATACACTAGTTTTTTAAAAATAAATGTTCGATTTTAAGTAATTTTCGTTTAGTAGCCTCTCAATACATTACTAATGATATCAAATCAAGAAGGTTTATCTTTTTTTCAATTTCACTAATAAAACAAAGATGTTAATGCTATGTTATTTTTTTCATTTTTCATTTTTTTTTCTTCTATAAACACTCCTTAGCTATTAACCACTCATTTCCTATAAATCTTCATAATGATAAGGTTTATGAATGATCCAGGCTATAGAGCTATGAACCCCGTATTAATCTTATCATTGGAGATGATCAAATGATCAATAGGACAAGTGTCACATAGTTGATTATAATTCAACCCTTTTACTTAAGGGTGGAGCTATTCACACCCCCAAAACGTGCTCTCTACACCCTCATTTATTACATTGGGGTGATCTATCTTATGTTGTACATTATAAAAAATGAGGTGTAAAAAATAAATATTAGTGTGTAGTTAGTCTTACCCTATATCCCACAAAAAGGTCAAAATGGTCATCAAAACAATACTCTTTGTATCCGAACAAAATAAAATTATTTGGCAAGTTAAAATTTTTAAGATAGACAAAAAAAAATACTCATAATTATTCTGGAAGGGAATTAATATACACAAAATTGTGGGTCGGTCCACTATTTAAAATTTATAACCTCTCTAGTCTAGTTTTTTTTTTCAACCGGAAAAAACATTTTTGAAAACGAGATGACTACGATACCCTTAATGAGCTTGAGGCATGCTATGTTTTTGTATGTCGGTTCAAAAATATCGGGTTAAATTTATGAACCGCGATGCAATTAGACTATGAAATTAAACTATTGAACTGCGTTGCAAAAATTAATGCAATGAAATTTATGAACCACGATTCAAAAATAGACTATAAAATTAAACTTTGAACTGCAGTGCAAAAATTAATGCAATGAAATTTATGAACGGCAATTCAAAAATAGACTAGGAAATTATACTTTGAACCACGCTATAAAAAATAATGCAATGAAATTTATGAACCGCGATTCAAAAATAGACTAGGAAATTAAACTTTGAATCGCGGTATAAAAATTAATGCAATAAAATTTATAAACTGTGGTTCAAAAAATTTATTTACCTTTCGGAGGTACTACCCCCGAACCCCCACGAAGAGACGCTACCCCCTCATTCTGGACGTCGATCCCTATTCGTTTCAAGACAATCGTTATTTTTTATTTCAAAATATATTGTCGGAGCTATTAAAGAAGACCATAACATTTTTTGAATAATATTTCAAAAAATAATGTTTTTTATAATTAAAAAAAACAATAAACTTTTAGGGTTAAATTTTTTTAAAAAAGACCTCTCATAATTTTACCTATTAATATACTCATATAATATAATGGTACCCACGCCACGTTTCCGGCTCTATCTCAAAATGCTAAAAGTCATTTCAATGATCCATCAAAAGAAAGACAGAACTGGACGAGTTGAGGTCCACTTTGATACTCTTTCACTATTTGTGGATGGAAATTATATCCAAAAGGAAATTGTACATCTACAACCTGTGTTGGATGATTTTAAACATTTAAGTAACAATGAATCAATGATAGACTTGATAGTGGACATTCTTTAATCAAAACTCTTTTTATTTTTGGGGAAATTACAGCTAACCCCTCTAAACTAAGGCTCAAGTTTGGATTGCCCCCATCAACAATCAATTAAAGCAATGTGTTCCCATTAACTACAATATTTTCTTAAATTGCATCTTTGGCTTAGACACTGTCGTTTGAACTGACAGATTGTTCCCAGCTAAGATTCACATAATTATCTTTATATATTATTTTTACCATAATATACAAAATACAGAGAAGAAATTGCTCGTACCGACCATTTTTGGGTTAAAGAAGGTTTTTGAACAACGAGGGTAAAATAGTCAATTGAAATACTAAAATGGAGTTATGGTTAATATAATACGTAAAGATGATCACATGAGTCTCGAATGAGCATTTTTCGTCAACTCAAATAACAGTACCTAAATAGAAACTGTGATTAAAGAAAATTCAATAATTGAGAGGGCACACTGCTTCAAATAATAGTTGAGGTCGATCTTCGTTTCGTTACGTAACAATAGTGATTTTCAAATCCATAGTATTAATCGGAGCTATTGAATGAGACGATTTGGATATTTTTTTAACAATATTTTGAAAATAAACTTTAATAATTGAAAAAAAAAAAAAGTAAAGAAGTCACAAACTTGTAAAAATGGACAAACCTAAAATTGCGTCCCACTTTAATTTTTAACTGGATACAAAATTTATTAAAGATCATTTATGATGATGAACATATATGCACTTAAATGGAAGCCCACCGAGTTGGTTTAAAGTGTGCGTGGTTGTAGCTGAGTTAGTTAGTGGAAATTAGTGGAGTAGTGGAAGGTGTGTCTGTTATAACTGAGCTATGAGCTGTGAATATAAGTGAGCAGGAGAGTGAAGTGCACCAGAATATCAGGCCCGAACAAGGTAACCCAAGAGTGTATTTCGAAATTGTACTTAGAAGATTGGGCCAAGCCCGTACCCAGAAGAAGGACCCAAGCCCAATCACATACTAAAAAGCCCAATCACATACTAAAAAGCCCAATATGAAAAAACCACTTTTCTATAAATAGCAGGATACATTTCAAATAGAAGGGCAGACCACTTTTTCCCTCTCTCCTGATTATATACAACATATACTGATTATCACACCGGAGGGGTTGTGGGGACACCCCCACTCACTCACGGTGTTTTATTTTACAGGTAAAAACATGTCAGATATCCTACCGCGACCACCACCGTCGGACCACGACGTCGGCGATCCCGATTTCATGATACTTTCGACACTCCGGACACAACACGACAAGATCACCACATTTTTAGCGTGATCAGTTTGGTTCCGTTGCCGGAAAACGACTGCATTTTCTTCCGTACTACACCTTGACTTTGTTAGTCACGGTGGAGCTCAGTCAAAACGGTGCCGTAAGTCAAGCCACAATGAAACAAAAATGCCATCAAAGACGATTGCAAACTGGGCAAAGAAGAAGCACATAGCAGCAACATAAAACACTAACAGCACGCCCTGCAAAGACGAAACCGACGTCGCAAAAATCTCACCAAAAGGACCTCCTACGCGTTCTCACACTTGCCGCCTGAAACTATTGAAGGTGGTACACCGTGGTTAGGTGCCGGAGACACTTTGGTCGAGCAGATCTTCCCATTTCCAGTGTCGAAACAGGAGACATATACCGATAAACACCACCAACAGCTGGGTCTTGAGGAAGCACTCACCGCCGCAAAAATCAAGCCCAACTGAACTGTCATGCTCTCTCACGCATCGCTAGAGGCAGTTGGGTACTCCATCGTCGATCATGCGTTGATAGTTTGGTCGGGAGTCTTCCTAAGCGCGCTACAGGAATCGAAAGAAAGTAGCAGCATCACTAGAAGTTGGGTCTTGAAGAAAGGAACTGAACGCCGTCTAAATGGCCTTTAAACGTACGTTAGACGCGCTCCCCCACGCCGCTACCAGCTGCTGAAGTCGGCGACTTTCATGCGCCAACCAAGTGAGTCTGATTTAATACACTAAGACCATGCCTAAAATCAAGCATGGGTTTGTCAGTATCTCATGTCACCATCCACTTGATGTTTGATGATATCATTGATAATATCTATACCATTCTCCTCCCACTAAAACATTAGGTGTGTTCCTTTCATGTTTTCCTTCCGTTTAAAATTATTACTTCTAGCAAACTGATACTCCTTCCGTCCCTAATTTATTGTCATGTTTGACCCGGTGTACAGATTAAGAAAAAATAATTGATTTGATTATTTATATTGGTTTAATGTGTAGTTTCCTTTAAATCTCATATATATATGACCCATAATTAAAGTAAGGTGAAAAAGTAAAGGTAAAGTAGTAAAAGTGATGTTCTAAAAAGGTAAGTTTCAAAGTGGACAATTATTTTGGGAGAACGAAAAAAAAAAGGAGGACGATAATTTAGGGACAGAGGGAGTACAAAAAGTCATATATGAGACAAAAAGTCATTCATTTTTTTTATATATTGGCATGTAGTAGTTCCAATTATAATCTTACCATACTACACCTACCTGGCACATAATGACCCCAAATTTGATTATTGTAGCCATGGGTGGCAATTCGTGTTATCGTGTCGTGTTCGTGCCTCATTATCGTGTTTTAATATTATCTATCTTATTTGATCATAAATACAACAATAAATATTAATTTGAATATATTAACAATTTCGTGTCTTTCGTGTCGTGTTTCGTGTTGTGTCGTGCCGTGCTGGACTTATCGTGTCATTTGTCTCTGTAATCGTGTTTTATAATCGTGTCTTATTGGTTCGTGCTAACGTGTCGTGCCAGGCATTGCCACCCCTAATTGTAGCCGTGTGAGCATTTTGATATTTTGAGAATACATTGGTTATTATTCATTCAATTGCATGGGTTAATATTATTATTACATGTTTTAATCTAACGATAAACCGCCCGTGCCTTAAAATCGCAATTACTTGATACATCATGACGATGCATGCTACGCTATATGTATTCTGTTTCGTACGTTTCACATGTTATATACAACGAATAATATATTGACATTATATAAAATTGCATAAATATATTTGGACACACCTGACTATATATTTGCGTTGTATTCACATGCTTAAGCATTTTTCCTAATTACGTAACGAGCAACAATATGACTTAAATACATTGGACGCAATATAACTTACCATGACGAGTTCGATTCATTGTACAAAATTATATGCCGAGCTAAAACTATTTGCCGAATTAAAATTAACTGTCGAGCTAAAATTATTTACCAAATTGAAATTAATTGCCGAGCTAAAATTATTTGCCGAATTAAAATTAACTGCCGAGCTAAAATTATTTACCGAATTGAAATTAACTGCCGAGCTAAAATTATTTACCGAATTGAAATTAATTGCCGAACTAAAATTATTTGCCGAATTAAAATTAACTGCCGAGCTAAAATTAGTTACCGAATTGAAATTAATTGCCGAGCTAAAATTATTTGCCGAGTTAAAATTAACTGCTGAGCTAAAATTATTTACCGAATTGAAATTAATTGCCGAGCTGAAATTATTTGCCGAATTTAAATTAATTGCCGAGCTAAAATTATTTGCCGAATTAAAATTAACTGCCGAGCTAAAATTATTTACCGAATTGAAATTAATTGCCGAGCTGAAATTATTTGCCGAATTGAAATTAATTGCCGAGCTGAAATTATTTGCCAAATTGAAATTAATTGCCGAGCTAAAATTATTTGCCGAATTAAAATTAACTGCCAAGCTAAAATTATTTACCGAATTGAAATTAATTACCAAGCTAAAATTATTTGCCGAATTAAAATTAACTGTCGAGTTAAAATTATTTACCGAATTGAAATTAATTGCCGAGCTAAAATTATTTGTCGAATTAAAATTAACTGCCGAGCTAAAATTATTTACCGAATTGAAATTAATTGTCGAGCTGAAATTATTTGTCGAATTGAAATTAATTACCAAGCTGAAATTATTTGCCGAATTGAAATTAATTGTCGAGCTAAAATTATTTGCCGAATTAAAATTAATTGTCGAGCTAAAATTATTTACCGAATTGAAATTAATTGTCGAGCTGAAATTATTTGCCGAATTGAAATTAATTGCCGAGCTGAAATTATTTGCCGAATTGAAATTAATTGTCGAACCAAAATTATTTGCCGAATTAAAATTAACTGCCGAGCTGAAATTATTTACCGAATTGAAATTAATTGTCGAGCTAAAATTATATACTGAGCGATAACATAACTTAATCGATTAGATGAAACATATATTACCTCGTCAGGTATGATTTATTATACGCAACTATTTGACAATAGCATGCTTCAGCGCTCCCCGTAGCAAGTAAAAACATTTTCTTATAAATCTGACAACATTACTTTGATTAAATGTACACGGGCTCGTTAGCCTCATCAATTTAAATATTATATTATTTAACTTTTGTCGGCATAGCGTGACAACTAAATGTGATTCAAGCTTCCCTACTTATGAGAAACATAACATGCATAGATTTATGCCGAGCTAACTACTTGCCCACCATACCAAACAGTTATAAAAAATTCCTCGCTTAGAGCTTGCAAATCGCTAGTTTCAATGTTACTAGCTCGAAATAACATGTTTAGTCTACCTATCATATGTTAGTATAACGCATGCATTCTCTAAAACTTCACACTCAAATACTTGCATCTTATAAATTCATCGTATCTTCTAATAGCGCGACGTGTCGCCGCAATGATTAATTTACTATTCTCGCACAATAGGCCCATATTTAAATAATTTTATCTTATATGATCAATATGTTTGGATTATGACAAACATTGTGTGGCGAAAATATGAATGACGAAAACGTGATTTTTGCCTATACAAAGATGCTCCTAAAAACTTTCAGGTACAAAATACAAATGGGCATAGCCTCGGCAACCACGATCAATAACACAAGTTGTTCCTCTACAAACTATCACACGCTTATTTACAAGGTCACATACATACCTCGCCTCACCGAGATCACATTTTAGGCTGAGCTTCATCCTATTATTACTCACGTGCCCGTTGCACGCCACGCTCGCACCAGAGCTTGACCTTCAGTTTATGCTCACGCCAATGCCGAGCTTCATATTATTATTATTTCACGTGCACGTGCACGCCACGCTCGCACCAGAGCTCGACCTTCAGATTATGCTCGCCCCAATGTCGAGCTTCATATTATTATTATTTCACGTGCCCATGCACGCCACACTCGCATCAGAGCTCGACCTTCAGATTATGCTCGCGCCAAAGCCCGAGCCTTAGACTATTATCCACGTGCCCACGCACGCCACGCTCGCGACAAAGCTCAAGCTTCAGATTATGCTCGCGCTAAAGCCTGAGCCTCAGATTATTATTTCTTGCATCAGAGCACACTTCACTCGCGCCTATGCCTGAGCTGCGGATTATATTTCATACATGTGCACGTCGAGCTTTACATTATGCTCCCCTCTCGAGTTTACTCAGGGCTGAGCTCTACCTTGTCCTCCCGCTCTAGTCTACTCGCGGTCGAGTTGTACACCGCGCCTACCTGCGCTTATGCTCCCCACTCGAGCTTTACTGTGGCTGAGTTTCTACCTTGTCCTCCCGCTCGAAGTCTACTCGCGGCCGAGTTGTACACCGCGCCTACTGGCGCTTATGCTCCTCGCTCCAGCTTTACACTCGGCATGAGCTTCATATTGTGCCCCGCTGCATCACAGCATTTCTCACGACGAGCTTCTACGAGTGTTTAGCACGTTACGCTCCCACAGCGTAGCGCCCATCATGCTTTCATCAAGATTTGCGGCTACACTCGGCATGAGCTTCATATTGTGCTCCAGCTCAGCATCACTACTACGTTCGGCACGAGCTTCTACGAGTGTTTAGCATGTTACGCTCCCCTAGCGTCCATCATGCTTTCATCAGCACTTGCGGCTACACTCGGCATGAGCTTCATATTGTGCTCCAGTTCTGCATCACTACTACACTCGGCACGAGCTTCTATGAGTGTTTAACACATTACGCTCCCCTAGCGTCCATCATGCTTTCATCAGCATTTGCAGCTATGCTCGGCATGAGCTTCATATCACAGTTCAAGGTCACTTTATTTGGGGTCTCTAATGCCTCATACCTATCCTCCTTGAAAGGTCAGGCTCTAATGCCTCATACCTATCCTCCTTGAGAGGCCAGACTCTAATGCCTCATACCTATTTCCCTCCTCAGGAAGCCGAGGAGAGGCCAGGCTCCTAGCGCCTCATGCATATCCTCCTTGAGAGGCCAGGCTCTAATGCCTCTAAATACCTATTGCATCCACATGAGCATTTCATACATATTTACAAGTTACTGAACACATGCATCCTCCATTCATCATTGCATAAACATAAAAACATGCTCCTATTTCCTCTTGCAGTACCTCGCGGTTCAAGGTCACTTTCTTACAGTGCCTTGCGTTTTATGGCCTTATGGCTCAATTCTCTTGAAGGTCCTCGCCACACTGATGATAGATCTTATTATGGCCTTACGGCTCGATTTTCTGGAAGGTCCTCACCACGCCGATGATAAATCTTATTATGGCCTTATGACTCAATTCTCTGGAAGGTCCTCACCACGCCGAGGATAAATCTTATTATGGTCTTATGGCTCAATTCTCTGGAAGGTCCTCGCCACGCTGATGATAAATTTTATTATGGCTTTATGCTGAAGACTACATATCTTATTTTCATGCCTATGCTTGCCGGTCGAGGTCTAATTCGCCAATCAAGGATCAATTATACACAAAGTTCGCCCGCCAAGGCTCAAAAGTCAGCTACATAAACTCTTCTGGAATTCAAAGCAAAATCTCAAAACCCTCAGCATCACAAGAAGCAACTACAAGCAGATTATACTCCTTATCCTCGATGTTAGCCTCGAGGGATAAGGAGTAGGGGGCTACTGAAGTGCACCAGAATATCAGGCCCGAACAGGTAACCAAAGAGTGTATTCTGAAATTGTACTTAGAAGATTGGGCCAAGCCCGTACCCGGAAGAAGGGCCCAAGCCCAATCACATACTAAAAAGCCCAATCACATACTAAAAAGCCCAGTATGGAAAAACCACTTTTCTATAAATAGCAGGATACATTTCAAATAGAAGGGCAGACCAATTTTTCCCTCTCTCCTGATTATATACAACATATACTGATTATCACACCGGAGGGGTTGTGGGGACACCCCCACCCACTCACGGTGCTTTATTTTGCAGGTAAAAACATGCCAGATATCCTACCGCGACCACCACCGTCGGACCACGACGCCGGCGATCCCGATTTCATGATACTTTCGGCACCCCGGACACAACACGACAAGATCACTACATTTTTAGCATGATCAGAGAGTTTGTTAGCATTAGTGATATAAATAGATCTAGAATCTTACTCCCTCCGAACTTATATATAAGTAAAAATCACCATATTAAATTCTACTCACAACTTCCAAGAAGTTTGGTACCAAAAATACCCCTTGTTAATTTTTTTGTTTTTCAAGATATATGCACATTCCCTATACACAAAGAGCCACTAATTATAAAATGAGTTATAATGAATTGATGACAATAAGTTAATATTGCATTAATTGTCATCAGTTTTGAGTGAAATATTTGAGGGTATTTTAGTAAGTATACTTTTGTTTTATATAAAAACAAGACAATTTAACTAATTTAACTTACTTTCTTAAACTGTGTGAAATCAGTTAGTTTTGCTCATATATAGGTCCGAAGGGAGTGGTAATTTTTCATTCCTTCACTTCTATACACATTCGTGACTTCATATTCAAGAAATACAATTCTCTCTTATTTTCTCTTGAATGGTTCTTCATCATTACAGCTTGATTCATCTCAAACTAAGGAGGTTTTTTTTTTGTTTTTTGTAATTTTGAGTAGTTTTTTTAAAAGGAAATGATTTTTTTAAATTTTTGTATCATTTAATAATTTTATTTTATGTTAATAAGTAAATTGGTGCTCATATCCAGTTATTATCCACTCATTTATACTCATTTTATCAAATATACACTTACTCGTTCATCCATTTGAACTCGTGCAGATAAGCACTCACCCACTAGTATTAGGTACAATCATCTATCGTCCACACTCCACATTGATATTTATATTTACAAAACAATACTCGATGAAATGAAGGCAATAAAATGATTGGCGTTAGTGGTTGATGCTTTGACAGAAAATTGAAAATATTTGTGGGACAAAACTAATTAGGGAGAGGTTATTGCCATTATAATTTTTGTTTATCATTATATCCTTAATAATTGTATCAAATAAATATATATTTAGATAAAATTACCTTTTAAGTACTTACTCATTTTAAGTTTATTAATCAAGTTATTTTCCTAATTACCTTTAAATATTATTATTTTTGTTCAAACATTTATGAACAACATAGTTATTATATTATTATTTTTACTTTTTGTAATGACTTTATTAATTAATCTTATGACTAAAGTTATATTGTATAATAACAAAATATTGTAAGGACATTTTTTGTCTACCAAACTGTGAGTAAATATAGTAAAAAATGATCGAATAGTAAAATCATAATATGAAATAGTATCATAATATTAAAAAATATTTTGCATACTATTATAATTGATTCAAAATTTTAATTCTTGAGTTGATTGAAACCAATATTAAGTTTAATACCTACCATAATAATTGAATTGATATTTTAAAATAATATTTTTTAAACTAAATTAGAATATTAATTTTTTTATAATAAAATATCCAATATAATCTAAAAATTTTGTAGAAAATGTATTAATCATATTATTTTTATGATAATGGAATGTGAAACGTGAGTGATGAGAAAAATTCATTAAACGTATTTATTACGGAAAAAAATAAGTATCTTGTTTGTTGAGAATTAAAATGTTAAGAATATAAATAGAATAATTATGTTGTCCATTAATGTTTGATTAGAAAAATAATGTTAGAAGTAATTAAGAAAGTAACTTGATTAGTCAACTTAAAAATGAGTAGTTTTGTCAAAACATGTATTTCTTTAATAATATAATTAAGGATGTAGTAGATAAACAAAAATTGTAGTAGAATTAGCTACTCCCAACTAATTATAGTATACTAGTCTTACATGTTTTGACAAAAATTGTAGTAGAAATAACTACTCCCAACTAAAAGAATGAATTGCAACTATCTAAATAAAAATACATTATTGTATCTGAGCTTACAGGCCCAATAGGCCCGAGTTGAAGAATCACATGCAAGGTAAGTCAATGACACCCGAGTAAGCGGCAAGCTTGGGTGGTTAAAGTGCCCTCAGGGGGGCCTAATTAGCGAGCAAGGTTGAGGAGCGAGCATGATTTAATATGCTCGTCCGAAAGAGAGCGTACATTAGGCCGGGTGGTCATCTGCATTCAGGCAAGGCCGATGGCTAAAAGCTGAGGACGGTTATGTCCGGGAAACCCTCCACCCAATATGCACTCATTATTGGGTTAGTTATTATACCTATCATTAAGGGCCATGAGGATCATGGGCAGTTAATAGCATTCATGTTGCGAACAGAGGATGGTGATGAGCTAAAACATCCTTGGCATGCAGATCATTTAAAGAAATATTATTGGTAATTGGTACTAGTAGTATGTGTCTGTGTACTTTTTCCATTTGGTGGAAAGTGACTGTAATGAAGCCTAATGGGGTCTTTTTTAAGTTGGGATTACTTGAGTTGAAATTTACCTTAGAAATTTCCCTTTTCGAGCATAAAGGGCTTTATGCTCGAAAGGAAAGTTGATCTGAGGGTTGGTTTTCCTCGTTAGCCGTCTTTCCTCGGGCATAAAGGGCTTTATGCTCGGGGGGGAAAGTTGGTTTGAGGAGGTGATGTTTTTCCTCAATAATCTATCTTCTTCGAGCATAAAGGGCTTTATGCTCGAAAGGATAGTTGGCTTGGGGAGGTGATGTTTTTTCTAAATAATCTATCCATTTGTAAGCATGGAGAGTTTTATGTTCGGGAATGAACTTGCTTCTTTTATACCCGAATAGGAAATATTTCTATTCAGGAAAAAGTTAGGAGCAAAAGCAATGTTTTCCTAATGCATGCAGATTGTTCAGTTAGCAAAAGCAAACGAAAGACACAATATTACAGACAGTGAAAGAAATATCAAATGTTTTGAGACTTAGAGCACGCAGGCTCTGAAAGTTTAAGATTCATCAAGTACGATTGTGTTAGGAAGAGTTGGAGTAGGCTGTCGCCACTGGTTGGCCGGGTCTTCATTCTCGGCATTTGGGTTGGTTGTTTCATTCTCGGATTAGGATTGGTCGCTTTGTTATTCTCGGGATGGGTGGCGCGAGGTGCGGTTTTCGGATTGCCCGACCATATTTGTGCCATCGGTCGTAATTTCGCAAGGGGGAGGGGTCCAGTGTTCTTTCTGGTGTCCAAGGCTTGGAAGTGAGCTCGCCGTCGAATACGGTACTAAGGCATGTCCTGGGCGGGCTTCGGCCGAGGGGTATTGGTACCCCAGGTCGCAAGTTGTTCGGGCCTAAATTCAAGACCGCTACAAGCCAATTGCCGCAGAATGTGGTTAACCCCCTGCAAGAAAAATGGATACGCTTCCTCCTCGACAGCAGCAGCAAAGTCTTCCGAATTTTTGTATTCAGTGATGAGATTCTCCTTTTGAATGCGAGCTTGTACCAATTCAGTTTTCAGTTTGTTCTCCTTAGCCGTGGCATCTTTCTTCACTTTCTCCAGCTCGCTGTTTGCTTCTCGCAGTTCTTTCCTCACTTGGGTGATGTTGTTGAGAGCATTTTCTTCAGATTTCTTGGAGAAGGTGAGGTGAGCATCAAGGATCCTTTTCTCCTCTTCCAGCCTTGAGATTTCAAGAACTTTGAGGTCGCTTTCCTCGCTTCCTTCACTCGCCGAAGTTGACTGTTCTTCCAAGGCATTCTTCTCTCGTGGCCGAGCCGAAGTCTTGACATTGTCGATGAGTCGATCAAAGAGAAGCTCAGTCTTGGTGGCCATCTCGAAGTGAGAAGTAAACCAAGTTAGAAGTGAAAAAGAGGTGTGAACAAAGGATAAGGGGTGAAATGAGTTACCTCGGTCATACACATTCCGATCTCCCGACTGTGATAGCGCTTAGCGAAGTTCGTGCTCCTTCGCCTAATACCCAGATGCTTGAGTCTTTTAGCATTCCCACTGAGGCTAGCAAATGGGCCGCCTCTTTTGTTAGTGTTTATATTTGCTAGATCGGGAACAACCCCAATTTCAGCAATCAATTTAGTCGCTAGCTCGCGACTTTCTGGCATATCGAATTGTCTTTCGCAGATAGAGCTCTGAACTAGAAGCTTCACAGATCGCTTGGTCGGGCCCTGATCGAAGTTCTTCTTTCAAAGCGAGGTGGGAGAGGCCTTTTTGTTGCCGCTGAGGTTGTTGTTGCTGCTTTGCTGAGGTTTTTGTTGCTGTTGGTTGGTTTGTTGTTGTGGTTGTTGTGACAAGCCCGAGGAAGTGTAGGGGTTTGCTGATGTGGCCGCTTGTTGTGAGGTAGTCGCCGCTTGACTGGCCGGTTAGCCAAGCCGCCCTGCATTGGTGGCCGGGATTGTAGGGAGTCGAGCCGGGGTCGTCCTCCATTTGTGTGTTTCTACCACTAAGCTCTTCGCATCGCTTGTAGAAAGCGGTTGGAATCCTCCATTTGCCTCATGCCTATGAAATAAATAGTTGTTAAGAGAAAGCAAGAATCGTTGATGATAGAACAAAAAGGGAAAGTTATGAAACCATCTAGTGAGAAAGCGTGAGCTGCTTTCTCTCCGAATTGGAGGCATCTCGGACATTCACGGAAAGTTTCCACCGTGACGCTTCCCCAAAATGGGTGGGGCACCTCGATCTAAGATGGTTTGGGGTTCACATGCCTCATACGGCCAGATAGAATTGCAGCCGTAATATCGGGAGATCGACGTTAGGGGGCCCAATCCAAGACCCGCCTTGCCCTTGCTTTCCATCTTTTACTCCGAGAAGTCTTCTCGAAAGTTTTTGCGAAGCCGGGGTTCTCCCGCCTAAGGCTTGTTTGTCATATTTGGCAATGGCTAAATTATTTAGATAAGTGGGCAAAAGGCCGCCCTACACCTGGATTCTACTAGCAAGGGTTTCAGATCCCGTGCATCCACCTTGTTAGGATTTTCTCGAGAGAAGTTTGAAGTAATTGGGATTCGAGCGACCGAGATACGCCCTGCTGGTTTACGTTTAAAAAGAAAGAACTTTCTGAAGAGATCCATGCTCTGCTCAAAACCGAGAAGTCTACAAAGCTACGATGTATGAAATTAAAAACCTAACTCGTGGTTAAAGTTAAATTACGTGGAAGGGCGTTGTTCATGATAAGGAATTCAATAAGAAAGGGTCTACAGCAAGCTGAGGCCAACTAAGAAGAAATCAAAATAGAAGACCATCCGGCCTCCTTGAAAGTTGTGGCCTCAAGGCCGAGGTTTAAGCCGAAGGCCTTAACTCGATAATTTTGGGGTCCATACCCAAAGAGTAAAACCAGGTTGAAACCTCATCCTCGCTTTGAAGGTCATCCCAGATATGAAGGGTGTGCTAGTTGAGGCAATTTGTTGACCTTGCCTTGGCTCTGGGCCGCTTGAAATCGTGGGATTCTCTGGTGGCTTGCTCGACAGGGGATTGTTCGGGAAGGCCTCCGCCGAACAAGTGGGAATTCACGCTCGCCGCTCCGAGCCGAGGGGGAAGCAGAGGATTCAATCTGCTCTGAGGGCTCCATGATCATAAGCTCGGCCTTCGATTGGAGGCGTTTCTACCGCCGAAGACATCCTACAAGAATCGAGAACACGGATTAAACCCCGCTTAAGGTAAAAAAGGAAATTAATTAAAAACCGGTGGCAAGCTGGTTTAACCGCAAACCAATGAACGGCACGGTCTACCTTTCTCGATCTTAGGTGAAGGTAAGTGTTGGGATGGAAGGAGTTCGATGTGATAATATCAAAGGCATGAAATAGGGCATGGAGACTTTGAGTCGACAAATAAACCGTATGAAGATGTAAAGCGTAGTAAAACAAGCAAGAAACGAAAGTGGGGGATACTCGTAAGAGCGCTTGAAGTTTCTGAATAAAGAAAATCGCTTGAGCCCAAAAACCGTCGTGGTTAAAGTTGGAAGAATCGACCCGATGCAATAATTTCGAGAATTTGAGAATGGGAAAGTTTGGAATGAGAACGGTTCTTGGCTTTTTAAAGGAAACCGCCGCTTGGAAAAATGTCATCATTAAGGTGCAAGAATCAAGCCAAAGTGACTACAGAGCAATTAATGCTGCTCGTTGGAAAACGCTACTGCCCGTTTTTCGTAGGTCGACTACCGGTGGTCTAATTATCTCGAGGCGCAGATATCATGCATCCGCCAGGTGTCGTAATTATTTGAAGTGTAGAATTTAATGACCGGAAAAATATTTCTCTCGAAGTTTCTCCTCGTCACGAGCATGAATACTCTGATGAGGCAAGGAGTAGGGCTACCGAGCTATCGCCCAACAGCCCAATAGCCCGAAGTTGAAGAATCACATGCAAGCAAGGTAAGTCAATGACACCCGAGTAAGCGAGCAAGCGCTGGGCCGTGTTAAAGTGCCCTCGCAGCTGGGGCCTAATTAGCGAAAGCAATGAGGAGCGAGCATGATTTAATATGCTCGTCCTGAAAGAGCGACATTAGCCGTGGTCATCTCAGATTCGTGCAAGGCCGATGGCTAAAAGCCGAGGACTGCTATGTCCTGAAACCTCCACCCAATACGCACTCATTATTGGGTTAGTTATTATACCTATCATTAAGGGCCATGAGGATCATGGGCAGTTAATAGCATTCATGGGCGGTTAATAGCCGTTATTGACAGTTATGCCTTCCGACGGATATAAAGGCAAAGCAGAGTGTGATGAAAGGTATGCGCAATCTTATTTCCCTAGCCTAAACTCTGTCAAATTGTGAGCTTATTGTGCTGATTCACACGCCGGAGGGCTTTTGCAGGGAGTGCCCCTGCCCAGTTTACGCTTCTTCTTTCTCATTGCAGAGTTGGGCTCAGAGGACTTGTAAGCACGTTGAAAGCCGTGCTTGATCTATTACAAAGGGTCCAAATCTTTTGGACGATCAAGACGTTAATATGATAAACTCTGAATTCATTATGTACAACATTTGTTGTGTTTTTTTGTTGGTTTTCCTTATTTATCTCATATCAATTAATTTTTTAAACCAGAAGGATTTGTTAACCTAAAAATCATGATCTGCTTTGAACCATACTTCAGGAAGTGTCATATATACGGCAATGATTGTCCTTAACTATTGTTAATCGTTATTGCATATGATAGTACCAATGATTGACCTTAACTTTTGTTTGACCTATATGTTTGCTCTAGTTGAAATTATAAGTAATGGTTTGTTACTTTTTTTCTTGTTTCTAATATTTTAATAAATACACTTTTGTAGGGACTATTTTGGTTTTATATAAAAATAAAAATATAATTTTTTTTAGAATACAAGTCGACTGAAGCAAATTGTTTAAGTTCATTATATTTTATCTTCTATAAGATCACAAATATTTAACGTTAATATTATTAAAAAATTGATTTCGATTTATTAAAATGTAAAATAGAAAATAAAATTAAGATATTGATGGTTTTAAAATATTTTTTTAACGAGTCTGATGGAGATGAAAAAATATTTTTCTATTTATGCTTCTTTATATTTTTATATATTTGTCAATGAATTACTTTTACTTTTGGTCCATTTCATTAGATGTGCACTTTAGTTTCAAATATGTCAATAAGTTGACTCAACAATTGTGATGAGGATTTAGATTCATTAAGTAGTATTATTTCAATATTAATTATATTTTCGTGATCAAGTTTTTTTTTAATTGTTTTGTGATTTTTCTGTCATCTAGATGTGATATTCTTGTTTTTACTGATGGAGACAATGACATTCTTGTGATACTTTGTCTCCAACATTACTTGCATTCAAATTTTAACTCATACAATGAGATATTCAAGCCTTTTAATGGTTAGTTGGTAAAAAAAATTACAATAAAATATTGGTTGAATTTTTAAAATACAATAATAAATAGATTTGGAGGATTGACATTAAAAACCGAACAAACAACAATATTTTTACAAAAAAATCTAGTTCGGATTTGATGGAATTTGGTTCGTTGGTTAATATTCAAGATTTTTTTGTTTGACCTACATGCTCGGATTGAAATTAAATCATGGTTTGTTATTTTATTTTTTTCTGTTTCGAATATTTGAATAAACACACTTTTGTCGGGACTTTTGATTTAATATAGAAGTAAAAGCATAATTTTTTTAATAATATATGTTGGAAGAAGCCGAAGTTTAAGTTCATCATATTTTATCTTTTATAAGACAACAAATTTCTTAATGTGTAGTATACTATAAAAAAATTATGATATCGATTTATAACATATAAAATGAACAATAAAATTAAGATATTGATGATGTTGAAATATTTTGTTAACTATGTTTTCAATTCAATAGAAGTTTGTTCATATTCCAAGGTAATATTTGGTTTTCATATTCCAAGAGAGTATTTGATTTTCACATATTAAGGTAGTATTTAATTAATTATGACACATGTAATCAATTAATGTATAATCAATTAATATATGTTTTCAATACATGACCTACAACTTGTATTACATATAAATGATTTTCTATTTTAAGGAGATAAATTTTTAAGGGATTTTGCTATTTTTAGATTACCTTGGCTTTATATATGTATATAGATATATAGATTAGACAATAAAGTCGTTCTTCTTATTCTAATTTTTCATTACTTAATGATGTGTTTTAGGTAGATTCATTTGTCTGCTCCACAAACGATATAAATACAAATCAATAATCGATGAAAGGAAGAAAATAAAATGCTTGGCTATGAGTCAAACTAGTGATTATGAAAACAAATCATTTAGAGATTGTAAATCGTTATAAAAACTCTTATAAGAGAAAATGTATCGATTCTATATTAAACACTCTTGGAAACACACGTTTATAAAAATAAAACGAAGAGTGTAGATTTAAGCAAGAAATAGCTTAAACTAATGAGTTTTCTCGTGATATATCATTATCGGCTCATCGGTTTCATAACAAAGATTCTATGTGAAACTCTCTAAAAATTCTCTACTTGGGTCAAAAGTCATCTGTTCACTTCTTATATAAAGCTCTAAGAATCGTGTCTTTTAAGTAAAATATTATTCAACGAGACAATGCTAAGATTATGAAAGAGTTATTATGGAAATAAAATTCTAATTCCTACAAGTTATGGATTGATAAACTTGAGTCCTTAAAGAATGTAATTACTAAGCTTTCTAGAAATTACATAGAAATGCAATAACATCTGTCCTAAAATCTATGACATGACAAAAAGAATGAGAAAATAATTAATGTGAGTTATTTTACTCCAACTAAATTGATAGTTAAAAACTAGTTATTTAGTTAATATTTTTTAAATCAACATAATTTTCTAATTAACGTGAGATACATATTCTCTATTGGTAATAATAATAATAATATTTTATCAAAAGACTTTTAAATTTAACATCTAACTTGATAATAATAATATAAGTCTTTTTGTTAAAAAAAAATTATTCATTTTAAAACAATGTGGGATGCTTGTTTTCTATTTCTATTGGTAATAAAAGTTGAAATCTTTTATCTAAAGACTTTTAAAACCAACATCACTTTTTAACCATATGGTAAACATATTTTCTATTGATATTCTTGCTCCGTATTTTTAAAATCAACATCAATTTCTAACAAATGTCGGATGCATCTCTTCTATTAGTAATAATATTAGTCTTTTATCTAAAGACTTTTAAATCAATATTCATTTCTAAACAATGTGGGATACATCTTTTCTATTGGTAATAACATAAAAATTCATTTATCTAATGACTTTATAACAAATACTCATTCTAAATAATGTGGAATACATCTTTTTGTAATCAATATAAGGTATATCATCTAAAAACTTTTTAAACCAATATCATTTTTCTAACCAATATGAAATACTTCTCTTCTATTGGTAATAATATTTAGTAGACTTTTAAAATCAACATCACTCTCTAACCAATGTGGTGATACATCTCCTCATTTGGTAATAATAGTAGTAATCTTTTTATCTTAAAAAAATTAAAACTAACATCTTTCTAAACAATATTGAAGATATCTTTTGTCTATTGATGATAAAAGTAAAAGACTAAAAGTCTTTTTATCTAAAGACTTTTAAAATCAACATCACTTTTTAACCAATGTATGATATATCACTTTATTTAATAATTGTATTTTAAACCAACGCCTAACAAATGTTGAATATATCTCTTCTATTGGTAATAATAGTAAAAATCTTTTTATCTAAAATTAAAATTAATCTCACTTTCTAACCAATGTGATAGCATCTTGTATTTGTAGTTAATGTAGAAGTCTTTCATCTAAAGGCTTTGAAAACCAACATTACTTTATAACCAATATATGATACATCTCTTCTATTGGTAATAATAGTATTTTTAAAATCAATATCAATTTATAACCAATGTGAGATACATCTCTTCTATTGGTAATAATAGTATAATATTTTGTAACTAATGTGAGATACATGTATCTATTATATTTGTAATAAGAAATCTTTAATCTAATGACTTCACCAACACTTCTTTTTAAACAATGTGATATACATATCTTTTATTGGTAATAAGATTATAAGTCTTTAATATAAGACTTTTAAAACTGATATTTCTTTCTAAACAATGTAAGATACATTTCTTCTATGTGATAAAAGTAGAAGTCTTTTATTAAAAGACTTTTAAAACTAACATCAATTTATAACTAATATAAGATACATCTATTTTATTGATAATATTAGTAGAGATATTTCATCATAGTTTATAAATTAATTTTGGTTTTAAAAGTCATTAGATTAAAATCTCACATTTATTACCAATAGAAGAGTTGTATCCCACATTGTTTGAAAGTTATGTTGATTGTAATTTATATATACAAAACTTCTACTATTAACAATAGAAGAGATTAATATTTATTATTATATTAGTTATCGGGCTAACTTCATTATTGGTTCATGTATTTTGAAAAAGTCCGGTATATTATTCCTTGTACAAGCAAAGTGCGGACCAATGATTGCGAATTTTGCATATCGGTAGTCCTTGACCCTAATTTCGTTAATTGATGCATCGTTAAATGAAAGATTAAGGATCATAGGTAAAATCATCAAAATAAAAGGGCCATGTGAAAATTTTAATACCCTTTTTCTCCAACGGGCTATAACACCTTCTCCGGCAACAACGTCTTCTTCTCTGGCAACAACACCCATTCCACCATTTTTCTCTACAAGTCCTTGAAATCCGAAATTGACTATTACTAAACCAATTTTAAGAAACCAAATTAACAAACCAA
>CM028377.1:53270417-53303988 GCA_013146195.2 Codonopsis lanceolata | reverse complement strand
TCTTGGGCTGCATCCCAGCCATTTACACAAAACCACATTGAGTGAGCTGGCCAAAGAGCCATAACTCAAACAAGGATGGCTTCAATGATGATTTTCTTCATAGGCCAGAATTGAGGGCAACTACTTACTATTGGCACTTCGAGGTATATTACTAGGACTCAAGTGCTGGTGTCTGGGATTGGTATGAGTGGAGAAGTGGATCTGGGGAAACCATAAATTTTAGGATTCTTGGACTCCGCACAGTTAGGGATGGGTATTTGGACATGCCCTATGGCTGTACATTTTGGATGTATATAATATATAATTATGATTTTTATATAATATGGAAATTTGTGGAATCTATTAATATGGTGGGTGCCTATTTAAGAATAGCTGACAGCTTAATTGGTGCATATTTATAAATTTCAGTCACTTGACCGAAAATCATGAGCTGAAATGTCTAGATTACACCTTGAGAGTTGACGAAAATCAGGTTGGGAGTCTAGATCCCCAAGCTTGAGCTGACTATTGGAACATGATGGTTATTGGTTGGTCTGATGGCTCGAGTCGTGAGCAAGTCGCATGTGCACTTCCCACGTAGGACACATGTGGCCTGGAAGGAGGAGATAGAGATCTGATATTGATTCTCATTACATAGACACGTGTTAAATCCTTAAGGGGACGATGACACCTAGTTGGGAAACATTGGATATTCTCTATAAACAGAGGTCTGGGTCTCCCAGGATGTGACTTTATCAGGATAGTAGACGCTAGGATCCAATGTTATCATATTACGTATATGCAAACTCCACATTGATTTTCTTAGCTTTTTGAAATATATTAGTCCATGAAGACAATTGAGTTTGTTAAGAATCACCGAGTAATCTTCATGTTGACATAAATGCAGGATGTTTGCTTCGAAGCTTGCCTGCAGACGTGGTGAATGACAATTCCACTGGCATGAGCTTTACATGTGACTTGAATGACAATATTGCTGCTCCATGGCCTTTATCGTCTTCTATGTCATCCTTATCTCTTTGTGCTCCCGGTAACTGATTGGAACCAACTTTATCTCTTGACTTGCAATTTTGTGTGCTTGCATTTGAATGCCAATTACCTTTAAGAGTAATCAGTATAACAGTTCCGAAAAGGATCCAACTATTTGACTTACTCCCCGAGTCTGGACACTCATTTAGGAATGAAGGGAGTACTATAATATGATGGGAAAATTAGAATTTTCTTTTTATTTCTTTTCTGTGGTAAGTAGGGTAAACTTAAAACATTATTATTCAAATATGGATACTTAAAATGGGATATCCTGAAAAATATAAGGACTCGAGATGATGTAATGAAAATGATTATGTAATAAAAAAAGTTATATAGGTGCCCCTTTTTCCATCTTCCGTGCTCTCCGTTCCAAAGTCTAAATATGCTCATTTCTTGGTTGGAGTATTGAAAGGGGGAGCATGTATATCAACTCCCAATCATGTATATTTTGCATATGTTAAATTCATGTATATTTTCTCCAAGTATTCTGTAATACTGATATCTTGGTGGTTGCTACTATATTATGCAGAGATGTCATTACCTGCACTACCAACATCGGAGACATTGGGAAATTCTGGTGAGTAATTATTATTATAACTGATAGCTCTGTAGGTATCACTGTTTTGTGCAGCAATGTGATTTATTCTAATTTTATCAGACATCTTACTGAAGTTACTGAAGTTACTGAAGCATAGAGTTAATGACATACTCCCTATTAATTAGATCGAGAAATAAATCAACAGAATCTTCATACCAAAAAAACTATTTATTTTTTTGAGTGTACAATGTACCACTTTGCTTGCTGTTCAGAAGCCCCTTTTGTGGGAGAGAAGAATGGGAAAGTGAATACCATAAAAGATCAATTATTATTATTACTATTTATTTACAAGCCATTTATAAGGTATTTATAAATCTTTTCTTCATTCATCTATCGTTTTATTGGTTGTCCTATAAATATAACAGATCTATCCATGGAGAATGTAACATTTTCATCTCGATAGGACATGTAATGACCTGTCCAACAATTAAGAGCAATTTAAACCTTGAAACCATAAATAGAACAAATCTATCCAAAGAGAATGTAACATTTTCATTTCGATAGGACATGTTATGACCTGTCCAGACTATTAAGAGCAATTTGAACCCTGAAAGCATACAAGTCGTTTAAAGGTCTTCTTACTAGTTCCAACATATTAGTGTTTTTTACTTGAGTTACTTAGTTATTTCTTCTTCGTGTGTTAGATTAGTACTCCCTGTGTCCCACATAAATAGTCCACTATACTATTTTGTGACTTTTCACATAAAGAGTACTTTAAAAAATTATATCTATAATCTCCATAACTTTTTAACTACCTTACGCCCCATATTTGATATTATCATATTGATTATGTTTAAGTATTATTGAAATTATGACCAGTGGCCGTGGATTCAGAAATAATTTTCAGCTCGGGGTCACAAATTTTAACTTACATAAATTTTTTTGAAATCACAATGGTTCTTTACTCATTTTCCATATGTTGAGCGGGGACCCTCCATGAAATGGCAACATTTTGTAAGGTAAAATAAAATAAAATTAGTTGAGCGGGGACCCTTGCCCCATGAATGGTAGGCATAGGTTATGCCTGATTATGACCAACTCTAGCTATGTATCCTTTAATTATTTGACTTTTTAAACATGGATTCATTGGGTGAAACGGATGGAGTAATATGTACCTGCCTTGGATTATGTATATGGTTTATAGGTTAATAATTGCACTCAATACACTGATGCCTGTGGCATGCTATTGTGCAGGTTCTCGAAGGGTTTGTTTGGATCTTCGCGTAACCAATTTTTTGTTTTTTGTATTTGGTTTGTTGTTGTATTGAGAGAATGAACTGGTTGAGCTAGTATGGAGTAGAGGCTTTTAGTCATCATCGGCCGTGGCGCCATATTAGTTGTATATTTTGAGCTTCGATTTCATTGTATAGCTACCCTTTCTAAGTTGATTTGGTTCTGGTGCTTGTCTCCGACTGATTGCCTAGTCTTTCCAGGTTGAGTTGTGTGCTATGTCTGCTCATCTGGTTCCAAAAACCGGAACTGCCCTCAAAATGAAACTATTCAAATCACGGTTCTGGTTCCTCCATTTGGCAAACCGTGAACCGGCGGTCCCAAACCGGATAAACAACCGGTTTAAAGGGTTTATTATTATTATTTTTTTTGAAAGAGAGGATAATCCAATGGCTACGATTTGATAAAAAATAATAATCATAAAAATGATTTTGAAAATAAAAGGTTTAAATCACAAATTGGACACTCTACTTTCCAGCTTTTTGCATTATGATAACTCTACAATTTTTTTTTTCTATTTCATTATTGTATTTCACCACAAATAACAAATTGGTCACTCTGCCTCCTTTCCGTTAGTTATCATGGATGGAAATGATGAAAAAGACATAAATGCCCTTTATTTTGTTTGCCCTCACATATTGAAACCAAGTAAGTTAGTCAACACCACTCCCATCTCTCTCCAATCAACACCAATCCCCCTTTTGAGTCTGAAGTCAAAAGTGGATTCAAGCTTAGGAGCTATATGGATTGATCGACTTGAGGGACTGATTTACCTTCGTTGCTTTCAAAGACCTTGATTTCGATTGAAGGATATGCGTGGGAATCTACCGACCAGTTCGGGCCTCTTCAATCTCAGTTTCCAGCCATTTCGGTCCATGCTCCAAATCTCAACCCAGATCTGATCAAGTATCACGCTCAAGGCAGTCATCTTTTCTTCTCCGGCCTCTATCCCTCTGTTTCGGTTAGTCGACATAAATCCCGGCTCAAATATGCACTCCATCTCTGTCTTCTTCGTGTTTACGAACCCCCATGTCTACCGTTTTTCATTTCAAATTTTCCCCCTTCGCCGGAATTTGCACAAGGTGAAATTTTATTTCTCTCTCCCCGTCACCTGTGTATGTGTCATCATATCTAGTTAGAGAAGTACAATGCTAAATTTTTTGCTTAATCTTTTACTTAACCCGTGAATTTAGAGTACTAGTGACCTGATTAGCTTGAGTGTTGGAGATCGATTGTGGAAAAGAAAATTTTAAATTCATAATTTGAGGAAAAGGTCGGTGGAAGAACAATAATTTTCATTGGAGCTTGAGTTTGAAGAATCGGAAATCAAATGGGCAGGTGCGGATACACATTTAAAACGAACAACTAGGCCATGTTTGATCGAATTGCGACAAGAATCTAACCTGATTTTAGGAACCCACGAGGATATCATACTGTTTTCAAGAACATGGAGCCGTCGGAGGGAAGCTGCCATGGAGAACCATGGAGGGCAAACAAAATAAAGGGCATTTATGTCTTTTTCATCATTTCTATCCATGATAACTAACGGAAAGGAGGCAGAGTGACCAATTTGTTATTTGTGGTGAAGTACAATGATGAAATAAAAAAAAAAAATTGTAGAGTTATCATAATGCAAAAAGCTGGAAAGTAGAGTGACCAATTTGTGATTTAAGCCAAAATAAAAATAGTTGATGCACATATCAAACTTTCGAAGGTTTCAAATCGGATCCGGCCGCATCTATCTGTAGATGAGTGTGTTTTCAAGAGGTCGACATATATATATATATATATATATATATATATATATATATATATATATATATATATATATATATACAAATCCAAGCTACACAACCTAGCCACTTCCTAGGTGCATAAGATAGGAGAGGGGGGAGGTTAAGAATTGAAAAACAATTTATATAATCAATCAAGTAAGTACCTGATGTAAAGATTGACCGACACTTAAGAGATTGAAACTTTTTAAGTGTTAGAATGATTAGTTAAACATACAAAGCTGATAAATAAATGAGATATGATGTGAAGTGGTTCACAGTAGAAATTTGCTATATCCAATATCAATGTATTTCTGTACCGACCCCTAGCTATACAATCAATCTTGGAAGGGGGATCGATCTTTCCTCAACTCCTCAAACAGATCAGATTTTTAAACTCCTTTTATAAGTAAATGGCAGGGCTTGAAGACAGAGTCCGTGAGCGCGCAAGAAAAAGGTAGAAGATGAGTCACAAATCGCCTTGCACACGCTTGGACCTAAATAACAATTGAGTGAATCTTTTATTTCATTTGAATGAAGTAATTGAGATTGAGTTATGGAGTTGGGTTCATTTGCCATCATTTCGAAAAGGGTATGGCTGGATTGAGATTTGCCGATTTGAGTTAGTGGAGACATGAGGTTGATAGAGAGAGCGGAGTTGAATTTCGTGAAGGAGGATGAGAATGTTTTGTGGTGGGTAATAGTGGTTGTATTGCCGTAGACAGTGATGATGGTTGTCTCCATTATTGTGTTGGGATTTATAGGCAGCGAGGACGAAGATATAAGAGGGGAGGTGGCGAACGTACAGAGAGGGAGGAGGCGGTCCTGGGTGTACTTATAATTGTAATAGATGGTATGTTAACGAGAATTTTGAATTTGAATAAAATACTGAAGCCTTCAAGGATTTCCAATCCTCCTTCCAAAACATTTGGGGAATAAGGCCTTGCGTTCTGTTTTTCAAACCCTAGGGACTCGATTATAAATTGTTATATAAGTTAGCTTTGAGAAAATTTCATTTTAACCCTATTAGTTCCAAAGGGCACAATACTAGGCTAGAAGGGGGGGGGGTTTGAATAGCCTAGTTACACTTCAAAAACTTTTGAGAAGATTTTCTGAAAGTGAATACTAACAACTATTAGAAAAGTTGTAGTAGCGGAAACAACACTGAAAATATACACTAAGTCTGCTGATAAGAACTACCAGTAGACTTGGTGAATCTCTAAATTCGATACTTAAAGAGAAAGATAGATAAAGTGATAAACAGTTAATTAAATAGCAAACATCATGTAAAGAACTCAAAGATTTTGAGATGGTTCGTACTTATGAATAGTACTACATCCACCACTACAGCAGTCAACCTTGGATTTAAAATGTGCACTATGTTTTCCACTAGATCTATTACAGAAATTAATAATGGACCGTGTACAAAAATATTTGACTTGTGTTTAGTGGTTGTAGTGAATACCTGAAGAACATAATATTCATTGTGCTAAAGAATAGTTAATGAAACAACAAATTAAGAAGACAATAAATGTGAATGATCGTGCACTCTTCTTGTTATTGTTGATGACTTCTATGACTTTTAAGGATATCTTGAATGCACTAAGAGTAAGAGCTTTGAGATTGTTGAATCGTTTCAGAGCATTAAGTTCTTCATCTTCAATGACGTCATTTATATGAGAGAGTACTTGAGACCATTGTGAAAGAGAAGGAGAGCAACAACCACATTAGGTTGGAAGCATTTAATGCTAAGAGTTGTTGCTCTGAATCTCCTTTGAAACTTGTCTGATCATGTATGGAGATGGAACATGTACTATGCAGAAAAATTGCTGTAAGCCGAAAGTGTTTTAGACCTGCAAAAGTTGGTACAGTCTGCAAAATACTCTAAGAGTGATGTGTCAGACTGTGCAACCACTCTGTCTCACCGTGTAACAATCATGAAAGAGGAAAGTCTTCTACTTTATCCATAAAACACGGATAAGGATATTTTAAGAAGTCAACTATGAGGTATCTTCAAACATATATTCAAACATGAATATCTGAAATATTAAATCTCTTTAAGTAATTTTGATCTCGACATCTTGAAATCTTTGTTTTCATAAACTGTTTTGCAGCTTCTATATATGCAGACAAGGTCTGCTGGTGAAGACTGCTGTTGAAACGTTGGAGGTCTGCTAAAGATTGCTGATGATGCTAGCTGAAGGATCGAAGTCCGACTAAACTATTCTAAAGGCTAAGTCTTATACAAAGCTGCAATGTTAACTGGTATGCAACCCATTTAGCCACTAAGTATAAATAAGTAATGAATGATCATGTTCAAATCTAAAATACAATGAGAATCAACAATCTCCTCCTATTTTCATATGGTCATCATTACTACATATAAGGGTTATGAACACTTATGGAATGATAATAACATGTCAAGAAAGAATGGAAAATTTATACAACAGCAGACATGCATCAATCCTTAAGTAGCCTAAATATGTACGAACTAATCTAAGTGCTTACAGAAGAAAGAAATCAGAAAAAAACAAACACAAATAGATCAGTAGAGTTAAAGCAGTTTAAATGTCGATTTAAACCAGAGGTTTAAATTCCAAGAAGATTTGATATAAAGAATTAAAGAGAAGCATGAAATTTAAATAGAACTCTTTAAATAGAAACATATTTCTATATTTCAAACAAGAAGTTTAAAATTACAGATTTTTAAAAAAATGGATACAAAGGAGAAAGGAGTAGAGATTATATAGTTTATGGGATTTTCCCTTTTCCTTTGTCCTTGACAGCAACTTCTTGTTGTTTGAGCCTGCACCCATTCGCTTGAACTCTGTTGGCGTATTCTTTAGCAGCATTATCAAGAAAAAATTGGTCAAGAAAATATGCAGAGGGAGAGAGAGAGAGAGAGAGAGAGAGAGAGAGAGAGAGAGAGAGAGGATGAAGAGGTATGTGATTTATTCAATTATTCTTATCAGTCGTTGTGCTATATAAATAAGTAAATAAATAAATAAATATAAATAAATAAATATATATATATATATATATATATGTATGTATGTATGTATTTATGTTAAAGAACATGCATTTGGGCAGAAAGAAATTACAGATTCTCATTCTGATTGGGATTATTACTCGAAGATTGTTGCTTGTTTTAGCAAAACTGAAGCTATTGATAAGAAGATTTAATTTCTCTGTCAGCCTAGTTGCTATGTTTCTTGCTTTTCAGCTTCAATATATGGCAGTATCTTTAAGTTTCGTATAAAAAATAAATAAATAAATATATATATATATATATATATATATATAATATATATATATATACTATAGTAAATGATGAGTGATTGGAAATTTGGAATATACATGTATATATATAATTATATATATATATGTATATTATAGTTGGTAAAAACAGGCGGACCAACCCCACCCCCCCGCGCCTAACCCGTGACCCGTTTGGGTCTAACCCAAAAAGCCCGCCTTTTAGCGAGGTCGTATTTTTAAAACCAAACCCACCTTTTTAATATGGCGGGGTGGACCAACCCAACGGGTTTGGTCCATTTTGACGGCTCAAGTTCAACTTCATTCCCTGTAGCGAATGGGACTTTGTATGATGTCGGGCAAGATCGTGGGCGAGGTAGTGGTCGTGGTCGCGGTCATGGTCGAGGCCAAGGAAATCATGGACAAGGTCGAGGTCGTGGTCGAAGTCAAGGTCGAGGAAGAGGCCGTGGAAGAAATAACTATCATCATCATCATCATCATCATCATCATCATCATCATCATCATAATGGACATTCCTCTCGCCACCTGAAGTGGAACAAAGATGATGATAGAAACAACTCTTCGAGTGGGAAAAATGTGCATAAAAACAATGAGGAAATTTCATGTTTTAGGTGTGGCATGAAAGACCACTGGGCACGCACATGCCGAATGACGAAACATCTAATTGATCTTTATGAGAGATCACAAAAAGGAAAAAAAAATGTTGAGACAAATTTCCTTAAAAATGATCCTGAAGATCTTAATTTTGATTTTGGTGATATGGCCAACGTCGATATGATTAATACCATTAGTGAAAAAATTGGTCATGAACAATAATTTAACATAGGAATGAAGCTATGGTTCGAGTTCGAGGTAGATGCTGTGGAAAAAGTAACATGTTATGTAGGAGTATTATCTGTTTTTCCTATGTATACTAGCATGTTAAAAGTTTATATATGTATTTTGTATTCAACGTACTTATCATATTTATTCATCTTATTTTTCCTTCTCTCATATTGAAATAGATCACAAATATGTTTCAATCCAAAATCCAAGGAGAAAATTTATGTCTTGCAGACAGAGCTACTACACATACCATACTTAAAAATAAGAAATAATTTTCTTATCTCAAAGTTGACAAGGCTAATGCCAACACTATATCGGGTAATGCCAAAATAATTAAAGGATTTGGCAAAACAATTTTCCTAATGCCTGGAGGCACGAAATTCATGATAAGTAATGCATTGTTCTCTCCTAAGTCTCTAAGAAACTTGTTAAGTTTCAAAGACATTCGTCTGAATGGATATCATATTGAGACTATGAATAAGGGGAATGATGAATATCTTTGTATTACCTCAAATACTTCCGGAAGCAAGTGTATATTGGAAAAATTGTCAGCTCTATCTTCTGGATTGTACAGTACAATCATAGGAATATTTGAATCATATTTTACAGTAAACCTGAAGTTTACTAAAACATTTATAGCTTGGCATGATCGATTGGGGCATCCAGGATCAATAATGATGCGGAGAATTATTGAGAATTCTAGTGGTCATCCATTGAAAAACCAGAAGATTTTTCAATCTAATGAACTCCATTGTGATGCTTGTTCTCAAGGAAAGTTGATAATTAGACCATCACCAACTAAAATTGGAAATGAATCACCATCGTTTTTGGAACAGATTCAAGGAGATATACGTGGACCTATCCATCCACGAAGTGGACCATTCCAACACTTTATGGTATTAATTGATGCTTCTAACAAATGGTTGCACGTATGTCTATTATCGACTCGCAATACGGCATTTGCCAAGTTCTTTGCACAAATAATCAAACTGAGAGCACAATTCCCAGATTATATGATCAATAAAGTTAGACTTGATAATACTGGTGAATTTAAATCTCAAGCATTCAATGATTATTGTATGGCAATAGGAATTGATGTTGAACATCCAGTAGCTCATGTTCATACACAAAACGGTTTGGCTGAATCGTTGATCAAACGTATTCAACTCATTGCCAGACCACTAACGATGAGAGCAAAGCTCCCTACTTCTGTATGGGGTCATCTTTGTTTTACATGCAAGACCGATCGCCAAAGCCAAGTGCATATCACAAGTACTCCCCAATACAACTGGCATTCGGACGAGAGCCGAATCTATCTCATCTAAGAGTTTTTGGTTGTGCGGTATACGTACCAATTGCTGTGACAACCCGACCCGGATTCTAATACGAGACACCAAGGTCGTGCCGTTAGAACACATAAATAGCAAGCAAAGGGTAAGGCTATAACAGTGATACACCAACGACTCAACATATGCGGAAGCGAATAACTTAAATGGACCCGAGCTAACAAGCTCCGAAATAGAAAGCGACCAAAGAGATAGTAAATCTCTCGACCCAAAAATTCGACGCACATGACACAACATTGGGCACGTACTACAAACTCCCTGTAACAATTTTATAAATAATATTATAACCAAGTCATCGACGACGTTACAGCCGGAACCCAACATTAAACTAAGTCTACAACTCTAGTCTACACACTCAACGGCTAAACATTCCAGAGTACAACAACCAACAATAATATTAATAACTTGAGGTGAATAAAATATGTAATTAAATAACATGGCTCGACTAACATTTGTCGGCTCACAAAAACCAAGTACTAATTAAACATTACAAGTACATGAACCAATAAAAACACAACTTTACTACCCATAGTGAAGTCTATATAGCTTCACTTCCCAAACGTCCTTTCCAATAAACTAAGGCTACAAAAATAAATTAAAGTAGCAACCTTCACAAAAATTACACTTCTATCGTAGGCTCGGCGGTTTCCTTCGAATTACTAGCTCGGCTCGAATCTAAGGAAAACAAAGTGAACGAGTAAGTCATAATGACTTAGTAAGCTACTAAAGATGCAATGTCATGGTATGACATAATGCTCAAATAAAACATGTACATCTCATGTCATACATATAATATGTCATGTTATGGTATAATTCCCAACATAAACCCACTTTTCATCCATAGTCATATGGAACACAATTCTACATAATTTATCATGAAGTAATCCATATCATATAAAGTATGCATCTCACTTCCAAAATGTGTAGCATGTTAATTCCACATTTTAATTTATCATCAAGCCACATAACCCAATCATACCACGAGTCTCATAATTCTTCATTTATCACAACTCATAAAATCATTCATATATGGGAGACTATTGTTTCCATTCTAATCATGAATAACATGTTATATTTTTTTAGTATAACATCATATCATAAAAATCATCATTTCATTAGCATGTTATATTTTTACTATAACATTTCATCAAGTAATCATCATCGCATGTAAATCATATCATAACCATGTAGCACAACAATTCATATACGTGCTCGTAAAATAAACCACAAAAGAGAGAGAAGGTGAATTTCCTTTCCGTTTCCAGCGTGTAACTCCTGCGGAAACATACGTGTCCTCGATAACCCTTTCGTGGCATTGATGTCCCCAAAACAATCCCCGTTCGTGTTCCATAGCTATCAAAGTCATGTGTATTACTCTAACTAAGATCATCTACTTCCCCATCGTGGCCATCGATGGAGGGGTGTATGCAAACCCGGCGCGGCGATCCATTGCGATCACGAATCCCACAATTCGTGAAGACAATGCATTGTCCCGCCAAAACTCAAACCAAAAACCACAAGCTGGACTCAAACACAAGCACATGTAATATATACTCGCATGCTCATCCAAAGGAAAAGTACAACACACCGCACTAATCCAATCAAGTAGATATTTACTTTTAACTCACATAGTTATGCATTTCTATGCTAACTAACACATAAACATCTTAGAGCGATAATATTAAGTCTCTTATACCCAAGTGTTCTTCATACACTTGAAAACGCTCGGAGGCTTGACCTCCATCAAAACTACCCCAAATTCCGTAGGATCTTAATATGTGATTCACTATATTCATATTAGTCCAATAATCGACTCAGTTGAGTCATTTCTACTCTTTTCAAATTTGAAGGCATAGAAGCTATTTGCATCATAGCCCTCCTATTATTCATTAGCTATTATTCATGGCTAAGTTCTTAAGGTTAGCAACATTGTGCAACCCAACAATCCATACTTTCCCAACAAAAAAAAACCCCAAGACATGGTTCATAGGTCAACACTTAACATTTAAAGTCAACCATCACATTTCAAGCTTGTATCTAAAGATGACATTTAATTAAGCATGCCTTCATTCAAAATATCCATTTATCTAAGCAAGATGTAAATTCATCTAGCATGTTCATAACCAACATGTAAATTCATCTAACATGTTCATAACTTTCAATTCATGAATCTTAGTTGACCAACATACTCTTATTTGCATAAAAGTCAACTCAACCCAATAACGTCAAACCTTACATTTTATTCATGTAATCCATAATGATAATTCATTATACATGCTCACAACAAAAAATTCATGAATTAGATATCAACATACTCTTATATTCATGAAAATTAACTCTTATTCTTAAAGGTCAAACGAAACATTCAAACATGTAATCCATTGTGAAAATTCATCTTTCAAGCTCACAACTAAAATTAGAGGTTCAACAAGTATACTTCCAAACTCCCAAATATATATCCATGTATGATTCTAACAATTCATAATATCCAATAAAACTCCAAAAATCACACATATCATCAATAACCATTTACTTCATCAACATATAATCAAACCCTAGGTTTTTAGGGAATCATACACCCATCATACCCAAGTCCAAATTACCAAATGAAGCTTAATAACATACTTCATTAAACATAGAAATCAACCTACCCATGCTTCTAGCAAGTTCACTCACCAAAAATCCAAAAATCAAAATAAAATCACACACAACATACATGGGTACTCATTGACCTCAAATAGTAAGCATCTTTGTTTTCCTTAGGGTCAATGAGCACAAAATCAATAGAAGAGGGAGTCTAGTAGCTTACCTAGCTTGAGTGAAAACTCAGGAGAATCGAAATCTGAACGGTGAAGTCGTTCTACTCGTCGAATATGTCAAAAATCCGAAGTTTGGAGGCGATCTAACGGTCAGATCTCCATGGATTTGAGGAAGAAGAGGCTAGGGCTCAAAGCCCCCCATGAACTCCCACACTCTCTCACTCATACTGTTTAGAAAGAAGGAGGAAGAATGAGTGTATTGGCTGAATTCTAAAAGGGATTAAGCCTTTATACTTCCACAACTAAAGGGGCACAAATGAGATTTCCATGGGTACAATTAGTGATTATTAGATGTAATCAACCTTTAATCAAAACCTTAATTAACTCTCCAAGAGTGTTAGGACATGTTTAGGACTTAGTATGAGGGTAAGGAAGGGTTTAGAGGGGGTTTAGTGAGGGTAGAATAGGAATTGCACTTCAAAAATCAAAACAGGGACAAGCTGTCCTCGGCACCCATGCGCTCACATGGATCCATATGAAGCGACCGCATTGGTCCCCATTCAGCCCTTGGTGAGTTTTTTTCGTCTTCGCTCGGTTACGACCCTTCCCCCATGCAACCGTAACCCTTAAAGCTTCGAAACGGCCAATAATTCAACCCTTAAAGTCCTCAAACACTTGGATAAACCACACAAGTCTCAAATAACTTTCAAAGTAGGTCCAAACTCCCATAAACAACACCCAAAACAACTCGGAGCAAAACCGACGCAAGGCGTAACAACTTGCTAACAAAACGTCGAATGAAACCACAAACCGACGGGCAACAACCCATGATTATAAACACTTCAAAAGGCTATTAAATAGGACTGAATGCTTCTCAGATGATGAACAACAGATAGGAGAAACGGACTCCCGAAAGACGAGATGATCACACGGCTCAATCTCGAACTACGCGATAAGGAGAATTGCTATCCTCGAAGCGTCAAAACCTCACAAGACTTATAGAATGCATCCAACTAGAAGTATAATACATATAAACATGTTATTCAATCATCATGTAAAGATATAGGACCAAATCGAGGTCAGGAACACAAAACCCGAGTAAACTCTCAATCGCGTCGCATTTCGACTATCGTCGAGTTACGACTTGTAACTTTAACAAGTCAACAACTAAATGACATCTCTTAAAAGTATTTTGGTCTTAATATGTTCTCCCACACATATCTAGACTCTCTCACAAACCATTCAGGCAGTCATAGGGGAAGAAATGCGACTATTGCACGCAATTCAAGCTAACCGGGAATCGGGGTCTTACAATTGCTCCACCACAACGCACAAAGATGGGACGACAAAGGAGATTGGGAGTATATGTTGGGTATGAATCTCCTTCTATAATAAAATATCTTTAACCAAAAATGGGTGACGTTTTTATGGCCCGCTTTGCTGATTTTCATTTTAACGAAGACAAGTTTCCACCTTTAGGTGAAAAGGGGAAACAAGTGGGAAGAGAGATCAAATGGTGCACATCATCATTATTGCACCTTGACCCTTCCACAAAGAAACGTGAACTAGAAGTTCAAAAAATCATACATTTACAAAATGTAGTAAATCAATTGCCAGAGGCATTTATAGACACAAAGAGAGTGACAAAGTCATATGTAGCCGCTATAAATGCTCATGCCTGAATTGAAATACCAAAAGGGCTACCAAATGATAATATGAAAAATGAATCTAAGACACACCTGAAGCGTGGACGACCCATTGGTTCAAAGGATAAAAATCCTCGTGAAAAGAAGGTGATTGAAAATCCCCAATCACATGAAAGTGTTCTAGAAGAAACACACAATCGTGAAATTGTTCCAGAAGAAACACACGATCATGCAAATTTGGTAAGCCCTACATGCAACAATAACCATGAGATTTTCATTAATTACATGTGTAATGGAAAAATATGGAATTGAGATGAAAGGGAGAATATTGATGATATATTCTCTTATTCGATATCACAAGAAATTAATGACGGGACTGATGATCCTGAACCAAAATCTGTATCTAAATGTCAACAGAGGCTGTGAAACCTATTGGATACAGATGGAGTTTTGTTCGAAAGTGAAATGAGAAAAAATGAGATCGTGAGATACAAAGCTCGACTTGTTGCACAAGGTTTTTCCTAAAGGCTTGAGATTGATTATGAAGAAATATATTCTTCTTTAATGGATGCTATTATGTTCAGATACCTAATCAACTTATCGGTTTTGAAAAGTCAAGATATGCATCTCATGGATGTTGTAACGGCTTATTTATACGGATCATTAGATGCTGATATTTATATGAGATTTCCTGATGGAATCAAGGTGCCTGAAGCACTGAGCTCAAAGCCCAAAGAATTATGTGTAATTAAACTACAACAATCACTGTATGGATTAAAGCAATCCGGATGCATGTGGTATAATTGCTTAAGTGAGCATTTTTTGAAAGACAGATATATGAATGATCAGTTATGTCCATGTGTCTTTATAAAGAATATAATAGTTGGATTTACATTTATTGCTGTCTATGTAGATGATCTGAATATCATTGGAACTCCCAAGGAAATCCAAGAAGCAGTTGATTACCTAAAGGGAGAATTTGAAATGAAAGATCTTGAACAAACCAAATACTGTCTTGGTTTACAAATAGAACACTTGTATAGTGGAAAATTTGTACACCAATCAAATTACACAAAAAGGGTTTTGAAACGCTTTTATATGGATAAGGTAAACCCTCTCACTAGCCCCATGGTTAATAGATCGTTGAATGTTGAAAAAGATCATTTCGTCCTTGTGAAGAGAATGAAGAGATACTTGGTCCTGAAGTACCATACTTAAGTGCTATTGGAGCCTTCATGTACCTTGCTAATTGTACTAGACCGGATATAACATTTGCTACAAATCTATTGGCAAGATATAGTTCATCTCCATCACGGAGACACTGGAATGGTATCAAACACATATTTCGTTATCTTTAAGAGATGATCGATTTGAGATTATTTTATCCCAGAAAATCAAAGGATGAAATAGTTGGTTTTACATATGTGGGTTATTTGTCTGATCCTCATAAGGCCAGATCACAGACTGGCTATGTCTTCATGATGGGTGGTACCGCAATTTCCTGGCGTTCTCAAAAGCAAACACCGGTTGCTACATCATCAAATCATGTTGAGATGATCGCACTTCATGAAGACAGTCGAGAGTGTGTATGGTTTCAATCTATGCCTCAGCATATTCAAAATGCCAGTGGACTACCTGTCAACAAAGACTTGACAGTATTATTTGAAGACAATGTCGCATGTGTCGCCCAAAGTAAAGAGGGATACATCAAAAGTGACAGGTCCGAACATATCCCCCCGAAGCTCTTTTTATACACTCAAGAACTTGAAAAGAAGAAAAAGGTCAGCATCCAATATGTTTGATCAAGTGATAATGCTGCAGATTTATTCACGAAAGCACTTCCCATTACAACCTTCAGAAAACATGTTCACAATATTGGAATGCGAAATCTATGAGATTTACAAAGGTGATTTCTCTTGACCCTTGTCAGTTCAAGGGGGAGCATATATGGTTGTACTCATTTTCCCTTTATCATGGTTTTTGTCCCACTAGGGTTTTCATAAAAAGGTTTTTAACGAGATAGCCCATGCACATGATTCAGATTTAAGTTGTGTGCTCTTTTCCTTATGTCCATTTTTTTCCCATTGGGTTTTTCGGCTTAAAGGATTTTAACGAGACGCACGTATTCAACTTACAATGCTAGTAGCCTATGGATAGATGGAGGAAAAGAGGTGCCAAACATTAAAGTTTGGCACAACTCTATGTGAGCTGCTCGGCTATAAATACCGAGCAGTCTGATGTTATTTGTACACCGATCCTTCAACTCTGAACAAAGCTCTCTCTCTTTCTTTCTCTTATACACTCTTTGTCCTAAGTTTGTGGTTACTTTTTAATAGGAACTTTATTGTATATAGAGTAATCATTGTCATTTTTAATCCCGTTTAATTAAAAATACATCATGGAAATATTTGAACGCTTCATTTGTTCATTATTTAGCGCATTCGACTTTTAATGTTCAAAGGCGTATCTTTTTTGGATTGAGCCCATTTGATCAATATCGTACTATAAATCTTTTTTGCATTCTCTGGTGTGGCCACGATTCCACCCTTGTCACCTTTTGACGGTTAGCCAAATATAGATACTAAAATCTTGATGGATGGATTCTCGAACCCTAATGAATTTGAGCGCCCGACATGTTGTGTCAATTTGGTTTGGTAGGAAAGTAGATTATTTTATTCTTAATTTTCTAATCTCGCAATAATATTTATTCGACGTTTGGTAGACGACATATGAGATTAATTTATTTCGCTAGTTATCTTGTCCGATATTTGGTAGTTAGTGCTAATTTCATTATTTCATTATTTTTTTTTAAAAATACCCTTAGATTGAGTTATGATAAATTATGACTTTAGTTATATTACTCATTGTGTTTTTCTTATACTACTACCGTTCCGTTCTGAAATTTACGGTCTACATACATACATAGCTATGAATTTAAGTGATAATTGAGTTTTTTTTTATCATCTATGTGGTTTTCTACAATGTTTTTTGCAAACGTAATGAGTAATATTGTCGGTGAAAAACAATAAATAATGGTACTATGTTTCATGTTGGGTATTAAACCAAGTCTAATTAGTTAATTATTTATTTATGTATAAGTTATTATTATGTTAGCAATTGGGCTCGTGGCCTGATTATTTACTTCTGCTAACATGAACTCTAACTATGTTATTATGGTAAGTAAGTATCCTAATTTGAAGGGGTTCGGGATTGACCTGACTTAACCTACAAGAAATAGAGTTTCTTGTACAATAATATAAATAGGGCAAGTAAATGGATAAAACCCTAATACATTACACGACATAAAGAGAAGAACACGTCTTCTAGATTTGGCCGCCCCCTACTCTCTCTCTTTCCTATATAGTATCTCACAAAATACTCCCTCTAAACTAACCATCAAGAGGCTTGGATTTGCAGTGTGAATCAAAGGTTCAAGTTCGCACGAGGTAACTCATGATTCCTTGTAGATAACGAACTTATAGTATATAACATTCATTGGTATCAGAGCCTATATGCTTTGATTGCTCGTTTCGTTATGCTATGAATTGCATGCTTTTGTTTTTGGATTTGTTTAAATTTTTTACCCATCATGAACAGAGTGGGTTTGATTATTTCATTTTCAAAACGAATTTTGTTTTGGTAAAATTTTATATGTCTGAGTTCCCTATAACGAGGCGAACAATATACTAAATTTCCATTGAAATCCGTTAGATATTTTTTAAAATATCGTAAACCCTAGTTTTGTTGAAAAAACGATTTGTCTGAAACTTTGCATGCATTTTTGACTTGTTTATATTCTGTGAAACTGTGGTTTTATGGTCTATAATTGTAGTACTCCGTGAGAGCTTTCCATAGACATTATATATAAATGCTTAATTTGGACTTAAAATGAACGTTCTACGGCTTTAAGAAGTTGGCTCGCCGATCACGTTCCCGAGCCGATTTTCTAAGTTTGAAAATAGGCGTCCCATGATCCCCACTCTCAGCCTCAAAGTACATGCCTTTTGTGGCACTCCTTTGGGTACACCCTGTAAAACCCCGATATTTTGCCTATTTTAATTTTTTACAAATAAATGAATTTGATAACACTTTAAAAATATTTGACCAAATAATATTTTTGTCAACATTTCATATTATTTTAGACAAAAAATATACTAATATTTTACTTTATTTTGACCAAGTCAATTGTGTTAGAGTTATTTTAAAATATTATTTTAAGGTAGGTAAAAAACTATCAATGTAGGTGTGATTGTTTTGTCTTGTACGGAATTGGTGTAAGATTGTTTTAATTTGATAACATTAAAGGGTCTCATATATAAATATTTATCACTTGATGGAAGTATTCGTCTATGTTTCATATTATATTATTCTATTAATTAAATAATAAAAGTCTACAAATATTTGGTTGTTTATAATATTTTAATTGAAATGCCGGATGTGATTATTTAGGAAAGTTTCATAGTCTTAATGTGGGGTCCCCATAAAATGCTTACTCACCTAGTCTATCCTATTTACTCACCAAGGCTAGCAAATAGGTTGAATTATTTTCTTGATTTGCTTGTAGTAAAGAGTTCACAATTTTGTTTCTTTTCCTCCCTTGCACCAAAAGAGAGAGAGAGAAGAATTGATCCCCATCTCCTGCTCTAACTTAGTGACTCACCTTGGCCATGCACATGAGTAATACAAGCTATATTACATGAGTAATGGAGGCTATATTTTTAACCCATTAGGACGAATTGGCTATGACTCCTAGTATATAAATAGTGTTGCATGCATGCATATATCACTACCCATCCCTTAGCCGCATAAATAAGAAGAAGGAAGTGAACCGTAGTTATTTGTGTGATGATTTAACACCGTTGAGTTGTGGGTTTGGCTCGAGGATTATTATTGAAGGTTTTAAATATGTTTTTACCAATGAATATTATCTTCTTTTAAGGTAAAGGGAAAACTCTTTGTGTATGTTTAATTGTTTATTATTGTTATTAACATATGCATGCTCGTGAACGTAACTGATTACTTGATCTTTGTAGCTGGAAGTAATGTTATGAACGTCGTTAATATGCTGGAGTTGTACTTTGAAAACTAGGAGTATGAGGACAATATGTACTAGTTGGAACTTGCTACTTTCAGAATACAATGAGTTTATTTTATAACTCATTGGATTCTTGTATGTGTTAATTCTTTGTTGAGCACTAGTTTTGAACATGAAGTGCTTGTGTGTAGGGGTGAGCAGGGCCCGTCAATGCCCATCAAGCCCGACCCATGAAGCCCGTGTCTATGGGCTATACATAGTGCTGGGCTTCAGATGAGTCAAATGTCCGCGGTCTCGGGCTCTACTTGGCCTTTAGCTGCTCCCTGCCCATTATGCCCGGCCCGGCCTGTCCTCTTCTATGATAACTTTTTTTTAATTTTTGTAATTATACGTGTTTGACCAAATCCTATATATTTAATTTATGTGTATTATACTATTACTATATTTATATATTATAAGACTATAAGTTATAAATTATAATATATAAATATAGTGATAATATAATACGCCTAAACTGATAAAGCTATTGCTAAAAATAAAAGCCTAAAAGTCAAACCCTATTATTTTAATAATTAATTACTCAATCATCTATTGATATTCTATTCTCATGCAAGATTACAATTTGAATTTGCACATCAGTATCAATGTATTATTAGTAAGGTGTGGCAATTTGTCTTCTTCATCTTCTTGGAAAACAGTCGCTGACGACCCAACGACGTTCCGACTCTCAAGTCGTTCTCGAGAATCTCACCTCACACATCCAACGCCTTCTTCATTTTTTTCGATCGCTTATATTTTAACTTAGTTCATGGCAATGATTTGATTGGCTGAAGGCTGAGGCCCAAAGTTTAAATGAGAAAACAGTAAAATTATTTAAAAACATAAACAAATGGGCTGAAACCTGTGCTTACCCGTGCCCGCCCAATGCCCATTTGAAGCCCATCCACTAATGCCCGCGAGCTGATCAATAGTACTGGGCTTTTAAATCTAATGCCCGCTGCTTGATGGGCCCATACTAGGCATTGACAATGCCTGCAGGCTTAGGGCCCACGCACACCCCTACTTGTGTGAACAGTCTTTAATTACGCAATTGAACAGTTTATTATGGGGAGAGTAGGGGAACCTTTGACTAGGTCACGGGGCAGAGAGCTGTGCTAGTTAGCAGCGACACCTTACTCAGACCCAAAACCGAATTCTCCACTTTGCCCTAGTGGGGAAAATACCATTGAATAATATGTTAAGTATCACGACGTGTCTGGGGTTTTAGGGATATAGCCTCGTGATAACTTGTACACGGGTTGTGAATAATTGGTTGGTTTGATAAACCGAAGAAGCGATTGATCAAGAGAAACATGCTTCAACAACAATAGTGGGGGTGACAAGGTCGGAAGTGATTGGTCGGAGATGTATCTCGACCCTGTGAACAATTGGTAAACTCTTTGTGTTTCTATATCGCACTTATATGAACATGAGATCTTATTACCCGTGGTAGGTCACTGTATTTACCGGTATGGGGCGGTGAATACTTGATCCAGCTACGTAGTAATGAGACTTGATTGACTAATTTGTTGTTATTACCTTTAAAACTGCTACATACATTAGATCGGTAGAACTTTACTGAGTCTTAACTCACCCCTTCTCGTTTGCATGCCCCCGTAGATTGCAGCTAGACCGGGATGTTCAACATATGAAGCAAAGAGAAGATTGGAGTGCTCAACTTGGATAGAAAAACATTTATGTATTATTTTATCTTGTATAAAAATTTATATTAAAAATACGTTTGTATCAAATATTGGTATTTTGAGAAATATTATTTCTTTGTTTCTTCAGCTGCGAGTTATAAAATATTTTATTTGGAAAATATATTATAATTTCGCATTTGAAAAATATTATTTATTTACCTCTTCCGCTGCGAGTCACGTGCTTCTTGTTGGAGTCATTTTTGGATTGAATTTATGACAAAACTCGACGACCCGGGTGCGGGTGGTCGCACACCCAGTTGATATGATATTGACAAGCCATAAACGTGTTTCTAAGAGTTCAGGGATCTATTGGTTAAGTTTGGCAACTTGTAGAAAAGTTTGGAAGCTTGGAAAACTGTTTGGATACTTCAGGGGGTGAAAGTGGCAAGTCAGCAAATTCGGAGAAGCTGTGAAGCTTGCGGCCGCAAGGGGTCCACAGCCTTGCGACCGCAAGGTCTCCAGAAAAGATGCCGTTTTGTTTTATTTTTACTATTTTACTGATTTAGTTTCCTTTTTATTAAGGTTTCCTTTTTGTTTATGTTTCTTGTTCCTAAAGTTTAGGTTTAAGAGTTTCCTTTTATTTAGTTTTCTTTTCCTACAAGAATTAGGATTTATTTTGTAAGTCTATATAAAGGCATTATTAAACATTGTTTGGGGTAGAGAATTTTGATTAATAAAATTGAGTTGATTTTCTGGTTAGAAAATTGTGTTCTTATTTGAGTGTCTTGGATTGGAAGCTTGGATTATAAACATCGTGGATTCGTTGTTTATAATTGAATTCGAATTATCAGTTGGAGAATCATCCCAATTGTGGCGTCATTCACAATTCCAAGGTTCGCGTCATCTCGAAGGCGTTGGGTCGCGGAGTCATTCATCCTAAAACCTTTCTAAGAGATCTGGGGTCCCTCATCATTTGGTATCAAAGCAATCATAGTTACGGGTTTGTTATCTTGAGTGCATACACGTAAGGGAAATAATCACCAACAATCACCATGGCCAACGAAGCTCCAGCTAAAGGGGTTCCTTTTGTTAATCCGACACAATATATGGAGGCGATACTCGCCCACATGGAAGATGTTAAGGTTAAGTTTGCTCAAATAGATGAGAGATTTGAAAGGCTTGGAGAAAGATATGGCATCATTACTCATGTGCCTTCAACATCAAAACTATTTTTTATAAATACCACAAAGTTGCAAAAGAGCTTGAGTGAATGGAAGATTGAAAATGACAGAATTGAAAAAGAAAATATTGAGAAATAAAGGATTGAAGAAGAGAAAATTGAAAAAGAAAATATTGAGAAAGAAAGGATTGAGAAAGAGAAATCAAGAAGGAGAGGAAGAGAAAAGAAGGAGGAGGAAGAGCGAGAAAGGGTGGAGAAGGAAAAAAAAGAAATAAAATTAATAGTGGTTCGAGAAAACTTGAAGCTATCGCAAGTATACGAAGACCCGTTTGATTTTATAGCTTCAAATTTGTCTTGTTCTTGGTTAATCAAACGGATGATCGATGACTACTTCTTCTTAACTCAATGGGCGGATTGGATGGATTTTGTCTCACGGGCGGATCGTCGAGTTCCATGTGCGGATTTGAGGACAAATCCTTTTCAAGAGGGGGAATATGATATGATATTGACAAGCCATAAACGTGTTTCTAAGAGTTCAGGGATCTATTGGTTAAGTTTGGCAACTTGTAGGCAAGTTTGGAAGCTTGGAAAACTGTTTGGATACTTCAGGGGGTCAAAGTGGCAAGTCAGCAAATTCGGAGAAGTGAAGCTTGCGGCCGCAGGGGTCCACCTTGCAAGGTCTCCAGAAAAGCTGTCGTTTTTGTTTTATTTTTACTGTTTTACTGTTTGGGTATTTTTTTAGGGTTTTTAGTTTCCTTTTTATTAAGGTTTCCTTTTTGTTTAGGTTTCTTGTTCCTAAAGTTTAGGTTTAAGAGTTTCCTTTTATTTAGTTTTCTTTTCCTACAAGAATTAGGATTTATTTTGTAAGCCTATATAAAGACATTATTAAACATTGTTTGGGGTAGAGAATTTTGATTAATAAAATTGAGTTGATTTTTTGGTTAGAAAATTGTGTTCTTATTTGAGTGTCCTGGATTGGAAGCTCGGATTATAGACATCGTGGATTCGTTGTTTATAATTCAATTCGACTTATCAGTGGGAGAATCATCCCAATTGTGGCGTCATTCACAATTCCAAGGTTCGCGTCATCTCGAAGGCGTTGGGTCGTGGAGTCATTCATCCAAAAACCTTTCTAGGAGATCTTGATTCGAAATGTACTCGGCGGCACACCCTCCGTGAGTCTCAACGCCATTAGACGCACGTGGTGACACGTTGACGTATCAGATCGGTGACGATTAATGTTGACATGGTTGGTGATTCGACATGTCGATGACGCCATGTCTGATGCTCCAGCCCCTCGTGCCTTGTAGCCCAAGTGGCACGTGTGTGAGGCGCTTCGGAGCTTCGTTTTGTAGTGGCCGGGCCTTCGAGTCCAATGGTGGCCTCTGCTTTTGATCAATTAATCTCGCATGTATTTGTTTTTGATTTTTCCCGCATGTATTTGTTTTTGATTTTTCAGTAAAGACGAAGGTGAAGGAGGAGGAGGAGAAGGAAGAAGAAGGTTTACAACAGAGGAGATGGAAAAAGAAGGTGGAGGATGTGGTCTAGTTCTTTATGATTTTATATCATGGTGCAAAAATATCGGATTAATGTATCGCGTTGCAAACATTCATGTTTCGCGGTTAAATTGATGTTTTGCGCTTCAAACATTGATGTATCGCGGTGCAAAAATAGACTAGGCAATTAAACAATGAATCGTGGTTCAAACATTGATATATCACAGTAAAAAAATAGACTAGACAATTAAACAGATGGATCATGGTGTAAAATTAATGCAATATAATTGATGCATCACGATTTAATAAGCAATGCACCCAATTAAACTGATGAATCATGATTCAAACATTGATGTATCGCGGTGCAAAAATATATTAGACAATAAAACTGATGAATCGTAGTGCAAATATTAATGCAATAAAACTGATGCACCGCGATTCATTTTCATAGCGCGCCTCATGCTCATTAAGGGTATCGTAGTATTTTTGCTTCAAAAAATGTTTTTTCCCGGTTTTAAAAAAATACGTTATTGGAACGAATTAAAACTTTGGAAAGAGGACCGGCCTACAATTTTTCCAATTTGATATAGTAGCCTGGCCTAGTAGTTTTATTGATAAACCAGTGTAAACCACTTAGTCAAAGAATATATATGTTCATCAACCGGGTCAAATGACCATATTTGACTAATACCACAATTTTTTAAGGTCCAAAGCCCAAAGTTTGCTTACTATGATTGGAATAAGTAGCCCAAGCCTTCTTGTTAAACACTAGCATTGGTTAATGAATAGAGGTTAAAGTGTCACAGTGACAACTCTGATTCCGAGACCAAACGAGACCGGGTCCGTCAGGTGTTCCAAAAATTCAATCCAAAATAACTCCAAATAAAAACACGTAACTCGCAGCAGAATAAGTAAATAACTAGATTTATCTAAAAAATATCAATGTTTGATACAAACATATTTTTATTACATTTTCTGATAAAGCCCAAATAAAATATATAAATGTTTTAAATATCAAAACTGAGCGCTCCGATTAACCTCGAACACACAGCTGCTATCCAAATCCCGATCAAATCTCAACTGCACAACCAGAAACTGTAGAGGGTGAGCTTCTGAGCCCAGCAAAAAAGGAGGTACACAGCACCACAGAATAGAACAAGACATGTGATTCAAATATCAAATCCATGAATATTAAAATATGGACTAAAGATTATTAACTCAACGATACCGAGTGTTACCAAATACCAACTGATCACAAGTGATAATTCAATATACTAATCAGCTTAGGCAAGAGTGAGATTATTTATAACAAACATGAGCACTCAACAAGCTGAGTTCCAATAACAATATCCAGATAGATTATTTATGGTCGTTCCACTGATCAGTATTACTAAACCATTCAAAATAATCAATTACTCGACAGATGATTAAAATAGCAGTTTCTCAATAAAACACACTGGTTGTTAACATGAAATTATTTCAAGGTCAAACCAATATCAAAGGTTCACCAATAACAATAAACACGTTTCAATAAGGAAGAGTACGAATCAAACAGGTATATTATAGGGACAATCACGTGATTAAACTGACACATAATCAGTACTGCATATTCTCCCTTACATCAAAACAAGATGATATCTACCAATAAAAACACATCCGAAATGTTTCATAATAAACCTCGAATCAAACCCAACACTTCTATGATATACAACAATTGTTCTTAACTCAAAACTATGACGGACGCACGACCCGCACTCACGACTCGTTCTCTCGTAGTACAAGAAAGGCGAAGAAAGTATTACTACCTCCGTCCCTAAATTATCGTCCTCCTTTCCTTTTTCGTCCGTCCCAAAATAATTTTCCACTTTGAAACTTTCATTTTTAGAACATCACTTTTACCACTTTACCCTTACTTTTTCACTCTACTTTAATTATGGACCACATACACATGAACATTAAAAGAAACTACACATTAAACCAATATAAATAATCAAGTCAATTGTTTTTTCTTAAACTGTACGCCGAATCAACTAGGACGATTATTTATGAACGGAGTGAGTATGAAATAGTGGATTATCCAAAACTGACCAGCAGATAGCTTCCTAAGCTGACCCATGTGACAAAGTAGGAGGTGGAGAGTCATGGTGGATCATACGGCGAACTAACCCAATTTAGATAAATACTACCGGCCTTAGTCAAATTACACCAAATTGCAGGAAACTCATAGATCCCACGCCAAGTCTTGATAACTAAGCCTTCTCTTATATAATTTGTACAAAACAATATTCATACATAACATTTTAAAGTAAGGTATACTTTTTATCTAAAATAACATAAAAAGTCAATAAAATATTATTTGGTCAAATATGCTAAATTTTTTTATCAAATTCGTTTATTCTTAAAAAACAAAATAGATAAAATATCGGGGTTTTACAGTCCCCCCAATATAATACTTGTCTGTTCCACTTAAATAGTTCATATTTGAAAAAAGTAATAATTAAATGGTTTATAAATAATTGTGACGGCCCGACCCGGACCCCAATGCGAGATCCCGAATCGCGCCGTCCAAATAATCAAGATAAAACACACAAGCATGCGCAAGTAGGATCATAAAATTCATGTGGCGCAACATTGCATACGAATAACAACTCGGCTACACTTGGCCGGAAAACAACCTAATTTAAACAAGTCATCGGCGTTACGGTAGGAACAACAACTACTCCTACAATTAACACATGCTTAAACAACTCAACGGCCACAACATGCCGGAGACAATAACAACAATAGTATTTAAAACAAGCTTTAGCGGAAGAAACTGTGATGAACCATACACATATGAACAAGCTCGACATATAAGTCGGCATACCAAAAGATTTACAAGTATCAAATATTTAAGTTACTACAACATACAAAACCCCAAGCCAAGTCTACATGACTTGCTTCCCAACGTCCTTTCCAAAATAAAAGATTAATCAATTAAAGTCCAAAAGAGCAACCTCGCTCACGACGTCCAAGCGAGCACGTGAATCTAGCGTGGGACGTCTCCTCGGCTTTGATCTAAGGAAAACAAAGCAAACAAATAGGGTAAGTCGAAAGACTTAGTAAGTTACCAAAATATGCATGTTCATGTTATAGCATGACAATTATCACAATTATGGCATATTATCAACATTTAACACTTAGCACATTATCATCATATGGCACTTAGCATCGTGTTCACATAAGTGCGTAAAGTAAATCATACAAGTAGGATATGATAGTCACGGCCGCTTCGTAGCTCCTGCAAAACATTCTGTTACTGGTTCGTGCCATCGATGTTATGTGAATTCATCGACTATCGTCGAGTCATACTCGATCTCAATAGCAAGCCAATGCGGCACTTAGCGTCACGGCAAGGGGCTACTTCCAGCTGCGGCCCACGGTGGAGGGTGTGTGAAGTCAGTGCGGCGATCCATAGCAAGCACGAATCCCATAATTCGTGAAGGCGTGCATCGTCCCACCGACGATAAACAAACCAAATTATGCGGTGGACTCGATGCAATGCACAAGTAGATATTTACTTGACTTAAACCAATTAAGGACCGAATTCGACAAGAGCGAACTCGACCAACCAAGTAGGGGTTAATCTCTACTATAAAATCATATCAAGGCAATTAAATTGCACAAAACCAATCTTTCACAACAACTTGTTATAAACAATCAACCAAGCTCATACTTGAGTAAACCAAGTCAAACGGCGTTCAAACTTCGTAGGGATTGAAATTAGAGTTCAACACGTTCAAATATTCCCTAGAGTCGACTCCGTTGAGTCTTTGCTCTAAATTCCCAAATTTGGAGAAATTGAAGCTATGTGCTTCATAACCCAACCTAGGTCAATTCTAGGTTCAACAAGGTATAAATTCACCTAAAACATTTTAAGCAATTCATGTTCTTCATGTAGTCAATATTGAGGATACAACACATAACAAATTTCACACATACCACATAGGCATAATTTAGGGCATTCCCAAATAAAATCACTTTCATCAACAAACATACTACATATTTCTAACATGTTCAAGACCTCAATTAACATGATACAAGAGTAATTTAAACTCCCAAAGGCAAGAAATTCACCTAGACATGCTTCTATCAAAATCATACATTTAAAATTTCAAATGAAAAGCATAGGAAGCAATTATGTGTCCTCATTGACCTCACACATCATAAACTTTGTTTCCTTAGGGTCAATGAGAACTAAAATGAAGAAGAGTAACTTACCTAGCTTGAGTGAAAACTCAAGAGAATCCAAATCTAAACGGTGAAGTCGTTCCTTTCGTCTCACCGAGTCGAGAATCCAGTTTGGCGGCGATCGAGCGGTGGAATCCTTGAGGATCGGAGGAAGAAGATGAAGCTAGGGCTCGAAACTCAAGCCCCAACTCTCTCTCTCTAACTTGTAGAAATAGGATGAACAAATGAAGAGTTTTCAGAAAATTTGGTCAAGACTTGGTATTTATACCTCCAATCAAGAGAAGGGTACAAGAGGTATTTCTCAAGTGCAATTAGTGAAACTTAGGGAGTTAACAACCACTAATCCAAACTAAATTAACCTCTAATTGATGTTAGGACTTGATTAGGACTAAGTGTGGGTATTTAGGAAGGGTTTAGAGGGGGTTTAATGGGGGTAGGATAGGCATTTCACGACCTAACTCAAAAGCAGGGAAGAAAAATCCGTAGCAGTTCTGCAGGTGAGGCGGGCGCCTCACCTAGCTCCATGCGGCCGCCTCATTCTCTGAGGCCATTCCCAAGTTCAGTCCATTTTGAATTTGCTCTCTGCAGTTGAGGCGGGCGCCTCGCAAGGTCCCATGCGGCCGCCTCGGCTCCAGAATCTCTAAAACTTGATCTAAACTTGATCTAAATGGTCCCAAACTTTTGGGCAACCATTCTAAGGTCTAACCCTACTCAAAAGCGAGTCGGAAACACACCGAACAACTCCCGGAACAAGATAGAACAAGGCGCGAACCACGCGACGAATGAACAACGAATCAAACTACAATCAAACACCATTCAAACTAGGATATCTTGGACATGAAAGAGACTTGTTTCAACATGATTAAGACCTGAATATAAAGCCAAGAACTCAACGAACACTTCGTACGTCGAAATAGAAGCAAATACGAGCAACGAGAGGAATCGCTAAGGCCAACTAGCGATTAAACCGGCGATTCAACAAACAAGTTTATATGATTCTAAGCATGTTATGGACTTCTAGAATGATCTATGAATGATTCTAAGCGTTTATATATATAAGTAAACAAGTTCACAATCAACCAAGAAAGTATAAAAACAAGCATAGAATGCATGCAAGATTATGGGCGTTACACTCTCCCTCCTTTAGGAATTTAGTCCCTAAATTCTTACCAAGTTATCAAACAAATGTGGATGCTTCTCGCGCATCTCGCTTCGGTTTCCCAAGTCGCTTCTTCAATGTTGTGGTTCCTCCAAAGAACTTTAACTAAGGGAATCTTCTTGGTTCGTAAAACTTGCTCTTTGGTATCCAAAATCTTACGGGCTTTTCGGCGTATGACATATCCGGCTCAAGCGTGATCTCTTCATACTCAGTACATGGGTATCATCTTCAAATACTTTCGCAACATGGAAACATGGAATACATTATGAGTCTCAGAAAGTGGCGGTGGCAATGCAATGCGATCGCTAAAGACCCGACTCTCTCAGAATCTCGAATGGGCCAATGTACCTCGGTGTAAGCTTCCACTTTCTTGCCAAATCTCTTCGTACCTCTCCTCGGTGTCACCTTCAAGAACACGTAGTCACCCACTTGGAACTCAAGATCTCGTCTTGATTGTCGCGTAACTCTTTTTGTCGACTTTGAGCGGTGCGCAAGCGATCTCTAATCAACTTCGCTCTCAACCATTGTTGTACTAACTTCGGAACCCCAAAGTTTCGCCTCTCAACTTCATCCCAACAAATTGGCGATCTACACTTACGCCCATACAAAGCTTCATACGGCGCCATCTTGATACTCGTGGCTTGTTATTATCACATAAACTTCGGCTAAAGGTAAGTGAGAATCAGCTTCCCTTGAAATCCACGGCACAAGCTCGAAGCATGTCCTCAAAATCTGAATCAATCGCTCGGTGACCATCAGTTTGCGGATGAAAAACATCTTGAAGTCTAATTTGGTCCCCAAGCTTCTGCGGCGTTTGCCAAAATACGGATGTGAACCTCGGATCTCTATCGGACACAATACTACTTAGAGTACGCCATGAAGTCTCACGATCTCTGGAATATACAAAGCGCTAAGCGAGTCAACGAATAAGTGATCGCGATCGGAATAAAGTGTGCGGAACTTAGTCAATCTATCGTATAACCCGGTGCATTAAAACCTCTCGCGTCTTGCTTGATAACCACATCACGAAATCCATGGTAATGAACTCCCATTTCCACTCGAGGAATCTCAGTGGTTGTAGAAATCCCGAGGCCTCACGATGCTCGGCTTTAACCTGGCGACAAGTCAAACACCTTGACACATACTCGCATAATTTCCCTCTTCATGCCTTTCCACCAAAATTGTCTTTTCAAGTCTAAGTACATCTTCGTGCTCCCAGGGTGAATGGTATACCTCGACTTATGAGCCTCATCAAGAACCAACCTCTTGAGTCATCATTAGAAGGAACACAAATTCGCCTCGAAATGTCAAGCACCCTCGCTATTAGTATCACAAAATCGGGCGATACATTTCTCGGACTAACCCATCAAAAATTTTCTTCAATTAGGATCATTTCGCTTTGCGCTTCTTTAATCTTTCCAAACAAAGCGGTGTAGCACGAACATTCGCGAAAATCACACCTTTATCAAAAACACTAGGACTCCAATCACCTGAAGTCCTCCAACATCTTCCATTCTCTAACCATCATGCGACATGTGAACTTTCACCTACTCAAGGCATCATTCTACATTCGCCTGCCTTCCCGGATGATATAAAGATAGTACAATCGTGGTCCTTTAGTTTCTCCATCCATCTTCTTTGCCTCATGTTCAACTCCTTTTGGGAAAACAAGTATTTCAAACTTTTGTGGTCGGTGAAGATCTCAAATTTAGACCATACAAGTAATGTTTCCATTTATGCAACGAAAATGACCAACTCCATATAAATATGGGTATATGTCGGGTAATTACGCTCATGAATAGACAACTTCCTCGACGCATAGGCGATAACTCTACCATTGCATCAACACACAACCCAAACCTTCCTTAGAAGCATCATTTGTATATCACGAAATTATCTCCTCCACAGGCAAAGCCAAAATAGGTGCCGGCGTCAGCAAACTGTAAGCTCTTGAAAACTAACTCACATTTCTCGCTCCAAACAAAAGGCACATTCTTTGCGTCAATCTCGTCATAGGAGTCACGATCGAGAAAATCCCTCAATAAATCTCAGGTAATAACCGCTAGACCCGAGAAACTCGAATCTCGGTAGCAAGAACTAGGTCTCTTCCAATTCGTCACACGCTTGACCTTAGAAGGATCGCGGCTACTCGGCGCTAGAAATGATATGCCCCAAAGGACACTTCCTCAAGCCAAAGGCACATTTACTAAACTTCGCGTAAAAGTTGTTTCTCTAGAAGAATAGACAAGACAATCCTCAAGTGTTTCTCATGCTCCTCCCAGAGATTTCGAATACACTAAAATATCATCGATGAAGACTACCCGCGAAGGCACAATCGAAGATAACTATGAAAGACACGGTTCATCAAGTCCATAAATACATTGCTGGTGCATTAAATCGACAAAGCGGCATCACCACGAATTCAAAATGCCCGTATCTAATAGTGCGGCGTCTTCGGAATGTCTTCCTCTCTAACCTTCAATTGATAGTAACCCCGTCCATCTCAAATCAAGCTTAGAATAGGCGATAGACCCTTGCAATTGGTCAAAAGATCATCAATGTGGGGTAGAGGATACTTATTCTTAATGGTCACCTTATTCAATTAGCGATAATCTATGCAACCGCAAACTCCCATCTTTCTTCCTCACAAACAAAGGACCAGGTGCGCCAGGCGACACACTTGGTTTAATAAAACCAATCTCTAGGAGTTCACACGGCAGTTTTCAACTCTCTAAGCTCAGAGGCGCCATCCTATCTGATTGCCTTAGAAATCGGTGAAGTCCCGGAATAAGCTCAATACAAAACTCTAGTTCTACATCGGGCGGCATAGCATGATCGGTAGAAAACATCGGGAACTCACATACTACAGGAACCTCCTCTAAATTCGGCGAAGACCTCTTACTTGCAATACGAGGCAAGATAACCCGTACACCACTTGAGACGAGTAATTTTCTAGCCACTTAATCGAAATAAAATGCATCACTCGAAGCATGATCACCCACAAAAAGTAAACTCGAAATACATATAAAAAATACAACCCTCTTCCTATGGCGGTCAACTATAGCATGATAAGCACATAACCGGTCCATGCCAGAATCACATCAAAATCACGTATAGGGAGGACTACCAAGTCGCATGCAAGTGTGGTATACCAAAACATCACAAGATTTGAACCGAGGCCGAACATATATTCCGGCGGGGGTAGACACTTCAAGCAAGTATGGCAAAGATTGAGGCAACACGCAAGATTCTCAACAAAGTGCGAAGCAACATAAGAATCACGAAGACCACGGATCTATGAGAATTCGAGCCTTATGATCAAATATAGAAAAGTACCTCCTATCCTTTGGTAGACCCCCAGACCTCGCTGATCAAGCGCAACACGACCACGAACCCGGTTTACCATCCACATCTCGCAGCCCCGAGGCTGGCCGGCGCCACGGCCGGATTGGCCTATATTTGGGACAATCTTTCCTCTATGAGTCAATCTCCTGAATAAAACTTCAGTCTTCCCCAAACATCATCATTTGTGTGCCCGGACTTGGCGAGAGCAGACAAATCATAGTCTCATTGCGAGACCCTTGCTTTGAGTAGAAAAGTGTTGTTGCCACCTTACACTTTGTGGCCTTCCTTGGCCTCCCTCTCCTATCCGGTTTCCTTGGTATCCCCTTACGCTGCACAGTATTGCCTGATTAGTGTTACTGAGTAGCACATCGTGCATTACAATTACTCTTGACTCGGTGCTCCTCAATATCTTGCTCAACCTCATAGGCTCTATCAGCTGCGATCAGATGTCGGTGAGCTTAAGTCTTTAATCTGCTTCCTAAATTCGGTCCTCAACCCTTTAACAAACTTATGTGTTCTCCAGGAGCCTCGTAGGGATCAAATACGTGCAATATCGGCAGTGCGTGAACCGCGAATACTCATACCCGATCATGGTACCTTGCTCAAGATTATAAATTCTTTCTCCCCTTTGGTTGCGAACCACATCCGGTACATATTCTCCTTAAACTCCTACGAAATTAGCCCAGTGATAGGGACTTGTTGCGTCTCCCACTTTCCTTGTACATTCCACCCGATGCTCGGCGGCTCACTTAAGCTTAAACGTCGCTAGTCGACTTTCTCCTCATCGGTACACTCCCAACATAGATAAGATCTTGATCATCTCTTCCATCCATGACTTCGGCCTCCCTCGGGTTTGGCTCCCAAGCTGGAAGCTTGACTTAAGGAATCTCACAGGAGAGTGTTGGCTAGGTCCTCGGTGCCGGTGGTGGTGCGGCTTCCTCACGAGGTGGTGGTGCTGCTCCCCCG
>CM028377.1:53185117-53270317 GCA_013146195.2 Codonopsis lanceolata | reverse complement strand
GCATAGAAGGCATTCAAATGACTATGATCGTAACCAACCTAATGCAAGCATGATATGAACAATATGAACTCTCTAACATGTTAAGGCATACGTTAAGCATGTTATAATGATGTTATACAAGTAATGGGTTTGGGTTCTCACATGCTCGTGGGCCGGTGTGTGGGCTACACGTAGCGGACCGGACTCTGGGCTGGAGAGTACATCAATCAAAGCACACATGGGTTTCTTTAAACAAGACCTCGATTTCAAAGCACATAGACTAAGGCGAAGAGAGGTACTGTGTGAATGCGATAGTAATAGTAGGGAGTTGAAGGAAAGAGAGTATTGGTGGCGACAAAGACTAAAAGAGCAAAAAAAATCGAGAGGTGGCAAACAAGGGGAGAGGTGGAGGAAATCTAGGGTTTGAGAGAGATAAAAAATAAGGAGAGAGTCTTAGTACCTGAGATTGTGGCTTGCGGTGAGGGCATCGATGGCGGCAGAGGGATTGTGAAGAGCGTGAGGCGACTTTGAAGAAGGGCAAAGATAAAAGAATTTGAGAGTGCGAACATATCTTGAGAACTTTGTGTAATTGTGGAAAAGGGAGTTTATTTTTAATTTTGTAATCAGCGCGGAAACTCAGTGAGCAATTCTTGAGGTATTCATCGTAATCACCAACGAAAATTAGACTTTCTTGATGGATCTTCCTGGTAAATATGGTGCCTTCTGAACTTTTTGTTTATTGTGGAACTTTTTGGTTTTATCGGCCAGATGTCCGTTAGTAAATATGGTTCTCATTTAGTGATGAACATCCGTGAGTAATTTTCAATAATCCGTCGGTAATTACCGATGGATAATTCGATGGAGTTATCCGTCGGTAATATTTCGTTGTAAATAGGAGTTTCTAGTAGTGTAAATTAAATTGATTTGTTAGTTGAGTTAAATTCATCAAAAATGAGTTTGGTTGAGTCAAAGTATACATGGTTATGAGTAAATTCATCATGGTTGATCAAAATTTGAGTTGGCCTAGAAAGAATGATGAAAATGAGTTTAAACCCTAAATCATAAGAAAAATAAAACAATGTAAGCTTTACCTTGATGATGAGAAACTTAGGGTTGCATTTGCCTCTAAAAATACGAATCAATTGACGCAATTAGCAAGGTCGAGTTCGTTGGGGTCGTAATGGTATCCAACGTCGAGTTCGTCAAGTTGTTGAATGAATGAAGACCGACAAGAATGCGTTTGTTTTATTAAGAGTTCAAGGTCTATCATATGTCTACCAGGTCTATCGCTAGACTACGAGTTTAAAAACCGTATATCTAATAACTTGGACAAAAAAAAGGTCTATCAAACGTCTATCACTAGACTACGGTTTAAAAACCATATATATAATAGTTGAGACAAAACGCAAAGGTCGAGTTAATAGACCTTTCATCGGCGAAAAGTAAAGTTAATCAACCTTGATAGACCTTATTATTTTAAGGATATTTTTGTCTATTCAAATTTTTCCAAAATTTTAAGTGGTTAAATGCCATAAAAGAAGATTGCTTGGTCAAAAGTCTATACTTGATAAATTCCTTCTTTTTCGGAGAGATGATCCATGGGTAATGATTTTGTTTAAATCAAAAATGTGTATGTAGTGATTTTTATTTTTACAAAGCCCTTTACGTTTTTTTTTTTTTTGTTTAAATATTTTGTCTCGTTCTCTTTTGTGTAAATAGTTTATTTCTTTTTGAAACACACTTGTCATGTTTACCAAATTTTAAAAACCAAACATGTTTAGGAAATTCCTTTGAGACCGAAAGAGAGTCGGTGCTAAACTCTTCCCGACTCGTAGCAGCCCCGAACCTTAGAATTTTGGTTCTCTCCGTTTACCCTTTAAATGAAGGTTGCGACTCGCTAAATTCATTTTAAAGTCCACGTCGAGACAAGCTGATGTGCTTAAGTTTGAAATCACTCGTCTTTCACGAGTGGGGGCAACAGGGTTCTCATAGGACAAAGGGAGTATTATGTTGGGAAAAATAACAAGAGTTTCATAATTTCCAAGAATTCCCAAAATAATTCTTGTATCCAAAAGACTCAAATCATACGTTTAATACAAAAAATTCCAAACTTAACAGATCTAGAACAACATTCGTATGTTTTCATTTGGACGAAAATTTATTTTTCTTTTAAGTTTCCGACAATGATGATTTTTAAAACATACATGTTAATTCAAACCGAACGTTATTGGTAAACAATGAGCTATATTTATTAGTAATTAATTAATGTTGATTCAAATCGACGCTATTGGTGGCTAATGTTTTTAAGTGGAATAATGTTTTGAGAACCCTTATTTTCCATAAGGGGATAATTTATTAACTTGCCTTCTCAAGTTTTACAAAAACAAAACTAACCTAACTATAAAAAAAAACTAACTTATGTAACCCTTTTTGTGATGAATTGTTTATAACACCCTTTTGTCTTACAAAATTAACTAAAATGACTATTTTGTGAAATGTCTATAATATCCTCAAATCAATTCGGGAATTTGAAAATGTAAAAATACATATTCTTCTTCGTCGTATTAGTTTATCATCGTATTCTTCTTCTTTTGTTCATTCCATCATTCCTCACGCAAACTGCAAACTCTCTTGCGAATTGTTCTTCCTCTCACGCAACTTCGTATTGCTTTATCTCTTGAATTCATTCTATCATTTCACCGATCGACAAATAAATCATTGTGGTTAGTTTTTTCTATTGCTATGAAAAATTCCGGTGAACATATTATTTAGTTTTCTTGTTATATGCAATGCACAAATTTGCTATATTTATGAAAGTTCGATTATTTGTAATTTTGATGAAATGCAATCTTTGCAAACAACAACTGCCAACTTGATGTTGATAACAATCTTTGCAAACAACACTTGACAATAGTGTTGATAACAATGGTTCGGTTACACGGGTGAACAATTATGAAACTATTCGGTTGAGGTAACCGAACAATTTATGTTTGCCTATTTTAGTAGACCATAATAGTTTACTAAACCTTGTATAATTTTAAGCAACTTTGACTATATTTGAACAACGTAGAGTATTTTTGAACAACCTTTCTGTTTTGTGATCATTATGGACACTTTAAATATTCCTTTAGTAGTTTTGATCAGCCTTTGCCAATTTTACTAGAGCATGTATAATTCTAATCAACTTTGTCTATTTTGATCAACCTTGTCGATTTTTGATCAACCTTGACTATTTTTGATCAACCATTACTATTTTTGATCTACCATGCTTTTTTTTTAATCTACCATGACTTTTTTAGATCTACCATGACATTTTTTGATCTACCATGACCTTTTTTTTATCAACCATGGGTATTTTTGATCTACCATGCCTATTTTTGTTATACCATGACATTTTTTGATCTACCATGACTATTTAAGATCTATCATGACATTTTTTAATCTACCATGACTTTTTTTTGATCTACCATGACTTTTTTTTGATCTACCTTGACATTTTCGATCCACCATGACTTTTTTTGATCTACCATGGCATTTTTTTATCTATCATGACCTTTTTTGACCAATCATGCCTATTTTTGATCTACCATGACATTTTTTAAAACTATCATGACTTTTTTTAAATCTACCATGATATTTTAGATCAACCATGCCTATTTTTTGATCTAGCATGACTTTTTTTGATCTACCATGACTTTTTTAATCAACCATACCTATTTTTGATCTACCTTGACATTTTTTGATCTACCATGACTTTTTTTTTATCTACCTTGACGTTTGTTGATCTACCATAACTTTTTTTGATCAACCATGACCTTTTTTGATCTATCATATGACTTTTTTGATCAACTATGACCTTTTTTGATCTATCATATGACTTTTTTTTATCTATCATGACATTTTTTATCTACCTTGACATTTTTTGATCTACCTTGACATTTTTGATCTACCATGACTTTTTTTGTTCTACCATGACTTTTTTTTATCAACCATGCCTATTTTTGATCTACCATAACATTTTTTCATCTACCTTTACTATTTTTGATCTGCCATGACCTTTTTTGACCAACCATGCCTATTTTTGATCTATCATGACATTTTTTGATCTATCTTACATTTTTTGATATATCATGACCTTTTTTGATCAACCATAACTTTTTTTTATCTACCTTGACATTTTTTGATTTACCATGACTATTTTTGCTCTACCATGACATTTTTTGATCTACCATGATATTTTTTGATCTACCATGACTTTTTTTTATCTACATTGACATTTTTTGATCTACCATAGGTATTTTTGATCAACCATGGGTATTTTTGATCTACCATGACTTTTTTTGATCTACCAAGACTTTTTTTGATCTACCTTGAGTATTTTTGATCTACCATGATTTTGTTTGATCAACCATGACTTTTTTTTTTATCTACCTTAACATTTTTTGATCAACCATGCCTATTTTTTGATCTACCATGTCTTTTTTTGATCAAGCATGCTTATTTTTTATCTACCTTGACATTTTTTTGATCTACCAGGATTTTTTTGATCAATCGTGACCTTTTTTGATCTACCATGACTTTTTTTGATCTACCATGACATTTTTTGATCTACCTTGATATTTTTTAATCAACCAAGACTTTTTTTGGTCTACCATGACTTCTTTTGATCTACCATGACATTTTTTGATCTACCACTACTTTTTTTGATCTACCATAACATTTTTTTATCAACCATGCCTATTTTTAATCTACCATGACATTTTTTGATCAACCATAACTTTTTTTATCTACCATAACTTTTTTTGATCTACTATGACTATTTTTGTTCTACCATGACATTTATTGATCTACCATGACTTTTTTGATTTACCAAGACTTTTTTTATCTACCTTGACATTTTTTGATCTACCATGACTTTTTTTAATCAACCATAGGTATTTTTGATCTACCATACCTTTTTTTGATATACCATGACTTTTTTTTATCTACCATGACTATTTTTGCGCTACCATGACATTTTTTTAATCTACATTGACATTTTTTGATCTACCATGACTTTTTTTGATCTACCATGACTTTTTTTTATCAACATGCATATTTTTTTATCTATCATGACATTTTTTTATTTACCTTTACTTTTTTTAATCTACCATGACCTTTTTTTATCAACCATGCATATTTTTGATCTACCATGACATTTCTTATCTAGTTTGACATTTTTTGATATGTCATGACCTTTTTTGATCAATCATAACTTTTTTTTATCTACCTTGACATTTTTTGATATACCATGACTATTTTTGCTCTACCATGACATTTTTTGATCTACCATGACTTTTTTTTGATCAACCATGAGTATTTTTGATCGACCATACTTTTTTTGATCTACTATACCTTTTTTTGATATACCATGACTTTTTTTTATCTAACTTGGGTATTTTTGATCCATCATGATTTTTTTTATCTACCATGATTTTTTTTTATTTACCATGCCTTTTGTTGATCAACCATGACCTTTTTTGATCTAGCATGACTTTTTTTGATCAACCATGACTTTTTTTGATCTACCTTGATATTTTTTGATCTACCATGACTTTTTTTGATCTACCATGACTTTTTTTTATCTACCATGCCTATTTTTGATTTACCATTACATTTTTTGATCTACTTTTACTTTTTTTGATCTACCATGACCTTTTTTGATCAACCATGCCTATTTTTAATCTACCATGATATTTTTTGATCTACTTTTACTTTTTTTAATCTACCATGACTTTGTTTGATTAACCATGATTTTTTTTATCTAACATGACATTTTTTATCTACCTTGACTTTTTTTATCTACCATGATATTTTTGATCTACCATGATATTTTTTGATCTATCATGATTTTTTTGATATACCTTGACTTTTTTTGAACTACCATGCATATTTTTGTCATGACAATTTTTACCTAACGAAGCACATTTTGTATGATATATACTCAAACTCATATTTAATGAAATTTTCTTTTTGATTGCTTTTCAGGTATGGCGTCAACTGTTTGGGTCACTGTTTTTTATTTTGGACATTTTGTTGACAACAAGAACATCAGATGATCAAAGTGAAAATTTAGTGACGAACATAAGGCAAAAGGAATTGCGATCAGTAATTCAACTTCATTTGAAGAGGTGTATGCTAAAGTAAGAAACTTTTGTCAAGTTGATGATATAGAGTTAGGATTTCTTACTCCACCACCAGCAGGGCAGAGTGTATAAGTTCATGTCCAAATTACTTCAGATGAAAAAGTTGAATGGGTCCGTAATCTTAACCAACTAGGCATGGTTACTCCTATTTGTATAACTCAGAAAGAAAATTGTGAAGGGAACCGGGAAGAGATCCAGGAAGACAGTAATCAATTTGGCTGTCGAAGAAGAAGAAGAAAAAGAAGAAGATGAAGAAGAAAGAGAAGATGATGAAAAAGATGAAGATGATGAGGGAAATGACACAATTGAAGGATGGGATACAACTAACGATTACTCTACACCCCCGAGACAAAGATTTGATGGGTTCAGTCAAGGCAACCGAGATGAAGACAATTACTTCACAAGAGAACAATTATTGAATTCTTCAGTGGGAAGTACATCGCGAGTGTTACCGGAAGATATTGATTTGAAGGTTGGCCAAGTATTCAATAACAAGAGGGAGCTTCAGGATGATGTGTACTTACTTGCATTGACTAATACGTTTAAGTTCAAAGCAACCAAATCGAACCAAACTGTGTACACATTAGTTTGTGCTGGTGATAATTGCAAATGGCGTTTGCGAGCAACAAAGTACTTAGAAAGTGATTTTTTTCAGATCTGAAAATATGCAGTTGAACATATTTGCCCTCATAACATGTGCATGACTGATCACAGACAAGCAACATCGAGAGTTATTGGAGTACATATCTCGACAAAGTTGGCGGACAGACAAGTGTTTCGACCGTAGGACATCATTGATAAGATTACTCGAGATTTTGGTGTTAATCTAAACTATCAAAAATCCAGGAGGTGTAGAGAAGCTGCCTTAACACACCTAAGCGGCTCAGCGGAGGATAGTTACATAAAGCTAGGTGTATATGCCCATAATTTGCAATTGGCTAATCCATCGACAGTCTACTCTTTAGAGCTTGATAGTGAAAATCGATTCAAGTACTTCTTTTTGGCGTATGAGGCTTGCGTTATTGGATTTCACGCTACAATGCGTCTGATAATCATTGTGGATGGAACATTTTTAACTACAAGATATAGAGGCACATTGATTATTGCAACTTATCAGGATGGAAATATGCTCATATATCCTCTTACGTGGGCTATTGTTGATTCTGAGAATGATAATGCAAGGATTTGGTTTTTTACGAAGTTGAAAGAAATAACAGGTGACAATGAAGGACTTGTGATCTTTTCTGACCGTCATAGGAGCATTATTAATGCAGTCAAAGATGTTTTTCAATATATACATCATGCGCATTGTATCTACCACATAAAGGGAAATTTAAAGATAACAACTCGAAAGCCTGGGGTATTCGCTCTTTTTATGAGGGCGGCAAAGGCATATACGATAGAAGAGTTCAACAAGCATATGTCTCAAATTGAAAAAAATGATGAGAAGGGTTGGGAATATCTTAGCGAAACCAGTTTTGAAACATGCGCCAGATCTCATTGCAAAGGTAACCGTTACAATATAATGACGTCAAACAATGTAGAGTCTCTCAACTCTATTTTCAAGGACGCCCGACAGACTCCTATAATTCCCTTGCTTCAAAGTATTGGGAAAACATTACAGAAATGGTTTTGTGATAGGCGTGAGGTAGCCCAAGCATGTACATCCTATTTAACCCCTATGACAGAAACAAAATTAAACTAAGCCATTGAGCATGCGAAGAATTTTACAGTGATTGTACCCATTGATCAATCAAAATATGTGGTGAGGAGCGGTCCTAAGCATTACACAGTGGACTTTGGTACTAATGCTTGCAGTTGCGGTAAGTTTCAGTTGGACCACGTGCCATGCGAGCATGCAGTTGCAGTTGCAAACATGAGAAATTTTTCAGTGCATTGATTGTGCTCACCATTATATACAGTAGATTGTTAGAGATTGGCATATGATGAAAACATCTGCCCTGTCGCCAATGAAGAGGATTGGGAAATTCCACAATCAGTCAAAGAAATGACTATCTTGCCACCTTTAGTCTGACTACGAGCCGGTTGTCGTAGGACGAACATAATCCCTTCAATTGAAGAGCATCATAGAAGACAAAAATGCATTAGATGTCAAAAAGTAGGTGTTGACCCTCACATTTTCTAGATTTGGTTGAGTCATCTTCTGATTTTATTACACAGTGGCTAAAAGGTCTGCGTACTGGTTAGTGTGACAATTGTCTTAGAATCAAGGTTGTAATAGAATAGTTTAGTGTTAGTTTCTACAAGGCGCGGACCAGCAGGCTTTAACAGCAGCCTTGAAAGCACATCTCACCAGCAAACTTTGAAGTCTGCTCAGCTCATAATTGAAGCTCAGCCAAACACGTGGATTTAGGTCACATATTATTTGATCTAGATATTTTTAATATCTAGTCAAATAATATTCAAATTATCTTCATCAGATTTCCCTCCATAGAAGTCAACCATGTCATTATCTGACCCCAGACAAACTATATAGACATTTGTTTAGCGAATCATGAAGACTGAAGACATTACCTCTTTTGGCTAAGAAGACTTTTAAGCTGTAACGCCTGCAAGCTGCATCATTACTCTGTTTTGAATGTATGCCTCTGCATCACTGCATCTCTAATGTCTGTCTTGCTGGACTTATTTTACAAAGCGTCGAAATACATTCAATGCATTATAACGAGTCTTGAAGATCTTATCAACACACATCTCCTGCGCATTCATGAATACTCAAGCTTCATCTTCAATACTCAAGCATTCAAGAGATCAAAAGGACAAGAACTAACACTTCACCAAACTTCCTGAAGCTGCAGATGTGCAAGTCAAAACTAGCTATCAGCTTCTTCTAGTTTGAAATTAACTGTTATTTACTTTAGCACTTAAGAGAACTATTATTCATTGATTGTTTCTCTCATCATTAAACACTTGGTTGAAAACTATTTTTGTACACGATCCATTAGAGATCTAGCTTCCTCACCTAGTGGATAAACAAGTGCACCTTTCAAAATCCAAAGCTAACCACTTTGGTAGTGGACGTAGTACTATTCATAGTACGAACCACTTCTACATCCTTTCGTATTGTCTTGATTGTTCTATCTCTACTTACCTTGCCTTAATTATATATGCTATTGTTCCTAACTATTTAAGTTTACTACCGAGTCTTATTAAGAGTAGCAGCCTTCTATCTGTTTTAATCTTCTCTATTTCTGATGCCCTAACTCTTCTCAAGAGTTAGTTATTTTCAAAAGAAGAGAACACTTTGAAAAGTTTTTAAAGTAATTTTAAAAACACAACTAGGCTATATTCAACCCCCTCCCCCCTTCTAGCCTAGATTGAGCCTATTTGGGACCAACAGTAGGACACAACCGACTTTCATGTCCTGATCGAACTCCTATGAGTCATAGACAATCACAACCTAATCCAACTCATATGAGTAATAGGCAATCACAAGTTTAGTTTTGGTTTGTAGTATGTAGAATTTCAAATTTCTCATCCATTTGACATTGAACTAATGTTAACATCAACCTTGAGTTGTTCAAATGTATTATATTTGATTTTAATCAGATTATATGACGATTATTGTTTGTATTGATTTCATTAATAAATAGAAGGTGTACAAAAATTGTCCACCGAACCTATTGCAAACGGTTCGGCCAATATACACGAACAATCTGAACTAGATAAATACCAAATGCAATATAGAACGTGCGGGGTAAAATAGACATTTCAACTACATAGCTTCACAAAACTGAGGGAAAATTGAGGGTTTATGTATCATTGACCATAAAGCCCCAATTACTTTCTCGCAGGTTACTACCTCAGGCTCAGGCTACTACAACGAACTTCTCTTGCTCGACCAAGTTGCTTTTTCTTCATCCATGGCTAAATGCTATTGTGGTGATAATAGGGTGCTCAAGACTTCTTGGATTGGTACAAATCCTGGGTGAAGGTTCTTTGGTTGCCCAAATTACACCCAAGTAAGTTTGACCATCAAAATCCTAGTCTAGAACATCCACATTCGATTTTCTAATTTCAATTATTTACAGGATGATGGAGGATGTGATTACTTTTTTTGGCATGATCCTCCAATGTGCCCTCAATCAACTGTGGTTATTCCTGGTTTGCTAAAGGCCATCAATCTCCATGAAAATGAGATAGTGCAATTGAAAATCGCACGTGCTTGGGAGCGAAAAGTTTTCATTTGCCTACTATTTGGGTGTTTTAGTTTTATTCTGCTGTTGATGTTCTTACTTGTTGTGTTTTGAAGTGAAGGATAGCAGCAAGCAATAACCACTACTGTTAATCGTAGTTGTTTTTTATTTTATTGTTGTTGCTACTGAATGCTTGTAAGGAGCATATAATTTTAGGGTTTTTGCAATAGGTTGGATGTAATGGTTAGTTTTTAGGAGTTTATTATGTATGTAAAATCCCCCTTTAATGATAACATTGTGCTAGATTTTTTTATGGCTTGTTTGGTTTTCGGTTTTATTATTTCCAAGGTAAGGCTCCTTTGTCCCGCCTTTAAGGGTAAGGTTGGTTGTCCCCCTTAAGCTTGTTATTTCCTTTTTTCCTTTTTATAAAAATCTAGCATTTCAATTAAAAAAGATAGCATTGTGCTCAAATTGATGAACTTGTACTCTTATTAATGCAATTTACTCAAATTGGCCTCAAACTGATGAAATTGTACTGAAATTGATCAAATTATAAACATGTTACATGAGTCAGGAAGGTTATACCATTCACAGATTGAATGCAAGAAAAAAACATAAATATTCAATAACTGTTCGATTCACTGGACCGAATCTCTTTCAAAGAGTTTGGGTAACTAGACCGAACCTTTGTTAAAACGTTTGGTTATTATACACGAACAGTTAGTTTAGGGTTTAGGGTTTATGGTTTCTGATTTTTGGTTTATGGTTGAGGGTTTTGGGTTTTAGGTTTTAGGTTTTGGGTTTATGGTTAGGGTTTAGGGTTTATGGTTTATGGTTTAGGCTTTAGGCTTTAGTGTTCCAGGTTTTATATTAGATTATACAACTAACCAGTACGACAACCAGTTATTTCCAAGATTTATATCAGATTATGCGACTGACCAATTATTTCTAGGGTTTATATCAGATTATGTAAACAACCAGTACGACAATCAGTTATTTCTAGGGTTTAAATCAGATTATGCGACTGACGAGTACGAAGACAAGTTATTTCTAGGGTTTATATCAGATTATGCAACTATGCGATTGACGAGTACGTGAAGTGCGAAAATCACAACGGGCAAGAATACCCAATCGTCCTCAAGTAATATAGTGCGTAAGCACAAGTGTCGATCCCACAAAGACAATTATGGCGTATATTTTCCTAATTACTAAAATTATGGATTTAATGACTTTATCTAAACAATCAATTTTTAGTGATGCAATTGAAACTAAAGCAATAAAAATAAGCAGGAAATAAAAATTACCAACTACGCGCAATTAATGAAGAGTTTTCTCAAGGATGAAAATGTTAGGATTGTAATTTCACTCAAATTATCCACATGCTCAATTTATCTACTCTCTCAATTTTCTATAATTCATCTAGGGTAGCCGAGAACACAAATTTAGTCGCTACGGGCTCTCGCATCTTATAGCAACCCTAATTCACACATCTACCTACGGGCTCTTGCATCTTATAGATAAATGTGTAAATTGCAATAACAATAAGTTCTCTAAAATGACTATTGGATTTTGAGCTATATCTCTATGCTACAAAATACCAACAACTAAATTGCTAAGTCCAAAAAGTAATGGTAGCTCTCGCGGATCCAAAACAATTCTAAAATCATCCAATTATTGATCAAATAATTAGAAGCATTAAACACAACAAAATAATAACCCAAAAATAAATTAAAGTGATATTGAGAGAGAACGAAAAATATTATAGCATGCTTCAAATTTAAAGATTCATCACAATCCTAACAATAAATATTTAGTTCATAATGTAAAAGGAATCACACACCAATACTCCAAGAAAATATTCCATAATGATATTAAAAATAAAAAGTGAGAGATACAATACTTCAATGGAGATTTGAAGGAAAGTTCATTTGCATTCCTTGACAAAATCCCAATAAAAAATGATGAACAAGCTAAGAAGAAATAAAATGGAGATGCTCCTTCTCTTCCTAGTTCCCTAGTTTCAGCCTTGTGTATGTCTACCTTTTCCCTCCTTCAAAACTCATCTCAATAATCGCACAAAGAGTAAAGTGTAATGCCCAAGCTAAGGAGGGACAAAAAAGGGAGAACAGGGGAATTTTGAGGGCAAAATGGAAAGGAATTAAGGGAATGGGTCACAGCTGGGCTGAAGGGGGTCCAAGGGGAATTCGCGGGTCCAACCCAGGATCAAAGTGGGCTGGAATGTGGGGGAAACTGGGCCAGCACATGGGTTAAAGGTTCAAGATGGACACGGGTCTGGGCCGGGCGACTTGGATCCAGCTGGAGGGACGCGCGGGTCATCATAATGGAGGGGGCGACGTGGCTTCTTCCTGGGTCGACAACGCAGGGATGACTATCTTTCAAGAAAAGGCACCGGCCTCCCCTTGACTTCAGGAAGTTACTCCAATGCCCCTGGGCTTCTGTTTATTGGTGCCGCTTTCCAGCCCCTCCCAGGTCTTTGCATTTAAGTCCTTCGTTAGTCCAAATAGCCTCCATTAGTTCTGCTAGATCTTCCTTTAATGTCCGTTAGCATCTGTTATCCCTTTTCTTCTATCAATTCAGTCCTCTGCTTTACAATTGCTTAACTGAAAGCTAACGGACCTTGATTAGATGTCTTCAAACTTCAAGAATTGATTTGAATCTTCCCAATTTGCTATGAATTAATCCTTTAAAGCTTGAATTCATCCCCAAGTACCTTAAACACAATAAAATCACAATAAATGCTATTCTTTGGGCAAAATAAATATGAAAATCATATAAATTGAGAATAAAACATGGGGAAAGTATGTAAAATTATGAACTCATCAACACCCCCAAACTTAAACTTTGGTCATCCTTGAGCAAAGAATAGATATAACACGAAAGATATGCTCAAGGATTATGAAAGATTGAACATTTGCTTAGAATTCATCATGCTCATCACTTTATAGAACTCTTTGGGTTGAAAACATGATAGCAAGAACCCACCATGATTCTCAAGGTAATAAATCTCTTACAAATGCAACTCGGCACGAATGCAAAGGTAACAAATCCCCAAGCACATAGTCTAGCTAAGATTATACAATCAAGGCGAGCAAGGCAATAAATATATATCTGAATCTCACACAAGGAAACTTAAAACCATTCTTTCAAGAGGAATAATGCTAACACAACCACAAGTAGCAACAAGATCATTAGGACTTTTTCAAGCTTGTAATGCTAGGTCAAGGTTGGGGCTACCAAAGAAGAGATAGGATGAAACAAGGTAAGAGAGCATAAAATTGGAGTCTTCAAACCAAACTTGCTTCAAAAATTAATCTCAATCTTTTTGGAGCCACTCAAGTTACTTCAACAACCAAATTTTCAATAAAAGTTGAAGAAGTCTTTCAACTACCCCAAGACCATTAGAAATTCCCTTTGTTTTTTTTTCTTTCGAATGATGAAGAACAAATGGTCGCTTTGACCCTTTTTCAAATAGCCCTTCTTTCTTTCTTTACTTTTTTTTTTAACTCCAAGAAAGGCTTTTCACAAATTTACAACCATCAATTCAACCAACAATTTCCACAACTTTTGAATTTAGAAGATTAAGCACTTCTATGAACAACACATACCCTCCAAGACATAATACGACAATTATTTCCAATTCATGCTCTCTCAAAGGGTTGGATAAAAGTGTTTAGGTTCATGGGTTAGGATGATGCGGGTGATAGAAAATGAAGTCGAATGTGGTCTTTGTGTGCTTTGCACACACCACTTATTTCATAAGGCTCAAAAGGGACACTAGGGAATCATGCATAAATGGGTAGGTCGATATGGCACAAACGGTCCAAAAATAGCCTAAATCACATCAAAATTGCTACTATAATCATGTTTCGCTTTGAAGATGGACAAACATGGCATCAAATTTTTTTTCTTTTTCTTTTTCTTCACTCTCAACATTCACTCTACCAAGCTCTTTATGAATAACATAATCCTTCGCTAGATAGCACTCAAAGAAAATCAAGACTTATATGCACCATGAACATGAGAAGCATGCTTGAGATAAATTAACATGAGAATCCCAACAGCATTCTAGGCTATCATATAATCAACCCCTAGAATTGCAACTACCAAGCAACAAGCATGGACCAAAAGTCTAAATTTTTGAAAAAAAAAACTCAAGGAAATTTGTAATACCCCGGTCTAATTTCCATTCTATTATGTTATATGTTATCTTAGGTAGGTTTAATTAGTTTTATTATTGTTAAAATTAAATTACAATAATAAAAAAATGGAATAATGGTAGGAAGTGATGATTAAGTATTGTTTTATTATGGACCCCATAATTCTTTTTTGTACTACAACCGGTTGTGGATTACTCCACCAATACCCACCACATGTTTAGTTGATGAGTCATTGGACTTTTAGAGATTGATAAGTCTTTTAGAGTTATTGGACTTTTAGAGATTGATAAGTCTTTTACTTCCTTTCATTATTTTTCTTTCTTTCGGCTGGATGAGTGAGAGAGAGTATTCATCTTCTATTTTTTTTCTCTTTCTTTTCCTTTCTTTCCCTACACTTGTCTGTATTGGTGGGTTACTGCTTTCCCCCCTTACCGTCGAGATTCAGTGACCAAGAGAAAAAAAAAAACTAGTACGGTGTGATCTTCCGTGGTTGGAGCAAGGAAATCGCCAGATGACACCATAAAAGCTTGGGTGTTGTGCCAAATACTACCATAGAAGGGTAATAACCTATTTTAATTGGCAGAAAATTCATCAAATCGGTAAGCTGCTACCCTTTTTTTTTTTGTGTGTAAACTAGATATAGTGTATTCTAGGTTGTTGTAGTCATGAATACCATGCTATACCTATTGATTTCAAGCTTATGTGTTGGAAGTCTTGGGAGTATTATATATGAACATGAGGGTACCATGTAGATGAATTATATGAGTTTGTTTTGGGTACTTAGACTCTAACACAATCGATAAAGTGTTTAGGGAATCAAATATTTTTTTTACCCCAAAATTGGGTTTGTGACCTAAGTCATTAAACTTATAAATTTGACTGAATAGAGTAAATTAGAGATTTAGTAAGTTACTAAATCCCCTTTTCTTGTATAGGAATTATCCATGTTGTTTTTCATACTTACTTCTATGCTATTGATGATAAATCGATGCATAGAACTTGCTCTATATGTTATTGAGATGAAACTTGGAAGCATTTTCAGGTAACTTTAGTAGCCTTTAATATGTTTTGTTGTGTTTAGAAGTTTGTTTGATAAACCATAGGGAACTATGGGGAATTTGATAAGCTAGAAACATAAGTTTCAAACTAAATACAGTCCCTGTTTCGGGCTACCTTCGGGATAATTCTGGGACAAATCCACTAAAGGGAATTGTATAAATCATTTATGTGGTGTACCTGTATATGTTGAGATATGTTCTGTAAAGTTTCATTAAATTTAGAAATGGGGAAGTATTTTTAATAAATCACAAACCATGGCCTGCAACAGTGAGTCTGAACATGGAAAACAGGTTATTAACATCATCTTAATGTGATCTTAAATAGATGAATACAAATCCAATTGGAGTGTTTTAAAATGGTAAACTCTAGCTCAAAGAGTCTAGTTTCTGTAAATGTAAAATATGTGTCATTTGGATCAATGAGGAATTTTTCGTAAAATTTGTGTTATAGGCATGCAGTACAGGCCATAACCGAAAAACAGATTTCTGACATGAACTTGGAGGGGCTGTATTTTGATGAATATAAGTCCAAATGGATTACTTTAAAGTTCCAAATTATATTTTCAAGAGTCTAGTTTTAGAATATATAAAATTCATGAAATTTGGATTTGTGAGGAATTAATGGTTGAATTTACAAGTTGACTGGGCAGAATGTGTAATAGCAGGAAATCAGATTTTAGACTTGAACTTGTAGTGACCATGACTTGATGAATACAAGTCTGAATTGAGTGTTTTAAAAGGCTAAGTTATAGTTTGAAAATCATAGTTTCGGAATATGTAAGATTCATGAAATTTAGAGTTATGATGATTTATTGGTCAATTTTACAAAATGGCTGCGCAGAATGAGTTATTACTAAGTTGTAATTCCAACGGTTAGAATGAGTATCTTTCGGTGCATGAACATCGAGTAGAAAAGGATTGATTTGTTTTGAGGAATGGATTACCATTCAGGGATATTGTAGAGCATATCCTCAATTTCGACGTAGAGACCCCTTTAGATGCTCTTAGAGCATAGTGGATTGTATCTAATGTACGATCCTATTCATGTGAATATGATGGGATGAGTTTATGAATTAACATGAACTTTAATGAGTTGAGACTATAGAATGATTTATCATTCTAGAAATATTGTAGTGAATATAACATTATTGATTAACTACCTAGACTAACAAAGTAGTCTTGGTCAATATATGATGGGTTAATGGTTAAGTAAATAACTTAGCTTGGTTGTATACTAGAATATGAAATTCTATGATTGATTTAGATTATGACAAAATGCATAATTCCTACCTTTGTTGAGATTTGTATCTTGTATGCATTTGAGAATATGACTCATGAAGCATATATTTCCTTTGATTACTTCATGATTTTTGGTGTTGATTTCCTGACTTGTATTTAAATTGTATTCCATTAACAAGTGGAACTGGGAACTTGAAATCAACTTAGGCTACCAACTCATACTTGACTTAGTGACTTGTGAACTAGGGTTCCTAAATGGAATAAGAACCTAGAAATGCCTTAAATGAAAACGTAGAACGAGACCTTATGACTCCTATAATCCATTGACTAGATTACTAGCTTTTGGACCATGACTTGAATAGAGTGGACAACTTGACACTTGGGATTTTAGAGACTCAATGAGCTCCTATTGTAGTTTTGTGATTATTGTAACAATGTGCAGAATCGTATGAGTTTAGTAGATCTTTATATCTACTTGAGAATTTGCAAGTAAACATCTACTTGTGCATTGCATATAAGTCCAGCTGGCATTACTTGAGTTTTTACGTTGATGGTGGGACGATGCATTGTCTTCACGAATTATGGGATTCGTGGTTGCAATGTATCGCCGTACCGGATTCGGTTCACACACCCTCCACCGCTAGCTACAAGGGAAGTAGCCCCCTTTGTCGTAACCAAAAGAGCGCATTGGTTAGTGCTATTTTCCCGAGTAGAGAGCTCGGACCCGAGAAGAGAGCTCGGTACTTTGATACCCGATCACGGGTATCACTGGCACGATATGATTAATATTTGTGATTGCAGGAGCAACACAACGACATTGATTCGGTATTCTCTCTTAAACCTTTATGTGGCTTACTATGAGCACTTATGTGATAACAAAGTGTTACCTGAGACATGAAATCTAAATGACCATGTTTGTATTGATTGTGAATTAATGAGAGACTTGATATGTATATATGTAGATACATATACTTATACTTGAGAATTTCAGGAATGACATAAAGTGTATATATATAGATATACATTCCTTTATATATGTTGATTCTTTGTGAAATGTTTTCTGACTTATTTGGCTTGTTTATGATCAGGGAATTTCACCCTAGTCGTTTGGACGGTTTAGTACATGAACAGAGAGATTATCCTGAGAAGTGTCAAGCATACGACACGTCTTCATGGGTTTTAGTCGTAACAGCGCGATGACATGTTTTATTATAACAATGTTTCATTTATGATATGTTGTTTGTAGTAGCGCATCGAGTCTTTATGACTCTTTATGACTCACTTTACTTTACTTTCTAGTGTGCGCTATTCGTTAGTTAGCCGTTGAGGCCGAGTAGATCCCGCTCAGAGCGAGCCACGTGGATCGATGGTTGAGTTGAGGTCGTGATATATGTGAAGTTATCTCCTCCCGAGCTTTTGCTAGCGGAACCTAGTCCGCTTATTTCAGTATTTATATTTGTGTCCTTTTACTTTATTGAGGACGGTATTTCTTTTGTAAAGTTATATAAACTTTGCAGTCGGGTGGGTTGTTCTAGTATTGTTGTATTATTCCTATCGCCGACATTTGTAGTCGGGCACGAGTACTCCAGAGTATAGTAATCTGTCAGTTGTACCCCGGGCAGTAGTAGCTTTAAGAATTTCATTATTCTAGTTATCCTAGTTGTTGTTTTGGTTGTTGTTACCCCGGTATGCTTTAGCCGTGGGTCATTGTTATATCAGGTTGGTTTTTGATGAAACGCCGGTCTGGAGTGCCGATGGTTAGTTCTGCGTCTGTAATGTTGCGGCACGCGAGTTTCGTTTTCATACCTCATGAGGCAAGGCCTCTCTTGGTTTCATTTGTTTCAGTCTCGAGCTCTTAAGCTTGAGGGCTTGTTCTTTAACGCTTCCGTATCTTCGAAATTTTGAAATACGTATTTTAGTACGGCTTCTTGTTCCTGTCTAGAGCTTGTTAGCTCGAATGTTCCACTTGCACTTTGATTTAGCAAGTGTTTGTCCTCTCTTGTGTAGTTCCAGCGGCACGACCTCGGGATTCCGTGCTAGAATCTGGGTCGGGTCGTGACAAAATTTCTAACCACACCCCCAAACTTAAAGATGAACATTGTCCCCAATGTTCATAAGCATAAACATGTAAATAAAGGAGGAGGGAAGAGAAAACTCCCGAAATGTCGATTCACTTGAAGTTTGAGCCGTGAATAATCATCTCCAAAGATCAATCGAGCTACCCCCAAACTTAGAGATTTGCTCTTGCATCAAAATTCAAGCTCAAGGAAGTAGGGAAAACAATTAAGCATCATCTCTCATTGAATAAAAAAAACGAAAGAAAAGAAAGAAAAATATTTTTGTGTGCGGATTCTATATACACCTCCCTAAAAACCCACAAACTCGGGAGGGCTTTGAAAAGCGACTCTAAAAAATAAATAAATAAATAAAACATATAAATACAAAGATAAGGGAGAAGAAAGGATATTTTTGTAGTTCTAAGTTAGAGTCGTTAGCTTGATTTTGGGCCTCCCCTAGATCTAGGGAGGATCGGTGAGAGTGGTGAAAACTTTTTCACGAGCGATGGGTCCTCCAAAATAATGCTTGAGACGTTGCCCATTAACTGTGAAAGTAGTGTGGTCCGCCATATTTTCAATTTCCTCCGCCCTGTGAGGATAAACATTGACCACCGAAAAAGGACCCGACCATCTTGACTTCAATTTTCTTGGAAAAAGCTTCAAACGATAATTAAAAAGGAGTACACTTTGCCCCGGCTCAAAAATTCGAACCTTAATTTTCTTGTCATGCCATTTCTTTTTCTTCTCCTTATAAATTCTCGTATTTTCAAATGCATCAAGACGGAATTCATCCAATTCCTCCAATTGAAGTAACCTTCTTTCACCAGCGGCTTGCATATCAAAATTGAGCTTTCGAATAGCCCAATATGCCTTGTGTTCAATCTCTACCGAAAGATGACAAGCTTTACCAAACACTAGTTGATATGGAGACATACCAAGAGGTGTTTTGAAAGCCGTCCTATAAGCCCATAATGCATCATCTAACTTTTGAGACCAATCTTTCCGTAAAGGATTCACCACCTTCTCAAGAATTTGCTTCACTTGCCGATTTGAAACTTCCACTTGCCCACTTGTTTGGGAATGATAAGTTGTTGCAACCTTGTGCCTCACACCATATTTAGCCAAAATTCCCTCAAGCAATTTGTTACAAAAGTGAGATCCACCATCACTAATAATAACTCTAGGTGTACCAAAACGAGTGAAAATGTTTCATTGAAGAAATTTGGTAACAACCCGAGCATCATTAGTAGGCAAAGCGACGGCTTCAACCCACTTTGAAACATAATCCACCGCAAGAAGAATGTAGAGATTGCCATAAGAAGAGACAAATGGACCCATGAAGTCAATACCCCACACATAAAAAATTTCTACCTCAAGAATACCGTGAAGTGGCATCTCATGTAGCTTCGAAATATTTCCCGTCCTTTGGCAACGATCACAACAAACCACAAACTCATGAGCATCCTTAAAAAGAGAAGGCCAAAAGAATCCACTTTGAAGCACTTTTGTTGCGGTCTTGAAACCCCCAAAATGCCCTCCATATGAAGAAGAATGACAATGGAGTAAAATAGACTCTTGCTCCTCCTTAGGCACACATCTTCACAAAACTCTATCATTCCCTTGCTTGAACAAAAATGGCTCATCCCAATAATAATACTTGAAATCATGAAGAAATTTTTTTCTTTAAGAATATGACAAGTCCGACAGCAATACATTGCTCACAATATAATTCACAAAGTCGGCGTACCAAGGAACTTCCTTGAAAGAGATAGAGAAGAGATACTCATCCGGAAAAGATTCCTTGATAATACCATGATCCATAGTAGCTTCATCTTGCTCCAATCTTGAAAAATGATCGGCCACTTGATTTTCCACCCCTTTTTGATCTCTTATCTCATCAAATTCTTGAAGAAGAAGAACCCATCTAATCAACCTCGGTTTGGCATCCTTCTTGGCAAAGATAAATTTGATGGCACTATGGTCGGTGTAGACAACCGTCTTGGTCCCAAGAAGATAAGAACGAAACTTATCAAAGGCAAATACTATAGCAAGAAATTCCTTTTCAGTAGTAGCATAATTAACTTGAGCTTTATTCAAGGTCTTACTTGCATAGTAGATTGCATGAAAAATCTTGTTTCTTCTTTGACCAAGCACGGCCCCAATGGCATAATCACTAGCATCACACATGAGCTCAAACGGTTTCTTCCAATCCAGCGTGACAATAATCGGAGCGGTAACAAGAGCCTTCTTCAATTTTTCAAAGGCCACCAAGCAATCACTATCAAAAATAAATTGCACATCTTTTTCCAAAAGATTACATAGAGGCTTAGTAATCTTGGAAAAATCTTTTATAAATCGCCGATAGAAACCCGCATGGCCCAAGAAACTTCGAATTCCTTTGACATTTGTTGGTGGAGGCAATTTCTCAATCACTTCTATTTTTGCTCGATCAACCTCAATCCCTTTCGAAGAAATTTTGTGGCCTAGAACCACACCCTCGGTCACCATGAAATGACATTTTTCCCAATTCAACACAAGATTTGTGCTCTTGCACCTTTTAAGAACTCGGGAGAGATTATGCAAGCATGAGTCGAAACTATCTCCAAACACCGAAAAATCATCCATGAAGACCTCAATTTTTCGCTCCACCATATCCGAAAAAATAGACATCATACACCTTTGAAATGTGGCGGGTGCATTACATAACTCAAAAGGCATCCGTCTAAAAGCAAAAGTACCATACGGACATGTGAATGTAGTCTTCTCTTGATCTTCGGGAGCAATTTCGATTTGATGATACCCGGAGAATCCATCAAGAAAACAATAGAACTCATGGCATGTTAACCGATCAATCATTTGGTCGATGAAGGGAAGAGGAAAATGATCCTTGCGAGTTGCCTTGTTAAGCTTCCGGTAGTCAATACAAACTCATCAACCCACCACTATTCTTGTTGGAATGAACTCATTATCATCATTAGTCACCACAGTCATGCCTCCTTTCTTTGGTACACATTGAATCGGACTCACCCACTTGCTATCGAAGATAGGATAAATGATGCCCGCATCGAGCCATTTGATAATCTCCTTTTTAACAACTTCTTTCATAGGTGGGTGGAGTCTCCTTTGTGCTTCTACCGATGGCTTGTATTCCTCCTCAAGATAAATTTTATAAGTGCATAGAGAAGGATTAATGCCTTTGATATCCGCCAAAGTCCAACCAATAGCTTCCTTGTGCTCCTTAAGAACCCGTATCAATTTTTGTTCCTGCACATCATTAAGAGAAGAGGAAATAATAACAGGTAATGTGTTAGAATCTTCTAAAAATACATACTTGAGATGTTTAGGAAGTGGCTTGAGTTCTAGAGTTGGTGGATCAATGCTTGACGACTTCATGGATTTTGAAAAATCTATTTGCAACTCTAACGGTTCCCATTTTGCTCTCGAAATCACTTCACCCCATTGACAATCAAATTGAGCTTTCACTTGCATAATTTCTTCACTTTCCCCAAGATTTTCATTCACAAGAACTTTTCCTACTGGATCTCTTGGATGGCTAGCACGAAATACCTCTTCCACACAATCATGAATGAAATCCACCCTAGCACATTCTTCCTCATTGACCGAATGCTTCATTGCTTCATACATGTTAAAGGTGATTGTTTGGTCATGAACTTTCATTGTCAACTCTCCCTTTGCTACATCAATGTTGGTTTTGCCGGTAGCAAGAAAAGGTCGCCCAAGAATGATTGGAACATCTCTATCTTCTTCCATATCCAATACTATAAAATCTGCCAGAAGAATAAATTTATCCACTTTCACCAAAACATTTTCCACAACACGCCTTGGTCGAACTACCGAGCGATCCGCAAGTTGAAGTATCACAAATGTAGGCATAGGCTCACCGAGCCCCAATTTTTGAAAGATGGACCACGACATGAGATTGATACTAGAACCAAGGTCACAAAGAGCCTTACCCACATGAAGCTCACCAATAGTGCAAGGAATAGTAAATTTCCCCGGATCCTTTAATTTTGGAGGAAGCTTGTGACTAAGCATGGAACTACACTCCTCCGTCAAAGCAATTGTTTCATGATCCTCTAATCTCCTCTTCTTTGTGACAAGATCTTTCAAAAATTTTGCATACTTGGGCATCTCTTTGATAGCATCAAGAAGAGGGAGATTAATCCGTTGGGACTTAAAAATCTCAAGAAATTTTGTAAACTGTTGATCATCAGATTTCTTTTGGAGCCTTTGAGGGAAAAGTGGAGGTGAAAATATTTTATGGGCAACGCGAGGAGTTGGTATGACATGTTGCTCATCCTCAACTTTTTCATCTTCACTATTTTTCTGAATCTCCGCTTCATCATTTTTTGTTTCAACCCCGGAGCTTTTTCCACTTCGAGTAGTGACTGCCATAATACGCTCCTTACCCTTCGGATTTGGCTCGGTATCACTAGGTAAAGTCCCTTGAGGTCGAGAAGAAAGTGCCGATGCAATGGTCTTTCCTAACTGCTCAAAATTCTTTGCCATTATAGTTTCCATGTGAGCTTGTTGTTGCTTGAAAAGAGTCATTAAGTCATCGGGAGGAGGATTGTTGTTCACTTGGGCTTGTGAGTTTTGGAAGCCCGGTGGTGGTGCATTCACTCGGTTTTGATTTGGGAAGCTTTGTTGTTGAGATATGCCTGCATTGTTACTCCAAGAAAAATTTGGGTGGTTTCTCCAACTGGGATTATAAGTGCTCGAATACGGATTATTATTCTTATTAAAATTTGAAATAAATTGAATTGATTCAGAATTTAAAGCACAAACATCTGTAACATGGTTACCTCGACAAAGCTCACACACTTGCACGGGTTGGATCATGGATGCTTCAAGTCTTTTTGTTAACATTGCAACTTAAGCTTCTAGCTTTTGAACTCTATCCGATTCCGATTCAACTTCCTTGAGTGTGAGTCTTTCACCACCCCATTGATAATTGTTGCTTGCCATTTCTTCCAACAAACATATGCTGCATCAACCGGTTTACTCATCAAAGCTCCACCTGCCGCCGCTTCGATTGTGCAACGGATAGTAGGCTCAACCCCATTGTAAAATGTTTGCACGATCATCCATTTTGGAAGTCCATGGTGAGGGCATTGTCGGAGTAGATCCTTATACCTCATCCAAGCTTCATAAAGAGATTCACCACTCCATTGTGTGAAACTGGTGATGTCATTCCTCATTTTGTTTGTCTTGCCGGGAGGAAAATACTTCTCAAGAAATTTTTGTGCGACCACATCCCAAGTAGTGATAGATTGAGCCGACAAAGATGCTAACCAATCACTAGCAACCTCCCCCAAACTAAATGGAAATAGTCGAAGACGGATTGCGTCGGAGGAGACCCCATTAAACTTGAATGTGTCACAAATTTGGAGGAAATTCTTGAGATATGAACTTGCATTTTTCATTCGGCAAACCCATGAATTGTTTTACCATCACCATTTGGATAAGAGCAGACTTGAGTTCAAAATTGTTTGCTTCAACGGTCGGTCTCCTTATGCTTTCTTGGAAACCATCCATAGATGGTGCCGCAAATTCCCTTAATGTCCTTTGAGCCGCTTGATTTTCTTGGTTTGCCATTGCTTGCCTCCTTCGAGTTCGAAATGTGCGCTCGATTTCCGGTTCAAGATTTAATTGAATCAAACCTTGACTTCGGGTCTTTCGCATAAACCTACAAAAGAGTTTCGCAAAACAAACTCCAACCAAGCAATTAGACGAACAATAAAAATTAAAAGCGTCCAAATTAAAGCCACAAATCCTTGGTATTAATATTAAGAAAATAAACTAAATTGTCCCCGGCAACGGCACCAAAAACTTGATGTGCGAAAATCGCAACGGGCAAAAATACCCGGTCGACCTCAAGTAATATAGTGCGTAAGCACAAGTATCGATCCCACAGAGACAATTATGGCGTATATTTTCCTAATTACTAAAATTATGGATTTATGACTTTATCTAAACAATCAATTTTTAGCGATGCAATTGAAACTAAAGCAATAAAAATAAGCAGGAAATAAAAATTACCAACTACGCGCAATTAATGAAGAGTTTTCTCAAGGATGAAAATGTTAGGATTGTAATTTCACTCAAATTATCCACATGCTCAATTTATCTACTCTCTCAATTTTCTATAATTCATCTAGGGTAGCCGAGAACACAAATTTAGTCGCTACGGGCTCTCGCATCTTATAGCAACCCTAATTCACACATCTACCTACGGGCTCTTGCATCTTATAAATAAATGTGTAAATTGCAATAACAAAAAGTTCTCTAAAATGACTATTGGATTTAATATTATATCTCTATGCTACAAAATACCAACAACTAAATTGCTAAGTCCAAAAAGTAATGGTAGCTCTCGCGGATCCAAAACAATTCTAAAATCATCCAATTATTGATCAAATAATTAGAAGCATTAAACACAACAAAATAATAACCATAAAATAAATTAAAGTGATATTGAGAGAGAAAGAAAAATATTAGAACATGCTTCAAATTTAGAGATTCATCACAATCCTAACAATAAATATTTAGCTCAAAATGTAAAAGGAATCACACACCAATACTCCAAGAAAATATTCCATAATGATATTAAAAATAAAAAGTGAGAGATACAATACTTCAATGGAGATTTGGAGGAAAGTCCCTTTGCATTCCTTGACAAAATCCCAATTAAAAATGATGAACAAGCTAAGAAGAAATAAAATGGAGATGCTCCTTCTCTTCCTTGTTCCCGAGTTTCAGCCGTGTGTATGTCTACCTTTTCCCTCCAAAACTCATCTCAATAATCCCACAAAGAGTAAAGTGTAATGCCCAAGCTAAGGAGGGGCAAAAAAGGGAGAACAAGGGAATTTTGAGGGCAAAATGGAGAAGAATTATTGGAATGGGTCGCGGCTGGGCTGAAGAGGATCCAAGGGGAATTCGGGGGTCCAACCCAGGATCAAAGTGGGCTGGAATGTGGGGGAAACTGGGCCAGCACACGGGTTAAAGGTTCAGGATGGACGCGGGTCTGGGCCGGGTGACTTAGATCCAGCTGGAGGGACGCGCGGGTCATCATAGTGGAGGGGGTGACGTGGCTTCTTCCTGGGCCGACAACGCAAGGATGACTATCTTTCAAGAAAAGGCACCGGCCTCCCCTTGACTTCAGGAAGTTACTCTAGTGCCCCTGGGCTTCTGTTTATTGGCGCCGCTTTCCAGCCCCTCCCAGGTCTTGCATTTAAGTCCTTCATTAGTCCAAATAGCCTCCGTTAGATCTGCTAGATCTTCCTTTAATGTTTGTTAGCATCCGTTATCCCTTTTCTTCTATCAATTCAGTCCTCTGCTTTACAATTGCTTAATGGAAAGCTAACGGACCTTGATTAGATGTCTTCAAACTTCAAGAATTGATTTCAATCTTCCCAATTTGCTATGAATTAATCCTTTAAAGCTTGAATTCATGCCCAAGTACCTTAAACACAATAAATGCAATTCTTTGCGCAAAATAAATATGAAAATCATATAAGTTAGGAATAAAACATGGGGGAAAATATGTAAAATTATGAACTCATCAGTACGACGACCAGTTATTTCTAGGGTTTCTATCAGATTCTGTGAACGACCAGTACGATGACCAATTATTTCTAGGGTTTATATCAGATTGTACGAACGACCAATACGACGACCAGTTATTTACAAGGTTTATATCAGATTATGCAACTACGACGACCAGTTATTTCCAGGGTTTCAATCAGATTATGCGAACGACCAGTACGATAACCAGTTATTTGTAGGTTTATATAAGATTATGCGAATGACCAGTACGACGACCAGTTATTTCTAGGATTTATATGAGATTATGCGACTAACCAGTACGACGACCAGTTATTTCCAAGGTTTATATCAGATTATGCGACTGACCAGTACGACAACCAGTTATTTCTAGGGTTTATATATGATTATGCGAACGACAAGTACGACGACCAATTATTTCCAAGGTTTATATCAGATTATGCGAACGACTAGTACGAGGACCAGTTATTTCTAGGGTTTTTATCAGATTATACAACTGACTAGTACGACGACCAGTTATTCTAGGGTTTATATCAGATTATGCGAACGACCAGTACGACGACCAGTTATTTCCAGGGTTTATATCAGATTATACGAACGACTAGTCCGACGACCAGTTATTTCCATGGTTTATATCAGATTATACTGACCAGTACAACGACTAGTTATTTCCAGGGTTTATATCAGATTATGCGAACGACCAGTACGATGACCAGTTCTTTCTAGGGTTTATATAAGATTATGCAAACAATCAGTACGATGACCAATTTTTTCTAGAGTTTATATCAGATTATGTGAACGACCAGTATGACGACTAGTTATTTACAGGGTTTATATCAGATTATGCGACTGACCAGTACGACGACCAGTTATTTCCAGGGTTTATATCAGATTATGCGAACGACCAGTACGACGACCAGCTATTTTTAGGGTTTATATCAGATTATGCGAACGACCAGTTATTTCTAAGGTTTATATCAGATTATGCGAACGACCAGATATTCCTAGGGTTTATATCAGATTATGCGAACGACCAGTACGATGACTAGTTATTTCTAGGGTTTATATAAGATTATGTGACTAACCAGTACGACGACCATTTATTTCTAGGGTTTATATTAGATTATGTGAACGACCAGTATGATGACCAGTTATTTTCAAGGTTTATATCAGATTATGCGAACGACCAGTTATTTCCATGGTTTATATCAGATTATGCGACTGACCAGTACGACAACCAGTTATTTCCAAGGTTTATATCAGATTATGCGACTGACCAGTACGCCAACCAATTATTTTCAGGGTTTATATCAGATTATGCGACTGTCCAATACGACGACTAGTTATTTCCAGGGTTTATATCAGATTATGTGACTGACCAGTACGACGACCAATTATTTCTAGGGTTTATATCTGATTATGCAAATGACCAAGACGATGACCAGCTATTTCGAGGGTTTATATCAGATTATGTGAACGACCAGTACGACGACATGTTATTTCCAAGGTTTATATCAAATTATGCGACTGACCAATACAACGACCAGTTATTTCTAGGGTTTAAATGAGATTATGCACCAATACGACGACCAGTTATTTCTAGGGTTTATATCAGATTATGCGAACGACCAGTACGACGACCAGTTATTTCCTGGGTTTATATCAGATTATATAAACGACTAGTATGACGAGCATTAGAGTTTTCTCGTAGTCACAAAAAATATTAAGTATTTTTCCAATTTTTTGTGTTTTTTTCTCGTAGTGAAAAAAATTATTAAGTATTTTTTCAATTTTTTTATAATTTTTCTCGTAGTCACAAAAAATTATTAAGTATTTTTACAATTTTTTATTTTTTCTTGTAGTCACAAAAACATATTAAGTATATTACGACGAACCAGTAGTATGACCAATTTTTTATATCCAGTGTTTAGATCACATAAATAATTTTTATATGTATAATATTTATATGACAAAAAAAAAGTATTTTTACAATATTCAGGCTCCATTCACTAGCCAGGTAGGGGCGTCTCGTCGGAGGCAACGTTGATTTTTATTGTTTATATTTGTGGTTGTTTGTATTTGAGATAAAGATTAGAGATTTTGGTTGTATTTCAAACTAATTATTGTTGTTTGTCACTGTATTAAGTATTTATACTTATGATATTGACAGTTAATCTTTTGCTGGCCGACTTGTATTAGTCGAGCCATGTGTATATAAAATATCTTATTTCTATTTTGTTAATCTTAGGTTGGTTTGGTTGATTGTGTTTGTTCACCAGCATGTGTAGATCAAAAAATAGTCATGGTAGAGTAAAAATAGTCAAGGTAGATAAAAAAAATATCATGGTTGATCAAAAAATGTCATGATAGATCAAAAATTGTCATGGTAGAGCAAAAAAAAGTCATGCTAGATTAAAAAAATGTCATGGTAGATTAAAAAAAGTAATGGTAGATTAAAAAATGTCATGGTAGATCAAAAACGGGCATGTTAGATCAAAAAAATATTAAGGTAGATCAAAAAAAGTTCTGGTAGATCAAAAAATTTCATGGTTGATCAAGAAATGTCATAGTAGATAAAAAAAAATTGTCATGGTAGAGCAAAAAAAGTTATGGTGGATCAAAAAATGTCATGGTAGATCAAAAAATATCAAGATAGATCAAAAAAATGTCATGGTAGATCAAAAAAGTCATGGTAAATCAAAAAATGTCAAGGTCGATCAAAAAATGTCACGGTAGATCAAAAAAAGTCAAGGTAGATCAAAAATAGGCATGCTAGATCAAAAAAAGTCATGGTATATAAAAAATATGCATGCTAGATCAAAAAAAATCATGGTAGATCAAAAAATGACATTGTAGATCAAAAAGTTCATGTATTGTACCCGAACATTTCTAAACATGTTTGGCCATGTGACCCGAACATTCATACAATGTTTTATACTTGTTGGTACAATTTCAACACCCTCATATCCAATGATATTAAGCATATATGAATATCTGAAAACATAACACAATAAAATAATCAAAACTTGTTGGTGGAAGTCCAACTTTTCAAACTGTTACTAAACAACAAATACACTAAAGCTGATTTATACAATTTACAATTTAAAAGTTGATTACATTTGCACAAACTATACTAAACATCAATTTTATTATAAATATTACATTTCAAGGAGCATATTCAGGGATCAAAGTTATCACAAAAATTATCGATGATAAAATTTTCCCTCCACTTTTGAACGAGCTTGACATTTACTTCAATTGGTGATTTATCGAGCGTCAAATACTCAATATACTTTAGTGCAAGAATCTCACAGTCACCCCTATGACACAATCAAAACATAAATTAGATATCAAGGCAAATAAACATATAATATAAAGTAGATCAATAATTTTACTCACGACAACAACTGTTCGAGTATTGTGGTATCTCGACCACAAGTAAGTTTTTTGCCAAAGTTCACTCCAACTAGGTCTACAATGCATGGGATCATCTCCAAAAAAAACATGATTTATTTCTTAAGCTCATTTGCTGTTATAGCACTTCTATCTTAATCATTTATGATAATCCTTACATCTTTTACATGGAGTTGTTCAACAATCCAATGATTACATACGCATATTGGAAAGTATACATGACTACATTCAGTCCATGCTTTGGCAAACCACTCAACACCCTGATTTCTTGCCCATTGACCCATCGCACACTCTAACATCACTAATCATTAATGATCCCTCGTTAATTTCCATTTCATTTTGACTTAGAAAATGTGAATACAGAGTGGTCACTAGCATTTGAAATGACAAATCCATAATATACCGATCATTTTGTCTTCCTAATGACAAGGAACATTTTGTCATTCTCATCCGCATATGAACCAACACCAGATCCACATGCTGAAATTTTCAATGGTACCAAGTATTAGGATCACACAATAACTAAAAATAATCAAGTAATATTTACAAGCAATTAATTAATTACCTTACTTCGTCCGATACATATGCTTTAGATTTTAAATCTCCGACGTATAACAAAATCGTTGTAGAAAAAAAATGAAATAATTAAGACGTTTAATAATGATAACAATAAATAAAAACTTAACTCGATAAATCAACTTGTATATTCTCATTTTCCATCCCCAACATTTAGCCAATCAAGCATCAATTTTTCATTTCCCGCATCAATCTCAAGACATTCGTTTGATATATCTCCATCTACATATACCCTCGTCAATCGTAGAGAATTAATGGGGTCAGGTAGCATCGTGACAGGAGAAAGTGTGGTAGTAAGTGAGATGGTGGTAGTGATAGTGGGAGGGGGAAATGTGGTGGTAGTGACAGCTATGCTAGGAGTGGTGTTGGGAGTATGAGTAGGAGTCCACATCATATTATCATTGTGTGAAAATGGTGTATATTCCCTCAAGTCCTCTATCATTGTCATTGCATTACACTGTCATTTAAAACAAAATTAAATAAGTAGGTAAAAACGAATAAATATCAAAAATACTTGCTCAAAACCATAACAGAAATTTTTTACCACTTTTTCATCAAAAGCGGAGACCTCATTCTTCAAACCACTTATTTGAATGCTTTGTTGATCAATATTTTGATTCAACTCCCGCAACCTATCAAGAATGAAAATAAGCATGCCATTAGAAGAAGTGGTGGCATGAGTTTCCCCACGTCATGGTGAGGAATGGTATGGCAATGAGTGGTCTCGTGGGGACCAGACTGGGGAGGAGTTGCGTGGTGACGACCGTTTGGCTTCATCGTTGCGTGGTGGAGAAATTAAATTCTAAGTAATGTTCGTTTTCCTTCACCGAACATTCTTAAGCATGTTCGATGGTCTGGACCGAAAATTATTCCATAGTTTTTTTAAAACAATGTCCATCACTCTAATATTAAATTGATTGTTAATTGAGTCAAATTAATAAAAAAATTAGATTATAATAATCAAATGATACATGGTTATGACTAATTTTCATCATAGTTGATCAAAAATTGAGTTGGTCTACTAAGAATGATGAAAATAACCTTAAACCTGAAATCATAAGAAAATTATAACATTATAAGTTTTACCTTGATGATGAGAAACTTATGGTTGAGTTTACCTCTGAAAATACAAATTCAATTGACGTGATTAGGAGGTCGAGTTCGTCTGCTATCAATGTCGAGTTGATCGACTTCTTGTTTGAAGGTTATGAAGATGAAGACAGGCGAGAACCACAAACATTTTAAGGTGGTCGAATTGAATGACCCTTAAGGTCGAGTTAATCGACCGTATAGATTGACCGTATTATATACGGTATGTACAATATCCCTCAAAGAAAGATAAGTCCGAGTAAGGTCGAGTTGATCGACCTTAAATCTTGAGGGTATTTTTGACTGTTTCGATATTGACTGTTCCAAAAGCCATCAAAGTATATTGCATGCACTACTAGAAAACTGCTTATTAGTAACGGAAAATTTCCATCGTTTTTCGTCGCTAATCAACATTTAGCGACGGAATTATTCTGTTTCTAGCCCTTCGCTAATCACTGGTAGCTGATTAGAAACGACATATATTCCGTCGCTAATTAGAAACGAAATATTCTGTTTCTAATAGTCTCTGTCGCTAATAAGAAACGGATTGTCCGTCGCTAAAAGTTTTGGCAAAATGTAAGTTATAAAAATTTGCGACAGAATACTCCGTCGCTAAATTATTGAAAAATATCTTTTATAAAAACTTGATTAATTTTAGAAATGAAATTGTTCGTCGCTAATTGTTATTTTTTTCGTCGCTAATTGTTATTTTTTCCGTCGCTAATTATTATTTAAAATATTTTTAATGGTAAAATAGATTAATTTTAGAAACGAAAATTCTGTCGCTAATTTGTACAAATAATTTAAAAAATATACGAAATTAAATAAAATAATTTTTCTTACCTGATAAAATACAGATTACATTTGTAAATAAAATTCACTTTGCATAAAAAGGCATCACAATTAACTCAAACAACAATTAATAACTGTCATCTCCAAAAATACATAAACATTAATAAAACAAAGTTTTAAAACATTAACAAACAAAGTCTTAAAATATCACATGTCCATCACAAAACAAAATTCTAGCTGCATTCTCGGGGGACGCAGAACGGGGTACTAAGAGGGGAGCGGTTGGTGGTGCATCTGCATCTCTAATAACGCATTCAATTTTGTGTTCATCTCTACCATTGCTGCATCCCGCTCGACCATTGCTGCATTCCGCTTCGCCATGTCTTGTTGCTGCTTCACCAAGACTTCTTCTGTCCTAGCCAGCTGAGCACGTAACGCCAACACTTCTTCACTGTCATCTCTGGAACGAACATATGACCGTGCAGTTGACGGTTAGGCCCTGGATTTTGCTGCGAAAATAGCATCTCCCCCATATTCCCCCAACCCATACACTCTGTCCCCTCTTCTTTCGCCCATCACCGACAACGGCAAGCCACGCAACAGGGTCCCATTCAACATGCCCGGTCTCACTAGGTTCCACTAAACTCGTCTCGACTTAGGCATCCCTCACCCCCAGATAAGCAGACTAGAATAACAAAATAAACAAGTAAAATATTAAAACACAATACATAATTAACACATATTGAATGACCGTCACTAAACATTTTTATACTTACAAATGTGGATTCTGCCTTTTCATCAATCCAGTCATGTTCATTACCGAAGGTAGAAGCGGTGTGTGTACTCACAAACATGTTCACTGGAGTGACATGGGGGCCATATGCGTCAACCTACAATCATTATTACTATATTAGTGAAATAATAAAGCATCTAAAGACTATAATAAAAAAGATATATAAAGCAAAATTTTTACACTAACAACCCTTAATTTACATATATTCACACTAGCACCCGCAATAATTTGAATCAATTTACACTACCACCTCCATCCAACACTTTCAACGTCATAATCAATATAAACTACAACAATTGTTATACTAACACCCCCTATAATTCACATCAATTTATACTAACACCCCCCATGAGTTTTTTAAAAATATACAATATAAACCAAGTGTTGTGTATGGGCAGCCAATGTGTTTGGGGAAAAGGGCATGGATTGGACTAAGGGGACGCACGGTTGGAAGGAAGCGCGTGGGAAAGGTATGGAGGACATGGTCACTAGTTGCAAGGTCGCTAGAGCTGGATTCGTGTAAAGTAAGGGGCGGCGTGACAAGATCAAGTGGGCTCTAAGTGTTATTGGGCTGCAAGACAAATTAAGAGTGTTTGGGCAGTCCAAAACCTGCTGTAGTTAGGCGTGTGATAGGGGTGGTTGCAAGGAGTTTGTTTGTTAATTAGTTAGTTATTTTTGCAAGGAAAAATTATGTTCAAACCAAACTGTTTGGGTCTGAATTTATTTAATAGGTTGAAGCAGTTTTAGAGGTTGTAATCTATCCAAATTAAGCTAGGGGTTTGGGTAGTAATTTACAAAAGAAACTTCATAATTTTGGGCAATCCAAAATCTGCTGTAGTTAGGCGTGTGATAGGGGTGGTTGCAAGGAGTTTGTTTGTTAATTGGTCAGTTATTTTTGCAAGGAAAAATTATGTTCAAACCAAACTGTTTTGGGCTGAATTTATTTAATAGGTTTGAGCAGTTTTTGAGGTTGTAATCTGTCCAAATTAAGCTAGGGGTTTGGACAGTAATTTACAAAAGAAACTTCATAATTTTGAGCAGATTGTGGGAGGGTTTTGTGGTGGGTTTGAGGCTGTTTTGGAGAGTTTGGTTCAGCCATAGAGCAATCCAAAAAAAAGCTAGAACAGATTCGGTGACTCAAGTGCACTTGGGAATGAAGAAGAGAGGATGCCAGCGGTTCATGAGAAAGGGTTTGCATCATGGGAAGCTAAACAAAGTGGACCTCGAGGCTGATCTAAGAAGACAGTTTTGTGTGTGCTTTGACAAGGGTGAAAAAGGGTTTCAAATAAAACCGGTGGTATTAAGACAAGAAGACTTGGGCATTTCGTTGTTATACAAGATGAATTGGTTTACGAAGCAGTGGATGAGTGAGATAATATTGAGGCAAGACAGGCAGCAAAATAATGTAGGCAACAAGAGAACAGTCAAAGCAACCACGGCCCAGAATTTTAATTACGAGGGACACGGTTTCACGTTCATTTGTCACATGTTGCTAGAGGAAAGTGAAGCCGCAAGTTGGACAGATTTTTTGGATAACATCCTAACTAAATGTTACACTAACACCCCCATAGTTTACATCTATTTACATTAACACCTCCCAACCCAACTATTTTAACAACATAAACAAGATCTATAAACCATGTATACTAATTAAAATCGTGGATTTCATAATGAACATGACTACTCAACTATACATGTTCAAACAATAAGTAATGCAAAGCTAATAACATCGTAACTAAATGTTACACCAACACCCCCATAATTTACCTCTATTTACACTAACACCTCCTAACCCAACTATTTTAACAACATAAACAAAATATATAAACCATGTATACTAATTAAAGTCATGGATTTCATAGCATCAATATGACTACCCAACTATACATGTTCAAACAATAAGTAATGCAAAGCTAATACAAATGTAACTAAATAAGTTAAAAATAAAAGTGTATACCATTCGTTTACACTAATAGACCCCGTCGTATGCTTTGTCCCGCTCCCTGAGGCGCTAGCTCTATTCTTCTTTGTCGTTTCGGAGGCCTTCACGGATTTCTCACTTTCCCAATAGGCTACCCACTTGCTCCAAATCTCCTCTGGGAAGATTATTGGCCGCTCAATATCCTTGTTCGCAATCCATTGTTGCTTGAGCTTAGAAATGATGTCCTTGTACCGAGTTTCGCACATGGCGACAAAAGCAGTAAAAGCAGTAGCATCATCACAATTGACCCATCTGTACCTTTGCTGCAAATTAAACAATTATGCATAAATTAATAACAATAACATTAAGCTAATTATGAAATACAAATAACGATAAAACGTGAACATAATACCTGAAACTCATTCCACCAAATATCCTTTTCGGCTTTATCCACCTTGCCATAGGTGGGCCAAAATGAATTTTGAACTCGCGTACGAACAAGATTTCCAAAAAAAGATAGAAGAAGACTGCTCCTTCTCAGTCCATTTTACAAATCTACGATAAATAAGTAACATAAAAGCCAAATTAAATAAGTAACGTAAAACCGAAAAAAAAACACTCCTTAAATTAAATTAGTATAATAGACTTCCAATTGTTTCAATGATCTAAACAACCGGAAAATGAAAATGGGTATTTGTAGTACACTAACTAAGAACTGAACTGTTATCAAAGACCAATTATGGTTATTGTTATTGTTTAGGTTTAAGTTTATGGTTTAGGTTTAGGGATTAAGGTTAAGTTAGAGTTTAGTGTTTAGGTTTAGACCAAGTGAACTACATAAAAAGCACCAATAGCTTTAACTCATCTATTATATTGAGATTTTGCATGAACACTAAGAAAAGTTTATACTACTGGCCGTAGTTCCATGAATCGATAATTTATTATGGATAATAGACTTTTCAAATAGGGATTTGTTGGGTAGAACATATCATAGATATTAGACTAGATGGTTAACTCACCTAGCACTAAGTCCACCATCTTTCTTTACTCCCCTTAAAATGTCATTTACCAATTCTCTCAATATCTATGATCCATAAGCTAATACAAATGTAACTAAATAAATTAAAAATAAAAGTGCATACCATTTGTTGAAAATGCTCATTTACACTAATAGACCCCGTCGTATGCTTTGTCCCGCTCCCTGAGGCGCTAGCTCTATTCTTCTACCCCGTCGTATGCTTTGTCCCGCTCCCTGAGGCGCTAGCTCTATTCTTCTTCGCGGTTTCGGAGGCTTTCACGGATTTCTCACTTTCCCAATAGGCTACCCACTGGTCCAAATCTCCTTTGGGAAGATTATTGGCCGCTCAATATCCTTGTTCGCAATCCATTGTTGCTTGAGCTTAGAAATAATGTCCTTGTACTGAGTTTCACACATGGCGACAAAAGCAGTAAAAGCGGTAGCATCATCACAATTGATCCATCTATACCTTTGCTACAAATTAAACAATTATGCATAAATTAATAACAGTAACATTAAGCTAATTGTGAAATACAAATAACAATAAAACGTGAACATAATACCTGAAACTCATTCCACCAAATATCCTTTTCGGCTTTATCCACCTTGCCATAGGTGGGCCAAAATGAATTTTGAACTCGCGTATGAACAAGATTTCCAAAAAAGATAGAAGGAGACTGCTCCTTCTCAGTCCATTTTACAAATCTGCGATAAATAAGTAACATAAAAGCCAAATTAAATAAGTAATGTAAAACCAAAAAATAAAAAATAAAACTCCTCAAATTAAATTAGTATAATAGACTTCCAGTTGTTTCAATGATCTAAACAACCAAAATATGAAAATGGGTATTTGTAGTACACTAACTAAGAACTGAACTGTTATCAAAGATCAATTATGGTTACTGTTATGGTTTTGGTTTAGGGATTAAGGTTAAGTTAGTGTTTAGTGTTTAGGTTTAGACCAAGTGAACTACATAAAAAGCACCAATAGCTTCAACTCATCTATTATATTGAGATTTTGCATGAACACCAAGAAAAGTTTATACTACCGTAGTTCCATGAATCGATAATTTCTTATGGATAATAGACTTTTCAAATAGGGATTTGTTGGGTGGAACATATCATAGATATTAGACTAGATGGTTAACTCACCTAGCACTAAGTCCATCATCTTTCTTTACTCCCCTTAAAATGTCATTTACCAATTCTCTCAAACAAACTTTACAGAATTATGAAAATGCAAATTCCAATCTCTCTTCATTTTTTTAGTTACCATTCTTTTGCACTTCCCAAAACAAACGACAAGAGTAAATGATCAAAGAGTGCCTCATCAAAAGTTTCTGAAATTTATCGATAATCGCGAAATAATTTAGATTTATGAATTCAATTTTCCAAAATTCCTTGAGCATGAAGAACATTTTTCTTCGCAATCTGCATTTATGGTATTCAGAGACAGTGCATTCTGATTTACCCTAGAGTAGTTCAGAACATTTTGATGTTGATTTTGTTAATAATTTTACAATTACTTAGACTTGGTGGTAAAGTACTCTCCTAGTGTACATAGAAAGCATCACCTGTTTTGACACATTTTTTGGGTATATAATAGTAATATTTATAGAAAAAACCTTCTAAGCCACAACGATCAGAGACAAATCAACAACTATGTTAATTATAAAGTAAGCCAACACAGTTCTGAAAATAAAGTTATGTTAACTTTTTGGCATAATCAGAATGGAGATGTAGAAGGCTACAGAAATTGGTAGCACACTTTCCTTCTTTCTCTTTGCTCATTTAGTTTCATTCGATAGGCTCATAAAGCTCAATTGAGTAATTCAATTTCGAAGTTCAAGTTTGCACAGTTTTTAATTATTTCAATTTCCAAGTTCAAGCTTCTCCATGTTACACAAAACACTAAAAGTAATGACCAAATCAATTACAACTTACAAGATTAACATCAACACTGATAGGGGGAATTGCCACTGGTTCACTACAGAAAGCACATGAAAGACACAGGTCCTTTGTATACAACCCTTGTTACCAACAAGTATCAATTCTAAATTAGGGTTTAATTAAAAACTTACCAGTTGAAGACTACAAACCGAGCCAGAGTTTGCTTTAAACCCACCGAAGCAGATGAAATCAGTAGGAGACGGGCAGTAATCGGAGCTAGAACCAGAGATGGCGGCTGGATTTGGTGCGGCTAGGAGACGAAAATGAAGCCGGAGAAGATTGAACGAAGCCGGCGATCTGGCTGGAAACGAAGATGGAGTGAGTGTTGTTTAGAAAGAGGATAGTGCGTCTGGCTGAGCGATCTACCAACGATCTGGCTGAGCGATGATAGAGGATGGTGGACGGGTTGATGTCGTTGATGGAGGATGGTGGCCGGGCAAAGGAGATGAAGGATGGAGGAGAGCGAACTGGGTGAGGCCGTGAGATGAGAGAGGACGGGGAGTGAAAGTTGTTTAGAAAGAGAGGGTTTGATATTAGGGTTTAGATAAGTTGTATTTATACCTAGGGCTTTTTTTATGTGTTTTTAGTTATCATCTTATTAATACAATATAATTTACATTGTCTTTGTTTATCTTGATGCATAATATAATTTATATTGTTTACCTTGAATTTAATTTATTAAATAAAAAAATAGTTTTTTTGATTTTTTTTCTTAATTTATACTTTAAATTTATAGTTTTTATCTTTAATTTAATAAATTTAATTATCTCAATTTTGCTTGAATTTAATTTAATAAAAAAAGTGTGAGCGCGTTTTACGTACGTGTGTAAAACTAGTTAAATATTATTATATTTTATAATATAATATTATTAAATTACCAAATCTAATTTATGCCTCGTGATACATAAATTAAAATTACATTATTCATTATATGCATCGCGATACATCAATTCAAGTAACCTATTGATGTATCACGATGGAAACTTGCTTCGAAAATTTTAGCTTTTTTATATCAGAAATAGAGCTGGCAAAAAAATCCCAACTCAATGGGCTGGCCCGGGTCAGACTAACATTATGATAGGCCTATTTGATTTCGGGTTGGGTCGATCCAACCCAGAGCTGTCAAAAATCATCAAGGCCCAATGGGCCGGCCTGGGCCACCCGATATTATGTCGGGCAGGGATTTCGGTTCCATAGGTCGGGTACCATTTTGGCTCAGCCTAACTTCAATGTTTGGTCAGTGAGCTTTGATGTGGGTGTAGGGCTATTAAGCTGGGTTGGCGGGGCGGGCTAACCTGTAACCCACTATTTGGATCGAGGGGTGGGGCTAGCCAAGTCAACCCACGAATGTGGCGAGCCTAGAAATCACAAACTCCGTCTAACCCATCATGGTTGTGAGAGATTGAATCAACATGCATTGTTTCAATCAAACCCGTTAGTCAAACTCCAAGGTTTTGTTGATTGATGTTTCAATTTATAGTTTTTTGAACAATAGTTTTTTTTGGCACATAGGCTCTTAAGCCCGTTGTTGATATGGGTTGGGCTTGAGTTTTATGAGACCCAACATATCCTTGCTACTATGTTTCAATATAAACATTAGTATGATCAACAAGCTCTTGGTGTTGGTGATTTCCAAAAGGAGGGATTAACGTTAAGGCTGCTTCATAATCAAGTTAGAACTGTCTACAACACATGAGATAATAGATTCGATGACCCTACACCAAGACGATTAGTGTAGATGACGTGTATTTATATCCAATTGGTTTTGATATGTAATGCAGTAGATTCGTGTTGAAGATTTTCTTTATCTTGATTAACTTGATTCCGCTCATGGCCTATAAAACTTTGTAAGACAAATGAACTTTTCGCCCATCCAAAATTGAAACACAAAAACGAGTACATATATAGATGTGCCCTTATGAATTGATCATCACCAGTACCACTCACCAGACTCCCACGCTAGCATGTGGAAGTTGGGTAAGACTGGAAGTTTCAAACTATGTGTTTGGTCCCGCAACATTTTTCGAAATGTCAGTACTAGAAAAATCACCTTTAGTGACGGAAATTTCCGTCGCTAGTGGATACTCAGCGAAGGAAAATTTCCGTCGCTGGTCCGTCGTAGATGTCCGACGAAACAATTTCCGTCGCTAAATGTCACTTTCAGCGACGGCAATTTCCGTCGCTAAAAGTTGAAATTCCGTCCCTGATTTCAACCTTTAAGCGACGGAAATTTCCATCGCTAAAGGCTTTTTTTTTAATTAAATCTCAATTCAGCGACGAAAATTTCCGTCGCTAAAGGATTTTTAAAAAAATTAAATCTCAACTTCAGCGACGGAAATTTCCGTCGCTAAAGGATTTTTTTTTTAATTAAATTTCAATTTCAGCGACAGAATTTTCCGTCGCTAAAGGATTTTTGAAAAAATTAAATTTCAATTTCAGCGACGAAAATTTCCATCGCTAAAGGTTTTTTAAAAAATTAAATCTCAATTTCAGCGACGGAAATTTCCGTCGCTAAAGGATTTTTTTAAAAATTAAATTTCAATTTCAGCGACAGAATTTTCCATCGCTAATAATGAAAAAAAATTTAAAAAAACAGAAAAACACAACCATTATATTTTGTGTACCTGATAATATAACAATTAATACCCATGCGGCATGGGGGAGGGGGGGCTGATCTTGGAAGATATTTTTGGGAAATGGGGACCCGGTACTACTGGAAGGAGTGTTGGAATACCCATACGGCATGTGTTGTGTCATGCTTTGCACTGTCGCCATAAGATCTGCATATCGTCGCTCGTTTTGTTCCCGATATTCCATAGCTAAACGTTGCTCCTCAACCAATCATGCTTCTAAAATCTCTACCCTAGAAAGCTGCTGAGGGTTGGGCCTAATATCAAACGAGTGACGTGCCGACGATGCGCATTGCAACCCATGATCCCCCATTCCGAACACTCTATCTCCCTTCTTTGTTCGTCCGTCAAGGGTCAAATCTCTCCAAACCTCAGGAATAAAAGGAATGGGCTGGGTAGGGGGCTGGGTAGGGTCATCATCTTCCTCCAATACCCTCGACCTATATCCAGACTGCCAATAAAACAAACAAATATTATCTTATACACAATATAATGGCCAAAATATGAAAAAGACCCTGAAGTTTCCACCAAATTCCAAAGTGGTACCCAACCTAAGGTTTGTGTCATACGCATATCTGACATTACAAATTGTCTCATAGTGCACCCTAGCCCTAACGGGCGTTAAAAAACTAACAGAAAGTTAGCATGTGCATCTTACATGCAGGGATAATTTCGTCATTTTCATCAAAAAAATTCTACAGTGCTAGTAGGAAGCGTGGAGTGAAGGCGTAATGGTTATAAGGGAAGGAAACCATGTCTCTGTTGTTTGCTCTAGGCCTTTTGTTTATTTATCTCCTACGTAATTGAAATTTATTTGTTATATTTGTTTTTTTCCGTTTTTTTTTTTTACAGTATGCAATTTCTATAGAAAGCCGTCAAAGAACAAAAACATAAGGAAAAGAAATCAAGAAGATGATGGAAACAATGAAGAAGAAGAAAATGTTGTGATTCCCAAGAAAAAACCTGTAATTCATGATAACAAGCTGCACTTTTCAACTGGATCGTCGAGACAGTCCAAGAATTCTGATGATGTTGAGGTACAAGCAAAAGCCCCAATTTTCCAATTCGAATCTTCTAAAGAAATTCAGTAGTAAGCGATAGTAGGCGACTACAACATTAGAGACGGAGACCGATTTTTCAAGGGATGCTCGGGCGATAAGGAGAGAGTTTTAAAAGCGGTGATGAGGCTTTGAAGGGGAAAAATAAGGGTGCTAGTGATGAGAAGTTGTATAAGGGTATTCACGGGTATACTGATTATAAGGTTGGGTTTAGGAGAGAGCAAACTGTTGCTAGTGAGAAAGCCGGTGGCTCGCATGGGCCGTTGAGGGCTTCGGCTCATATTAGGGTGTCGGCGAGGTTTGACTATCAGCCAGATATCTGTAAGAATTATAAGGAGACCGGGTATTGTGGGAATGGGGATTCGTGTAAGTTTATGCATGATAGGGGTGATTATAATTCAGGATGGCAGTTAGAAAAGGAGTGGGATGAAGCAGAGAAGATAAGGAAGAGAAATATGGCTATGAAAGTGAATGATGATGACGATGATGAGAGGGAGGCTGATCAGAGTGACAATGACGATGATGAGCTTCCATCTGCGTGTTTGGTCCTATTGTTCGATTGTTCAAGCCATTCGTCGTAGATTTTCAGGTCTAAAAGTTTCAATGTTAGCATCATCTATACTAGTGTAATAATTTTATCTCGCGGTATTACCAACACCCCAGAATTTTTTTGATAAAAATGACGAAATTACCCCTGCATGTGAGATGCACATGCTAACTTTCTGTTAGTTTTCTAACGCCCATTAGGGCTAGGGTGCACTATGAGACAATTTGTAATATCAGATATGCGTATGGCACAAACCTTAGGTTGGGTACCACTTTGCAATTTGGTGGAAACTTCATGGTCTTTTTCATATTTTGGCCCAATATAACATACATAAATAAATTTACATATTCAAAAGAAGGTATTTCAAGCCAAGCCAAGCCAAGTTAGCTTACGTTAAGTTACGATACGTTAGGTTACGTTAAGTTACAATACGTTACGTTACGTTAAGTTATGTTATGTTATGTTAAGTTCTAATGTGAATGTTTTAATTTTTGTAATTATATTGATGCTAATCATTTTAATTATTGATATTATATTATTAAATTAACATTTCAAATATTATTTTAATTTAATTTCAATTTAAGTTAACGTTATGTTAAGTTAAGTTAAGTTGTAATGTGAATGATTTAATGTTTGTAATTATATTGATGCTAATCATTTTAATTATTGATATCATATTATTAAATTAACATTTCAAATATTATTTTAATTTAATTTCAATTTAATTTCCAATTGACGTTAAGTTAAGTTGTAATGTGAATAATTTAATTTTTGTAATTATATTGATGCTAATCATTTTAATTATTGATATTATATTATTAAATTAACATTTCAAATATTATTGATATTTTATATTAATTAGAATTTAATTTCAATCTATTGTCAGTGACGAAATTTTCTGTCGCTGAAAATAATCTAAAATTAAATTCTGAAATATTCAGCGATAGAATTTTCCGTCGCTGAAAGTCACCTTTAGCGACGGAACCTTTCAGCGACGGAAAATTCTATCGCTGAATATTTCAGATTATATTTTCAGCGATGGAAAATTCCGTCACTGAAAAATTCTGTCGCTGATTCCGTCGCTAAAGGTGACCTTCAGCGACTGAAATTTCCGTCGCTGATGCTCAATTTCGTCGCTGATGATGAATTTCGTCGCTGATGCTCAATTTCCGTCGCTAAGAATTCCGTCGCTAAAGGCACGATTTCTAGTAGTGTGTGTTTGGTCCTTAAAATCGGTTTTCGCTAAGAGATTGCCCCCTCACGGGGTTACCGTCAATTTTACTGTCAAATGTTTTTTGAAATCTCAAATTTGCCATTTAACTCCTTCATCCTTTTAACTCCACCGGCATTGGCTTCATATCCTATCTTTTCCTCTGGCACTCTCACTCACTCTTTCTCTAGAAACTTCTATGTGATCACCCACATCATACCGACCTCCCCCTCTTCTCAACATAGCCAGCCGAAGTCCAGAGCCCCATCCCTCATCGCCGGCGCCCAATGTCAACCCCGACAACACTCTTCTCTACCCCAGATCCGGCCAACCAAACCTCTTATAGCCTTGACAGTAAACTGCCCTTGATCTCTAGGCCCAAAGGGTGGGGACCGGAGGTGGAAGCATGGAATGATGAGTTGATGATGTAGATGAAACCCTAGATCTACATGGAAACTGGATTTTGTTAACTTTGAAGAAAGAGTATGCCATCTAGTCTACCTCTCTATCCAGTCTACCTATTTTAATTTTTTGTCCCACGACAAATCCGACAAGGCCAAGCATTGAAGTCGAGTTGGATCGACCCGACCAAAAATTCCATCAGGCCTATGGAACCTAAAGCCTAGCCCAACATAATATCGAGTGGGTTGGGCCCAGCTCATTGGGTCAGGCCTATTTTTGACATAATTTCGACTTGTGTTGTCTTAAGTTTAGTTTCACTGTCACAGTTTCATGGGGCGGTTCACGGTTCGGTCTCGTGGTCCAAGGTCGTGTGGTTCGGTCTCATAATTCAATCTCATGGGTCTCATCGGGTCGATTGGGCGTACACATTGACCGGTTCAATTTTATCTATTTTCACCTATTTTTTTACATCGGGAATCCAATTTGTGCATTGGGATTTTCTACATCGGTAATCTAATTTGTGCATTAGGATTTGTTGCATCGCAAATCCATATTGTGCATTACGATTCAAATTGATGTATTGTCATGAACAAATTGATTAGGATTCAGGTTAGGGCAACCCACTATTTTTTAAAAAAAAATATGTGATCCGATTGGGTTTTAGCTGATCGGGACGGGTCGAGACCCGAATACCAGAATCTGTTTGCCACCCTATGTTCGTAAAATATCAAATCGATCTCAACCGCTCAGATCTACTTCGAGTTTGAACTAAATTGAACAAAACCTGTACAATTCGACTTGTCCAGTTTCGAAGTTTAGTTTCACGGTTCGATCTCATGGTTCATTCTCGTGATTCAATCTCGTGATAAAAACTGTAAAATGTAAACTTTAGCCTTTATGTAATCTTAATTGTCAAATGAAATATAGAAATCCACTAATTAATGTTCAACAGTCAAATCCAAATAAATTTTGCTTTGTAGTTTAATTATGTTTCAATATTGTTTGATTCAGTTGATTAATTCCATCAGATGATTTTAAAGTTCGACAAATACTATGTTTTAAAAAATTGAGTAAAAATAAAAAATTCTAATGATTAATGCGTATATATATATTAAGGAATTGGATAAAGACAAAACAGTATGACCACATACAAATGCAAAATGACTTTACTTATTTAATTTTCACAATTTTTTTTAAATATATAAAGTTGTAAGATAAGTTAAGTATCATAGATTAAAGAGGTTAACTATCTCTCTCTCTCTCTCTCTCTATATATATATATATATATATATGTAGCTAAGTTATTAAATTTTACGACAGAATCTTCCATAGCTAATTTATTAAATTTAGCGACGGAGTCGTCCGTAGCCAATCAAAAACGGAAATATTGATATTAGCGACGGAAATTCCGTCACTAATGTTGGCACACATTTCCAAAAAAAATGGCGACCAAGATATGTAGAATATTGTTAAAAGATGCTTTTTGGCGATGAACGGAATTCCGTCGCTAATATTAATTTAGAAATGGAATTATGTCGCTAATTTAACGTTTCCGTCGCTAATTAGAAACGGAATGTTCCGTCGCTAATTATCTGTTTTCTAGTAGTGATGGGCCAAAAGGTTGTACTTGATGATTACCACTTCCATAAGGGCATCCATAATGTGGAGAACCCATTTGGGTTCCTAGGTGAGCTCCACAATGACACTTAGGATTTTGAATAATAAGAACCAACCTCTACAATGTATGGTTCAACTTGATTCTTAAGGTGAACCCCATGGTACTTTTTAAATATGAATTATTTATAATTATACTTTTCAAAATAATTAATTTTTTTATGGTTTTAATTAATATATTGCATAATTTTGTTATAGCTTTAATTAATATATTGTATAATTTAAAAAAAGTAAAAAAAAGACTTTTTCAAAATATTTAAAAAATTAAAAATACTAAAAAGGGACAATTTTTTTCAAAAAAAGAACAAAAAACAATTTTGTAAAAGAAAAAAAATTGGTGAGAAGAGAAAAAAAATGAAAATCACAATTCACAAAGGAGAAGAGATGGAAAAGAAAAATGAGAGGGAGAGAGAGGTGGGGGGAAGTGGTCGTGTATAGAGGGAGACCATGTTGAACGGCTGTAAGGGAAGTGGGCTAGTCAAAAGGATTTGATTAACGCTTCATTCAGGCGCGTGTAAAGAACGCGCCATTCTCCTTGGCCGGTGGCTGTCACACGAGAGCTGTCAAATAGGCTTGAAAAATTATTTGGGCTGGAATTGGATCCATATCAAGGGATTTGGGAACCCAAAATTGGGAAAAACCAAAGTTGAGAACTCCTTCAATATGGATAACCCATTTTTTTGGGTTGGGAACTCAATGAAGAACCTACATTGTAGATGCTTTAATAGTCTATGATCACTAAAGGCTATTTCTTGAATCTTGGGTTGCAAAAATTTATCAGATGCATGACAATGGACAAATCCATAATTTGTGTAAAGTACTATTACAATGCTAGTTATTTAAATTGCAGTACAAATTTTACGAAATTAAATGAGTAACAAAATATGAAAATAAGTAATCAAGAAGGAAAAAGAGAACTAACATTCGATTTCCCAAGGCCACCCATGTCAATTCTTACTCCCAATCCAGAAATCTCCAACCATTGATGGTGTAGCAATAACTTAGTCACCAATTCAAACCAACGAAAACCTGTGGAATGAGTTCATAATACAAAGTAAAGCCTAAATCTCACTTAACCTACCCAGCAAAAATAAGAAATAATAGATCACAAATTATCCAACAAAATACAATAATATAAGGAGAGATTCATAAAATTCCCACAACAAAACGTGCTGGATTCACAATTGATTTCGAAAATTTAAACCCAAAATAAACCCTATATCACCGTCTATGCACCAAATTATAGCAAATTCATAGAAAATCTCCAACATAATCCTTAGCTTACAAATATTTTACCCATCTCTCTAATGAACCAGAAATCACAACAATTTTGTATGAATAATCGGTAAAATTTAGGGCTTACCTCTTGAATTCTTTCGATTTACCATAACTTTGACTTCAGACTCTGATTTACTCTTTGTTTCTTTGGCGGCTTGGTAGAATGTTAGGGCATTTTATAGTAGGGCAACTCTGATACTTGGGAGTTAAATTACTTGTTCCAGATTGATAAATTGTTTTCTTGATCTGCCCGTAGCATTAATTGAATTGAAAGTAAGAATTTTCTATCAACTTATAAGCAGTTGGTTTTCGCTTTCATGGGTGACCTATACAGGCTACACTTGGGCATTGGAAGCTGCAGCCAATGAGGAAATAGTAAATGGAGAGAGAAAGGTGTAAATGGAGAGAGAAAGGTGTGATAGCTATGGTCCTATTTAGGGAAATGCGTGCCTATATGACATTAAATCTTTCTTCAAAGCAACCCAAAAAATGGCAAAGCTTATTTATATGCTTATCGTGGTAACACTTTTAATTATACTCCTTCGGTCTCTAAATAATTGTTCTGTTTGATCCGGCGCACAATTTAAGAAAAAGTAATTGACTTGATTATTTATATATTGGTTTAATGTGTAGTTTTCATTAATGTCCATGTATATGTGGCTCATAATTAAAATAGAGTGAAAAAGTAAGGGTAAAGTGGTAAAAGTAATGTTCTAAAAAGGTAAGTTTCAAAGTAGACAATTATTTTGAGACGGACGAAAAAGGAAAGGAGGACGATAATTTAGGGACGGAGGGAGTATATGTTTTTTTTTTCTTTTTATTTACCTTCAATCAAATTGATCTTTCTAATGTAAATGTGAATTTAATTTTATGTATCATATATTTTACCACTAAAATAATAGTTGATAAAAAAATAATAAAAATGAAAATAATATATTTATATTTAAATAATTGTAATTTATTTTTTTTTAATTTTATTTTTTATCTATAATTTATTTAAATAAAACTTAATTAAATATATATATATATATATGTGTGTGTGTGTGTGTGTCCGCTAGTTACCAAAAACTACTAGTTGATTAATGAAAATATAAATTAAATATTGGTAATTTAATCACTTTATTATTAAAATTTTAAATTGAAAACCTTTAATATTAGTAAGGGCATTTTAGTTATTTTAAATATTTATATTTATCAAACTAACGGAAATGATTCCAAGTGACCTTATTGATTTGATTAACCAAATATATTCACTAAATTGACAGAAAAAAAAATATATAATATAGTTACCTTAACGAAGAAAATGTGAAAGTAGTGTGATCAAATTTGTGATTTAAACCTTTTAAAAAATGAGGTTAAATAAACTATTTAAACCTTAAAAACATTAATCATTTGGTGCGGTAATACTATGAGGTTAATTTGATTACATGTGTCTTAATCAATTAAATAATGCTTTGTAATATGAAAATCAAATACTTCATTAAAATATGTAAATAAAATATTTATTTATAATATGAAAACCAAATACTGCCTTTGAATATAAACAAACTTATAATGATTTAAAAATAAAAATTAAATCTTAACTTCCATTTGATAGATGTTGTATTAAAATTTGCCCCAACTATAAGCATATCACAATTTTTGGGGAAACAAATTGTTATGATATGAACATATTAATATGCCTTAACTATAATTTATTTAAATAAAACTTAATTAAAAATATATATGTCCGCCGCTAGTTACCAAAAACTAAGTAGTTGATTTCTAGAGAAGAAATATTTTGGGCTTTGAAGCGCCAAATGTGCATTGGGAAGCTGCAAAAGATGAGGAAGAGGAAATGGAGAGAGATAACGAACGGTGTGATTGGGAAATGAACCAAAACCTATATGCAAAGTCTATTATCAACTGTCCTGTCAAAATGGGGGTTGGAGTTAAGAGTAGGTACAACGGAAGGTTTTTAATAAATCTTTCGCCAATCTTTCAATGCAACTGAGGTTTTTAAGAAATCTCAATTAAATTAATTGATGATTTATTGGCCAAAGACTCAACCAAAGAAGTCGTAAAATTCGCAAATCGTCATAACAGTCTCGTGCCAAACGACTGTGTTTTGAGCCACAACCCATCAAAACGGCGTCGTTTTGATGGGCCAAAAGTCAAGCAAAAAAAATCTGCCGACAAGGTTCACAGCAGCACTTTACACTTGTCATTAAAGTACCGGTTTGTGGGATTTTTTCATTATTTGTTGTTTAAAGGCAGTTTGGGCATTCAAAAAAGTTTTAAAAAAAAACAGTATACATTTTTATCTATAAATAGAGACTTGGTTTGCCTTATTTTGAAAGCAAATGCATTTTTGGCAAAATTTGAATTAATTTATAAGTTTTCTCTCTCTTCTTTTTCTCTCCAAATTTCATTTTTTTTAATTAATCCATTTTTAAGTTGTGTATTTTTTATTATTAATATTATTATTATTTACTATTTAAATATTTTAAATGGATGCAGATTATTACATATAATTGTCTTTATTGTTAATTGTTTATTATTACCATTATTATTGTTAAATTTCATATTATTATTGTAATTAATTGTTATTATTATTGTCAATATTATCATTAAGTAATATTAGTTGTCATCAATGTATAATTTTTTTTGTTGATTTTGTTTTATTTTCAGCTATTGTCATCAATGTCTTCACGCTCAGTTTCTCGTAAAAGTAAAAACCCTCAAAATCGAACTAATCAAGACATTGTGACAAGACATTGTTTCTTTTTTATTCAATGGAATGACAATTAAATTTTTTCATCTCCCGTGACTTTTTATAAATGTGGTTAATGGTGCATTTATTTAACTATTGAAGAAACTATCACAAATGAATGTAAATGATTCTTTCATTGTATTGTGCTTTCTTTAATTTGACAATTTTGTCAAAATAAATCAATGTGTTGTCAACATCATCCTATCAAAATAAAAAGATAGAATAAAATCTTCACGATATCCATAAATGGATGGAAATCCATGTTTTACGGTATTGGAAATGGTTTCCGTATCCATCTTCTTTTAACAAAGATAACAAATAAAAGGCATTGTCTTGTCACAATCACCCAAAGGTGATTGTGACAAGACATTGTTTCTTTTTTATTCAATTGAATGCCAATTAAATTTTTTCATTTCCCGTGACTTTTTATAAATGTGGTTAATGGTGCATTTGTTTAACAATTGGAGAAACTATCACAAATGTATGTAAATGATTCTTTCATTGTATTGTGTTTTCTTTAATTTGACAATTTTGTCAAAATAAATCAATGTGTTGTCAACATCATCCTATCAAAATAAAAAGACAAAATAAAATCTTCAAGATATCCATAAATGGATGGAAAGCCATGTTTCACGGTATTGGAAATGGTTTCCATATCCATCTTTCTTTAACAAAGATAACAAATAAAAACTATTTGTCTTTGTCGCGTCACAATCACCCAAAGGTGATTGTGACAAACGATGTTCTTTTTCTTAATTAAATGACAATTGAATTTTAAATCTAAAGTGACATAAATACGGTTAATGATGCATTTGTTTAGCAATTAAAGAAACTATCACAAATGTATGTAAATGCTTCTTTCATTGTATTGTGCTTTCTTTAATTTGACAATTTTGTCAAAATAAATCAATGTGTTGTCAACATCATCCTCTCAAAATAAAAAGACAAAATAAAATCTTCAAGATATCCATAAATTGATGAAAATTCATGTTTCACGGTATTGGAAATGGTTTCCATATCCATCTTACTTTAATAAAGATAACAAATAAAAGGCATTGTCTTGTCACAATCACCCAAAGGTGATTGTGACAATTTCTACTCAATTAAATGAAAATTGAATTTTTTCTTAAAGTGACGCTTTGATAAATCTGGTTAATGATGCATTTGTTTAGCAATTGAAGAAACTATCACAAATGTATGTAAATGATTCTTTCATTGTATTGTGCTTTCTTTAATTTGACAATTTTATCAAAATAAATCAATGTGTTGTCAACATCATCCTATCAAAATAAAAAGACAAAATAAAATCTTCAAGATATCCATAAATTGATGGAAATTCATGTTTCACGGTATTGGAAATTGTTTCCATATCCATCTTCCTTTAACAAAGATAACAAATAAAAGGCATTATCTTGTCACAATCACCCAAAGGTGATTGTGACAAGACATTGTTTCTTTTTTATTCAATTGAATGCAAATTAAAATTTTTCATTTCCCGTTACTTTTTATAAATGTGGTTAATGGTGCATTTGTTTAACAATTGAAGAAACTATCACAAATGTATGTAAATGATTCTTTCATTGTATTGTGCTTTCTTTAATTTGACAATTTTGTCAAAATAAATCAATGTGTTGTCAACATCATCCTATCAAAATAAAAAGACAAAATAAAATCTTCAAGATATCCATAAATGGATGGAAATCCATGTTTCACGTATTGGAAATGGTTTCCATATTCATCTTCCTTTAACAAAGATAACAAATAAAAGGCATTGTCTTGTCACAATCACTCAGGTGATCAAGTGACAAGACATTTTTTACTCAATTAAATGACAATTGAATTTTCTCCTCTCCCGTGACCTTCTATAAATCTGGTTAATGATGCATTTGTTTAGCAATTAAAGAAACTATCACAAATGTATGTAAATATTTCTTTCATTGTATTGTGCTTTCTTTAATTTGACAATTTTGTCAAAATAAATTAATATGTTGTCAACATCATCGTATCAAAATAAAAAGACAAAATAAAATTTTCAAGATATCCATAAATTGATGGAAATCCATGTTTCACGGTATTGAATATGGTTTCCATATCCATCTTCCTTTAACAAAGATAACAAATAAAGGCATTGTCTTTGTCACAATCACCCAATGGCGACAAGACAATTGTTTTTTTTTACTCAATTAAATGACAATTGAATTTTCTCATCTCCCGTGATGTGACAACCCGACCCGGATCCCAATACGAGATCCCAAGGTCGTGCCGCCGGAAGACAAATAACAACAACAAGTAGCAAATAATGGGTAGGGCCATAACGGCGATACAGGACAACTCAAAACACATGTGGAAGCTAAATGAAATAAAAGCAATGGCGCGAGCTAACAAGCTCAAACTAAAGACAACCAAAGAGATGATTAATCTCTCGGTCCAAAAATTCGACTCGCCGCAACATTGGGCACGTAGGACAAACTCCTGTTAAGCAATTCAAATATATAGCATATAATAAACCAAGTCATCGGGCTACGAACTTGACATTACACTAAGTCTAAGACTCTAGTCTAACAACTCAACGGCTAAACACATGCCGGAGTACCAACATAATACTTTACTATCATTAAAGCATATAAAACATGATCACCAAATTTACCAAGCGCGACTAACACAAGTCGGCTACCAACCACATAAGTACTAACAACAAGAAAACATATGGAGGTATAACCATAAATATACATCAAGCACGACTACTACTTGTCGGCTACCAAAAGAATCGACTAACAACATAACTACAATATTACAAATCACATTTAGGTTTGCTACCCCAACATGAAGTTTACATAACTTCATCTTTCCCAACGACCTCACCAAAAGCAAAACAACTACCTAAGTAGCAACCTTGCCAAAAGAATCATTTGTCAACGTAACCTTCTCGATTTACTTGGATCCGCACGCGGCTCGGATCTAGGGAAAACAACCAACAAATAAAAGTAAGTCACAAAGACTTAGTAAGTTACTAACCATAACTTCCTACCATGGCATAATGCTCAATCATAAAATTACATCATGCTATCGTCATGAAATAACCTTATATAAAATCATGTTATGGCGTCCATGCTCAACATTAATAAAACATGTTATCATTGTAGTATAACATCTCACTAAAATCCATGTCAAGGCATTTTTATGCTTAACGATCATAATTCTTGTTATTGGTATAACATAGCCTTCCAATGATTTACATGTCAAGGCATATAAGCTTAACAACAATAATTCGTGCTTCTTGGCATAATACCACATTCGAATAATATTCATGGTAAAGCATATTAGCTTAACAACAGTAATTCATGTTATTGTTATAACATAGCCTTCCCATAATATTCATGTCCAGGCATATAAGCTTAACAACAATGATCCATGCTTTTGGCATAATACATCATTCAAATAATTTTCATGTTTAAGCATTCATGCTTAACAACCTTAAACAACATGTTATCTATCAAGTATAACATTTAAGAAACCACAACAACCATCATATCATATCCAAATCACCAAGCACATTATTCACATAAGCGCTTGTGAAACAATTCATATAAAAGGGATATGATACCATTACCAATTCTTCCTGGCGCGTGTCGCTCCCGCAAAAACACGTGCAAAACCTTTATGTGCCCTCGATATCCCTCTCGTAGATATCGGCGTCCTCGAGAGCGATCTCCGCTCGAGTTCCATAGTTATCAAAGTCATGTGTATTACTACAACTAAGATAAACTACTTCCCCACCGTGGCCATCGATGGAGGGTGTGTGCAAACCGATCCATCGCGATCACGAATCTCTCACAATTCGTGAAGGCGATGCATCGTCCCACCAAAACTCAACAAACCGACTCAGTGGACTCAAAACCCAAGCACAAGTAATATATACTCATATGCTCAAAACAAGTAGGTATATACTCTACCATCAAACTAGTCATGCATTTCATTCACAACTAGCATAGATATCACAATAGAGAATCATATAAGCTCTCATAATCAAGTGTCCTTCATACACTTTAAAACTTCTTGGAGGCTCGACCTCCATGATTTCTACCCAAAATTCCATAGGACTTAAGATTATAGTTCCTAGGATTCATACTAACCCAAAGGTTGACTCCGTTGAGTCCAATCTAGACTTTCAGAAAATTTAGGGAATAGAAGCTTGGGCTTCAACATCCCCCTATGTTCATGACTATCGCCAATAACCATAATCCCAAGTTCATTGAACTCACATAAACCCAACAAAATACTTATCAATGCATCATAGAATAAATTCACCAATTTGTGCATAAATTCATTTAAGTCACCTTACCAATCATGCTTTCCAAAACTTGAATAAATCATATAACATGGATTAATACACTATACTATACATATATAGCACATTAATCAAGCTTAAAATCATGCTCATTAGCCAATTCATCATTTGGGCAAAATCCACTTCCAAGTATCTTCTCCAATCATGCTCATAAACATGAAATAAATCATATAGCAAGGATTAATACACTATATAATACATATATAACATATTAATCAATATTAAAATTATGCTCATAAGCCAATTCATCATTTGGGCAAAATCCACTTCCAAGCATCTTCTCCAATCATGCTCATAAACATGAAATAAATCATATAGCAAGGATTAATACACTATATAATACATATATAACATATTAATCAATATTACAATCATGCCCATTAAGCCAAATCAACATTTGGGCAAAATCTCCTTCAAGTATCTTCACCAAATTATGTTCAACATACATGAATAAATCACATAACAAGGTTTAATATACTACAATAAACATGAATAACATGATAATTAAGGTCCCAAGTAGGTTCACCCAAGAATCTTCATCAACTAGAAACCTAGGGTTCATGGCATCTCTACAAGCCCTAGAAATTGCACCCATTGACCTCACTTAGCAAGATGATTGTTTTCCCTAGGGTCAATGGGGCCAAAATAAAGAGGAAGAGAGGTAGAAACTTACCTATGTTCAGCCCCTTCTAGGTACAATCCCGAAATTCTTGGTGATGGGTGTTGTTCTCTTCAATCCCCACTTCAAAACTATGGTGTAGCTTGAGAAATGAAGATCCCAAGCTATGGCCTCCAAGTTGGAACCCTCAAGAACCCTAGAAATTGACCTCTCAAGCTCTCTAAGGTGTCTCTCACGTTTTTGGTGAAGTATGGCTGAATATGAGAGGCTTTGGTGAAGTGTTGGAGGCTTATATATGATAGAAAGTAAGTGGGTTTAGGTTAGGTTAATGGGGGTGTTTCTCTTTAATTAACTCCTCTAATCCACCTCCCAAACTCAATTAGATGGTTAGGACAAGTCTTAAGACACTTAGGAAGGTTTAGGATTAGTTTAGAGGGGGTTTAGTGGGGGTAGAATAGGAAAATCACATCAAAAACTAAAACAGGGACAAGCTGTCCATCGCTATACTCGCTAGCTACAGATTCCCATTGCTTGGCGTCCAACTTGCGAGGGCTCGGTTTGAATACCGTTCGACGAAACGACGCGATTTTTCTCCTGCCACTCTGTAAATGTCCTAAGTAGAAGCCTTAAAACCCCAAACCAAACAAAAATTTTCTCGAAGGTTTCTCGATCAAACAAATCAGCTGCGTACCAAAAATCAATCCGTAACTATTGTATAACGGATGAAATTATACAGAACAAACTAACGATCGAAACAACGAATGAACAAGCATAATTACTTGTTTTAAAGCATGTTAAAAGACTAATTAAAGGTCCCAAACACATACCCAATGTTACACCAAAACTAAGTGTAAGGAAAATAGCGATACGTTAACAAAGCGAATCGCGAAATCAAACATATGACGACGACTATACTTTGAACGTCGTGACCACATGTAAACTTTATAAAAATGATTATAAACACTTCAAAGGGCTATAGAATAGGATTGAATGTCACTCAAATGATGAACAACAGATAGGAGAAAAGAACTCCCCAAAAGACGAGACGCTCACACGGCTCAATCTCAAACTACGCGATAAGGAGAATTGTTATCCTCGGAGCGTCGAAACATCGTAAGACTTAATAAATACATCCAACTAGAAGTCTTAATACATCTAAACATTTTAATCAATCATCATGTAAAGATCTAGGACCAAATCGAGGTCAGGAACATAAAATCCGAGTAAACTCTCAATCGCGTCGCATTTCGACTATCGTCGAGTTACGACTTGTGACTTTAGCAAGTCAACAACTAAATGACATCTCTTAATAGTATTTTGATCATAATGTGATCTCTCATACACATCTAGACTCTCTCAGAAATCAAATAAGCGATCAACAAGGGAAGAAGTGCGAGCATTGCACGCAATTCAAGCTAACCGGGAATCGGGGTCTTACACGTGACCTTCTATAAATCTGGTTAATGATGCATTTGTTTAGCAATTGAAGAAACCATCACATATTCTAATAAACTTAAAAATTGTGTTTTCTTCAAGTTCTAGTTGGAATTCAAACACCGACAATGAATATGAAGATGATTTACAGAATGACATTCAATGAAGTGTGAATGAATATATATTTGACCTTAATGGTCGTCGACGTCGCAAGCGTCAAATTTGTAGAGAACTAATACGATCTCTACAAGATGAAAGAGAAGTTCGTGAACGTATTTACATTGATAGAATTCAACTACACCGACCAACAATTTCGCACCAGATTTCGGATGCAAAGACATGTCTTCCTTCGTGTAGTGGAAGCTCTTGGTGTTCATAGTCCATATTTTCAACAACGGTTTGAAGCATGTGGGAGACCTGGTTTATCACCAATACAAAAATGCAATGTTGCTGTAAGAATGCTTGCTTACGGAATGTCCGGTGATGCATGTGATGACTATATTCGTATCGGAAAAAGCACAGCAATTTAATGCTTGAAGAAATTTTCTGAATGTGTGGTTAATGTTTTTGGAGAACAGTACTTGCGAAAGCCAACGGAGGAGGACCTCCAACACTTGCTTCATGTTGGGGAGACACGTGGTTTTCCTGGTATGTTAGGTAGCATAGACTGCATGCATTGGGAGTGGAAGAATTGCCCGGTGGCTTGGCAAGGTCAGCACGCTCGAGGGGATGGAAATGCGACCGTTGTTCTTGAAGCAGTCGCTTCCTACGATTTATGGATATGGCATGCTTTCTTTGGCACTCCAGGTACTTGTAATGATATAAATGTCCTTGATCGATCTCCAGTATTTAACGATATTTATAATGGTGTAGCCCCGGCAGTAGGCTTTACTATTAACGGTAATCAGTATAACTTGGGTTATTATTTAATCGATGGTATATATCCTCCATGGGCTACATTCATCCAGTCCATTCGATTGCCGCAAAGTGATAAACATAAGCTCTTTGCTCAACATCAAGAAGCAGTAAGAAAGGATGTTGAGCGTGCCTTTGGGGTATTGCAGGCACGATTTGCTATTATACGAGGACCAGCACTTAAGTGGGAGGTATGTACGCTGGGAAAAATTATGAAAGCTTGTATCATATTACATAATATGATTGTTGAAGATGAACGAGATAATTACACACGCTTGCCAAATGCTTTAGACTATGAACAGACTGACATTACTGATGGTAGCTTAGCATGACAATATTTTAACGAGCGTATTCCCGAACACGCAAGATATCTTAAACGAACGTGTACCGTTCGAGATAAAGAATCACATCGCCGCCTACTCCATGATTTAATTGAAAATGTTTGGAGACTTTTTGGTAATCAGTAATTTTTATTGTAGTTGTTGTATTATTTTCGGATATTGTTGTGAGTTTCTTTGAATTGTTTATGTAATGAATTTAATTATTGTACTTTTTGAATTTATTAATGAATATTAATATAAATATTATTCGACTTATAATAAATTGATAATATTATTATATTATTATATTAATTAATTATAATAATATTATATTATAAATAATATTGAATTATTCTGGTTATACTAAATTAATAATATTAAAAATAAATAATATCAAATTATAATAAATTTTATTCAAATTATAATAAATAAATATTATTTTAATAATGAGTATTTAAATAATTTTGAAATTATTTATTTATGCAATATCAAATTTATTTATTAGTATAAATTGAAAGAATATATTAAATTAATAGAGATAAAGATGGTGGGGTAGATAAAGTTGTTGGAGATAAAGATGGTGGGATATATAAATGTGTTGGATTTTGTACCACCATTGGGAGGGTTTTTTTTGTTTTAAATCAAATGAATATCTAATGAATTAGTTTATTATTTTTTAATGGGTTGAGTTTGATTTTGGGTTTGATTTTAATAAACCGTTGTACTTTCTCTAACAATACAGAGTGGAGAGTGGTAGCTATGTGCGATTTTGTGTGGTGGGTGACCGAGATATATGTCAGAAATTGGTTTGATGTGGTTTGGAGTTTGGACTATTTAGTATTCTTTTTATTTTATACCGTTTAATAAAAATAATAGACTCTATTATAAATAGATTAAATCTTATAAAAGTTATATCTTATGGATCTTTATTTATAAGATGGAGCTTCATATTTTTATAGTTTAACTCATTAACATATAATAGGTCGGACAAAAAAGATCAATTTTACAAAAAAAAATCCATAAAATAATCTTACTCAAGTTTTTATTTTTTTTGATGATTTGAAAAAAATGAATTATTGTGTACCCCATATTAATAATTATATATAATTACTATATTTTATTAATAAATGTTAATAATCATTTAAAATTACTTTCATTTAAAATTATTTAGAATTGTTAAAAAACAATCGTGTCCTTGTTTTATATTACCAGTTAATGTTACATTGTTAAATATTAATAATTGTTATTAATTATTAAAAATTACTTCAAATTTACAAGATCATCATGTTAAGAATGAAAATGATGAATATAAATATCCAGACTTAGAGCATTTATTCAGAACTGATCATGTTTTTTAAACTCGTGAAGAAATTAAATCAATTATATTTCGGGGTATTTTATTCATTCTTATTCACAAATATATTTAATAACAAAGTGTTCTTAATTACGTGGACTAATTTAACTAATTCATATTTCTAATAAACAATTAAATATAGATTAATTAATACAAATTATAGTCATTTTTTCATGTTTATCCACTAATAATTGAGCTGCCCGGCCCAATAGGACCAAGCCGCGAGGCACATTTTTAGCACGTGATCACCAGTCAACACGCGAGCATCTAAAAGTCAAAGCTAAAGTCAAAGCTACGAGGAAATGATGAAACATTTCTTATGTATCTCGAGCAAGACCTTAGCCTTCGACGAGCAAGAGATATTAACGAGTTGGGGGCTTAACCAGCGAGCAGGACCATGTATCGAGCATGAGGTGTTATGCTCGAGGATTTAAGTATTGTTATCAGTTGAGGACGGTTATGTCCGGAAATTTCTCCAGTTGATCGTTGTGGTTAATGGCACAGTTAATGGGGCAGTTAATATGCCCGCCATTAATGCCATGATTGTTAGTGGGCAGTTATGAGCAGTTATACTCTCCGGCGGCTATAAAATCCCCTGAAAATGAAGGGGAGAGGGATGTGATTTTTACTCTTTGGCCAAAACTCTTCTGAATTGTATACACATTTGATAGTCTTGGACTAATTCTTGCGCCGGAAGGCCTTTGCAGGGAGTGCCCCTGCCTAGTTTACAGGTTGTTTTATTTGATTGCAGAGTTGGGCTTTGGAGATTATCGGATACGTTGAAAGTCAGGTATCCAGTTGGACAGATTCAGTGCGCCCAGAAGATTTTGGACGCATCAATAATAATATTTAACATTCAACTAACAAAATTATAACATTTAATAACAATATTAATTAATAATATCAATATTAAAAAGTAAATCAATTTTATTCGGGATATTTTATTCATGCTTATTCACAAATAATAATATTCAATAACAAAGTTTTCTTAATTATGTGGATTAATTTTACTAATTTATATTTCTAATAAACAATTAATTATAGATTAATTAATTCAAATTATAGTCATTTTTCATGTTTATTCACAAATAATAATATTTAATATTCAACTAACAAAATTATAACATTTAATAACAATATTAATTAACAATATCGATATAAAAATTAAATCAATTATATTCAGGGTATTTTATTAATTCTTATTCAAAAATATATTTAATAACAAAGTGTTCTTAATTACGTGGACTAATTTAAGTGGACTAATTTAACTCATTTATATTTCTAATAAACAATTAATTATAGATTAATTTCAAATTATAGTCATTTTTTCATGTTTATTCACAAATAATAATATTTAATATTCAACTAACAAAATTATAGCATTTAATAACAATATTAATTAACAATATCAATATAAAAAATTAAATCAATTATATTCAGGGTATTTTACCAGTGATAAATCAGGTAAGTGTCTGTTAACTGGTGTGTGTTGCTTAATGAAACAGGTTCAAAATACAACTGGTTTATCAATTGACCAGTGATAAATAAGGTAAGTGTCTGTTAACTGGTGTGTGTTGCTTAATGAAACAGGTTCAAAATGCAACTGGTTTATCAACAGGTTTATTGATAAACCATGTTCACAATTATGTTTTTGAAATAGGTTTATTGAACTGGTTTATCAACTGGTTTATTAATAAACCATGTAGGTTTTATGATGTAATTTGGTTTGCAAAATCAAAAATGGTTTTTCCTTTGAAAATACATCTGGTTTATCAACTTGTTTATTGATAAACCATGTTCACATATAGGTTTATGAAATTGGTTTAAGAAACTGGCTTACTCAACTAGTTTAGCAACTGGTTTATTGATAAACCATTGATAAGCACGATAGGTTTTATGATGTAATTTCGTTTGCTATGTCAAAAATGGTTTTTCTTTTGAAAATACATCTGGTTTATCAACCGGTTTATGGAAAAACCATTGATAAACTATGTTCACAGATATATTTATGAAATTGGTTTAAAAAACGAGTTTACTCAACTGTTGGTTTATAGATAAATCATTGATAAACCAGGTAGGTTTTATGATGTAATTTGGTTTGCTAAGTCAAAATGGTTTTTCCTTTGAAAATGCATGTTTATTGATAAACCATGTCCACAGATAGGTTTATGAAATTGGTTTATCAACTGGTTTATTGATAAACCTGGTAGGTTTTATGATGTAATTTGGTTTGCTAAGTCTAAAATGGTTTTTCTTTTGAAAATGCATCTGTTTTATCAACTTGTTTATTGATAAACCATGTTCACATATAGGTTTATGAAATTGGTTTAAGAAACTGGTTTACTCAACTGGTTTATTGATAAACTATTGATAAACCAGGTAGGTTTTATGATGTAATTTGGTTTGCTAAGTAAAAAATGGTTTCTCTTTTGAAAATGCATCTGATTTATTGATAAACCATATTCATATATAGGTTTATGAAATTGGTTTAAGAAATTGGGTTACTCAATTGGCTTATTGATAAACCATTGATAAACCATGTTGATTAATAAGTTTATGAAACTAGTTTAATCAACTGGTTTATCAACGAGTTTATGTTGGAAACTTGGTTTCCAATAGCTTGGATAAGCTAAGTCATGTAATGAGAAATGTGGGAATCCCACATTGGGAACAAAATGAAACAAGCTCTAGCTTATAAGGTAGAACTTTGAGGCTTTACTTTCAGGCCCTTGGGCCACTACACTTTTGTGTAGGAGGGAAGACCTACCTAAGTGTAGGTCCAAACACGCGCGCGCGCCGCCGCCCGCCCGTCCGTCCCGACCCGGCTCGGCTGGTTGGTCGGTCGGTCATGAACCTATCTTTTTGCTACCGGTTCATTTGGTGTGATGTCTGTCTGAAAGGTTGTGTCTCTTTCAGATTCAGCAGCCACTGATATATCCCTTCCAGTCTGAACACGGATCAGTTTTTTGTCTTAAGGAAAGAGCTTAATTGCTCGAGGATATTATCACTCTCTTCCTTACACACTCTGGAAACCTAAATCAGTCATACCCTTACTTACAATCTTAAGACAAAGTTCATTTTGGCTTGGTTTCGTTTCCAGTAAAGGGCAGATTCTGCATCTTACATTATCTGCTTCTAAAACTGTTTCAAACCTGTTCTGGAAATTAAAATCTATATTTTACCATTACCAGAACATACCTTCTGTTTATCTCATTCTGCAGAACCTACTTACTGCATTATTACATGTTAGTATTTAAACCTGTTTCTACATGCAGTGCTTAATCTGTTGACAGATTCTTCACAACCTGATTATTCAAACAGATTCTGGATAGTCATATAACCTGCTTTTGCTTCAGCTTTCATTAACATTGAAAATTTGCTTCTGCATCAGTTTGTTGTATGAAGTATGCATTCAGCCTGATCAAAGTCTGTTTCTGATTCTGAATTTTGCATGTAACAGACCTACACCTGATTCTGTGCATTAAACTGAATTTTGTTACTGCATTAACCTGATCCGAAGATAGCCTGCTCAAAACAGAAATTTCTGCACTACTTAAACAGAAGTTCATAAACAAAAATTTCTTCATAAACAGCCTGTTTTAAGTTCTTTGCTGTTTACGTCATTCGCATCAATCGTATGCTTCGATTAATTTTAAACATGTATTTCAGTTTCAGTTCTGTTACATTTACAAATTACAGTGCACTGTTGTTTTAATCGTTTCTGATTACATTTCATTCACAACAATGCAGTTCTTGAACAATTTACGCATGCGTAATTTTTTCTAACAAATTCAGACTGTTTTCCTAAACCAGTGTTACAGATTATAAAATCATTTACGTCCCATCATAAAATATGTTTTACGTTTAAGAGGCAGTGCATTGTTCAACTTACGTTCTGACTTGTTTTCTATTCGGCTCTGCTTTTTTCGCACTAAATTTGCTTATCTATTTCAGTTTTGCTAAAACCTGATTGTATTTCACTTCAGTTTCTGTACAGTTTCTGCACTGAATACATACTGCTTCAGTTTCTGCATGCTTAGTAAAACAGATTCTGCATGCTTAGCAAAAACAGAAACTACATGTTACAGATTAAAACATTTTAACCTGTTCTAAATTACAGCTTCTGACTCATGTTCTAATCTATCTAAGTTACAGATTATGCTCCAGTTTTAATACTCAATAACCGTTTAAACTATTACATATTCAACCTGTTTTAGTTTGGGCTGTGTGTATTAACTTATTAACTGAAATCAGCTTAATACTTAACTGTATTAATTGCAGAGTTTTATTCTGTTCACAGAAATAAAACTAAATAGACTACACAGGAAAGTCTATCAATTCAGGTTGCTAATTGTATAGAAACATAAGTGTTTCATATAACTTAGCACTTTTGATAATGCTTTGTGTGCAAAGATGGCTTCCAATTCGGAAAAGGAACCCTCTTCGTACAACCGCCCATGGCAGAAATGATGCATACCACCGTTCACACTCACGGTGAGCGCCCGAAAAATTTTGTAGGAAAAGAGTTCAAGAGATGGCAACAAAAGATGCTCTTCTACCTTACGACGTTGAACTTGTCCAAGTGCCTAAAGGAATCAACCCCTATCTTGAAAGAAGAAGGGAAGCGGATCGCACCGCCGTGGCTGTCGAGTCATGGAAGCACTCAGGCTTCCTTTGCGGGAACTACGTCTTAAATGGATTTGGATAACTCGTTATACGATGTATCTGACCCATTTAAGGCGCCAGGACCTTTGGGAATCATTGGAAAATAAGTACAAAACCGAAGATGCCTTAGGCTCGAAGAAATTCGTAGTTGCTAGGTTTTTAGAATTTATGATGAATGATTCCAAAAGTGTTGTGACACAGGTTGAACAACTCCAACTTATCTTGCGAGATAGCAGTAGAAGGGATGATAGTTTCGAAGCATTCCAAGTCGCGGCAATGATCGGCTACCTCCTGCGTGGAAAGACTTCAAATACTATCTCAAGCATAAAGCGCAAAGATATGTCGTTGGAGGATTTGATCCTAAGGCTCTGATTGAGCGGAATAAGCAGAGTCGCCGACAAGAAGCAGCTTCGCCCCATAGAAGAGGCGCATGTGGTCGAACAAGACGCCAAGAACGGGAAGCGTAAAAGCTCCGGGGAAGGGACGTCTACACAAGGAAAGAAGTACAAGTTCAAGGGCAAGTGATTGAACTATGATAAGAAGGGCCATAAAGCTGCGGAGTGCCGAGGCAAAAAACGGGTCAAGCGTGAAGCCAACATGGTTGACGAAGAGATCAGCATGGTTTGTGTCGTCTCCGAGACAAACTTGGTTGGCACGGGCCGCGAGTGGTTCGTGGACACCGGCGCGACGCGTCATATCTGCGGCGATGCCAAGATGTTCTCAGCTTACAACAAGGTGACGTCCGGGGAAAAGCTTTTCATGGGCAATTCATCTACTTCGGGAGTGGAAGGCAAAGGCCAAGTGACCCTGAACATGACGAGTGGGCGGGAGTTGGTGCTAACCAATGTCCTTCATGTTCCCGACATTCGCAAAAATTTGATCTCCGGTTCTCTTTTGGTTAAACATGGGTTTAAGTTGGCTTTTGAGTCTGACAAGTTTATCCTAAGTAAGAGTGGGGTTTTTATTGGTAAAGGTTACCTCGATGAGGGCCTTTTTAAGTGTAATGTAATGGTGGTTAACATCGCATACAAAGTTGATAATAAAAGTGCTACAGCACCATCTTCTTCTTACTTGCTTGAGCATTTCAATATTTGGCATTATCGATTAGGTCATGTTAACTATGACTCTATGAGACGATTAACGAAAATGGAATTAATTCCTCCAAGTCGTATTAATAAAAATAACAAATGCCATACTTGTGTTGAAGCTAAGCAAACAAGAACATCATTTAAGACAATCGAGCGTGACACAACACCATTAGATATGGTTCATAGTGATCTATGTGACTTAAAATCCATAGAATCTTATGGCGGAAACAAGTACTTCATCACCTTTATTGATGATTGTACCCGGTTTTGTCATCTCTATCTCTTAAAAAGTAAGGTTGAAGCCTTCGAAGCTTTTAAACTTTATAAAAATGAATTAATTAGTAATTTAATTGAGTTTAGTAACTAAATCAAATTAATTGTGTTTAAAATATTTTTAAATTTAAAATTTGTTAAATTAAATTTAATAAAAAAACGAAGAAAAAATTATGTAAATGATATTTTGGTTAAATATTTTTTAAAAGTCTTGTATTAAGCATTTTATAGGTGTTGTATTAAATATACCTCATATTTCAATTACCCCTTCATTAATTAATTTTAATATTTAAATTATTTTAATTTTATTCAAAGTATTAAATTTAAAATTTTTAAATACTTATAACAAATTTTAAAAACTATCTTATTTTAAATAACTTTTGTAAACAAAAATCTTAATAGCGGTAGATCTGACTGGTATAAACTAGTTGATTTCTAAAGAAGAAATACTGTGGGCTTAAAGCATCTATATTATAATTTCTCTCGTTAGTTTACTGGCAGTCCTGATCGAATTGTATCAAGTACAACGGGTGGTTTAGATTGATCCGTAAATATATGAGTTAAATACGAACCATATCGATAAGTTTTGTTTGAATTACCCTATCCACAATTACATATATAACATTCAGTTATGAGTTTTGTTTGAATTACCTCCTCAGTTATACAATTTGTTTATCCCAAACATCAATTGAACTGATTTTATATCGACACCGTACCTATGATACGTGCAAAAAATACTAGTGTATAACAAAAGATCAACTTTGATCCTTATTTAATACTCAACTCATTAAAAATGAATATAAAAATTAATTTGATACTCATAAGCTATCCAAATAAAAAGTTTATACAACAACTTGACATAAACCCAAACAATCTTTCATCACCATTTTTATCTCTAATAACATAAAAAAAATTAAAAAAATATTATTTGGTACCTAAATATGTCAAATCAAGTCTATATTTAACGTGTATTTCTTAAAAATAATATTATTATTCTTTTGAATTATAAAATAATCGAAAATCAAAGAAAAATAAATAACATAGTCCCACTTGAGAGAGGGAGACGGCCGGCAAAAGAAAAAGATTCTTCCGGAATTTTCGGTCTCGACTTGTGACTAGTGAGACTCAAACCAAAGAATTCAAACTACATAGTATTTGAAAATTTAAGTCGAGAGATATCAGGTGGCTTTTTCACGATTTGAGTGGTTGGTATATTAATCTCCTGTCTTGATTATTTTTTAGCTATTTTTTTTTTTTGAATTGAAGTATAGAAAATGCTATCTTTATTATTAATCTTACAATTTTTCTTATAATTAAGTTTTGAATTAAGAAAAAATATTTTGAACAAAGACAACTTTACCCTTCTTTAAAGCTTAGTTATAGAAAAAATTGTATAAGTAGTTGTAAGGCTAGCAATGTTGTTTAAGTATATAGTTTTACTTATAAACAGAGATTTGGTTTATTTTATTTGGATATTATAAAAAAATTCTATGATTGTTTTACGTTTCTAACCATTATTAATAGAGATAAAGATGATGGAATATGTAAATGTAATGAATTTTGTATCACCAATAAAAACATTTTAGGTTTTAAATCAAATATTTATCTAATATATTATATTATTAGTTTTTGATATAATGAGTTTTATTTTTGATTTGATTTTCAAAAACCATTTTATGCTTTTAGGGCAAGTTTAATGGTGGGGTCAAAACTAAATTTTGATATTTATGTAAAAAGGTATTAGGCCCTTTAATAATTAAAATAAAAAGTATCAAAATTATGTTTAGTACTAAAAAATTATCAAATTTAATATCTCTCTTAATACTGCACATAATTTTAATATCATTTATTTTAATATTTATAATTAAAAATTATTATTTGATACCTATAAATAATAATCAATAGTTCCGAAAATTTGATTTTAATACCTTTGACAAGTACCGCCTAATGTGCAATAATGTTGCATTGGAAGCTTCAAAAGATTGGAAAATGCACGCCAAAGGAAACAATTCTTTGTCAAAACAACTTAAGAAATGACAAATCAAAGCCCAGCTATATGCCAATCAATTGACTGTTCTGTCAAAATGGGAGTTGACAGACATTGTTTGATGTGAGAGTAGTAGCTGTGACACTGTGTTGGGTGGGTGACCGACATTTATGTCAAGAAATTGGTTTCACGTGGTGTGGTTACATTTATTATTCTTTTTATTTTACTTTTGCAATTAGTGTTTGAATTAAGATTAGATTTAAATTTTATTCACTTCTAATTAAAGTATTGAATAAAATTAATATTAAGATATTTTTATTTAATTAAAGGTTAAATAAAATTAAAAATTCATATTTTTAACTTACTCAAACATAAATAATAATTTTTGGAATTTTTTTGAATTCGTCGAAAAATTTATGTTTAGTAAAATTAGTAATTATTAATGACTAAAAACTCATTATTAGTAACTTTTATATATATAATATTTTTTTAAATATTGAATCGGATCATGTTATTAATATAGATCGGAACACCTTAAGTCATATCCGATTTGTTAAGCTTACATATTTTCGAATTCGGATCAAAATCAGGTTATTGAATTTAAAAACTAAATTCATATCCTAAAAATAATATCAGATATGGATCAAAATCCGATCAATTGACCTGTTTAGTTATACTCTCTTCTTTCCGAGTAAAAAGTAAATTATTTATTTTTGTAATGTTCATTTAAAGAATTCATTTTTTTAATTAGTAATAAAATTATCATTTTATTACTAATGAATTATTTAAAGTGTATTTTTTTTTTAAAGTTCGACTTTCAAACTCTTTGTTCAGAATGGAAGGAGTATATATTATTCTTTTTCTTTGGTTCAATTCATTTTTTATTACTCCATCCGTCCTTAAATTATCGTCCTCCTTTCCTTTTTCGTCTGTCCCAAAATAATTGTCCACTTTGAAACTTACCTTTTTAGAACATCACTTTTACCACTTTACCCTTACTTTTTCACTCTATTTTAATTATGTGCCACATATATATGGATATTAATGGAAACTACACATTAAACCATTATAAATAATCAAGTCGATTATTTTTTCTTAAACTGTGCGCCGGGTCAAGCAGGACAATTATTTAGGAACGGAGGGAGTACAAGTTAATGTAAGTTTGTTTATATGTTTTTGTGTGCCATGTTCAAGGAGAAAAGTTTCTTATTTGATCCTACTAGTAATGCACCAGTGCGATGTACGAATTTTATTGAAATAAAAAAAAATCATAGTGACTACAATATATGAAAATGAAAACAAATAAATAAAACGTACTTTAAAAAAAGTGAATTTCATTATAGAGCATTAAATTAATATAAAAAAAATATTGTTATACATTTTAGAACATTTCTTTATATACAACACTGTATTGGTCGTTGAACATGTGTGATTAGTATTACTATTTATATCACATACTGAAACTTGAAGGTCTTTAAGATCGGTAACTCTACTAAAAACATGATTTTTTAAAAAGAGCCTTATTGATAAATATTATTGACTTAGCAAAGAATATAATGAATAAGAAATAGAATTTATCTAAAAATTCTACAACTTAATAATACAAATTTGAAACATAACAAAAAAATTACTAATAGTTTACCTTGAATTACAAACAATCTTTATCTAAAACTTTTTTATTGTCCTGTATTACACAAATGGAGGAAGGGTTAAGACAATTTTCATCATTTGTTAAATCTACAATCGTTGAGACATTAAGGGTTGAAATGAAACTCGAGGTAAATGATAGTTTCCTGTAAGTTTTAATGAATTTGGTTCTGTAAAATAGAAAATATAAAAATAAAAAATTTACTTTAATGAATAATACTGCTTGTGTTATAGACAGCAAAAAATTGATGTCGAATATAACATATATTTTTTTATAGCCTTCAATACTACACCGTTGAAATCAACAAGTTCTACAAAATGATTTACGTATGACAGTCCAATTAACAATCCATGAAATTTTGACATATTGATTAAAACTAATTAGCATTTTCAACCATTAAAAGATTAAAGAGAAATTGCGGCGAGTATATTTTTTAATGTTTTTAACCACCCCGCTTCCTTCTTTATTTTTGTAATTAGAAAAAGATATTTTTAGAGGTGAAATGACGATTTTGTTATATTATTGAAACGGGCATACAATAAGAATCAATTTGCCTATTATTATACATCAATTTATGCTTCACGATGCACCAATTTGTCTATCGTCAAGAGTCGATCTACATCTTAGGGTGAGGACCAATGGACCCCACTCAAATTTAAAAAAATCACCTTACGAAAAGCCGTTATTTTGGGTAGTGACCCGCTCAAAATTGTGTTTTGTAAACTTTCCTGATTTACCCCAACATCTGTTCTCAGCATGTCCTGTCCTCATACAAAAATTACATATCAACTCGCCGCCTCGTCGTCTCCGACTAGAGGTAGGAACGTCACTCCGTCTACCAGTACGTGTGATTTCTTGATTAACTTTCTGTGGTGCTGCCTGCCCTCTATTACCATCACTGCCCCTAATAGTACTCGAGGCTCTCTTTTGAGCGTACTCCTCGATGTCCAACTCCATTGCATACGCACGATCCACAGCAACTCGGTAATCTGTAAGTTGTAACGGAACGAGCTGCCTACGATATTTCATCTTTAGGCCCTTCACAAACCGTTGGGTCTTCCTAGCTTCATCTGGTACCAAGTAACCACAATAGCGAGCCAACTCTGTGAACTTCGCTGAATACTGAGCCACCGTCATAGCTCCTTGTTCTAATGCCATGAATTCCGCTTCTCTTCTTTCTCGAACTACTGCCGGAATAAACTGTGCCATAAACTCCATCGTGAAGTTCTCCCACACTTGAGGCACTCCATGGTGACTCCAACTATCTCGTAACACATGCCACCAATGGTCAGCCGCACCAATCAATTTAAACACTGCTAGGGTCACCATCTCTTCTGACGTACAACCCATAGCTGCAAAGATCTTCTCCATGTTTTCTATCCAAAGTTCTGCTTTAGAAGCATCGGGTCCTCCATCGAAGCTCTCAGGTTCCAACTTCAAGAATCTCGCAAGAATGATAGAATTGTCTTCCATCCCAAACATCTGCTGAGGAGTCACACGCGGATCCGTAACATTCTCCCCTCTCTCGTAGCCACGAGTTGTTGTACCGGCTCTGGAACTAGCTCCACGCCAAATTCCTGACATAATACGCCTACAAAGAACACTCAGCGTTAATAACTCAACAACAAACCCAACCCAAACTAGGCCAAGGAACCTATCCTGGCGAAATAGCTAACCTATAGCTCTGATACCAACTGTGACAGCCCGACCCGGACTCCAATGCGGAATCCCATGGTCGTGCCGTCAAGACAAGCTAAAAGACGGACAAGCACCCGCTAAGCGTAGTGGTGCGAGTCCAGAGTTGAACCAACAAACTCTAAACAGGAATGATAAGCCATAATGACAAAACCGAATAATCAAAAACTAATATCTGCGGAAGCAAATCATAAGTGGGACCAAAGCCTATAATTATAAACTAAGGAATACAAGGCTGAGAGACGACTATCTCTCGACAAATCTACGACTCGCGTGACGCAACATTGCGCACGTACAACAAACCATCGGCAACCTAAGGCCGGCGAAGCAACAAGAACCCAACCTGATAAACAACAACTCAACGGCTAAAACATGCCGGAGGAACAAATCAACTAAAAGAACAAGATATTCAAATCCTAACAATTAAACCCAAGTCTCACGACTAATGTCGTCGGAGATGACAATACCAACAATAATAGGATGAATGAGCTAGAGCATACACGAAATAACAAGGGAATAACTTCCAAAAGATACAACAGCTCGACCAAGCGAGTCGGCTCCCAAAATAATACAATAACAGAATACTAACATAAACTACCCAAGTAAAGTCTACGTAACTTTACATTCGTGTCTCACAAATACATAATAACAGTAATGATAATAAACCCAAGCTTAAAGCCCGGAAGACCACCTTCTAGGAATCACTATCCGAAGCCGCCACGCGTACTAACGGGATCACTGCAAAAACTAAGGAAAACAAACACACGAAATGAGTCATAATGACCCAGTAAGTTACTAAATGCAAATGTATGGCATAGCATGTCGTGGCATGGCATAATGCACAAGCATATATAAAATCATGATATCTTAATAGCATACCAATAATAAACTTGTATTAAATCATCATGTAACAAAAGCTTCATAAACCACATAGCACGTTCTCTTTCATATAAGTGCTTATACTTAAGCACGTAAAACCAAGATCTGGGCCTAGCCCTTCTGTATTCAAACCATGGGTCCAACCCTCAAAAGATCATAGTCTGGGATTCAATCCTCGAATGATCACAACTCATCAGTTTTCTTAATGAGCACTTCGTTACATTCATCCAACCATGGGATGAGAAATGGGAGCTCAATATCAGGCTAGGGGGCGCTAATACGAGACCACATCCCACTATCGGCCAAATAGTGAGGAGAAAGGGTACCAATGCGGCGATTCATAGCGAATGTTTCCAAAGGCCATGAATCGTCCCATTGTCGACAAAACGACCAAGACGCCAGCTGGACTCAAATCAAGATGCTCAAGTAGATATTTACTTGGATAAACCAATAAGGACCAAGTCCATCATAAAAGAACTTATCAATTCAAGTAGGTCATAATGCTCTACAAACCCAATATTCAATGCACATAATTGTACACACTTAACATGTTCAACTAACTTGTAAGTTTAGTTCAAACCACATATTGAGGTATTCACAATCCTCAAGTCATCACCAATTCAAGAATAGCTTATAGCTCAATAAATCACAACGTGAGGTCTACTATAGTCCTCTACTCGAGATTAGGTCAAAGACTATAATTTAGTCTAAGAACAACCACAACAAGGCTTAGCATTAAGCTTCACTTATAGGCACATCGGACTCAACCCAAGTCCCGCTCGTCGTTTGTAATCGACATCCTCAAGACCACTCTCGTGAATGACAAGACTACCCTGTAGTCCAAATCCCGCAAGTATTTTCATATCCTCGCGACTAAATTCCTTATAGTGAATTCATCGAATAACCATTATTAAATAGTACTCGAGACCATGGGTTGGTCTCTAATACTCCGTGCTCTACAAGCACGCTCTAAACAAGTTCCCAATAGGTCTCTATAACATGAGTGTCTCCATTGGACACAACGAGATACTCGGGTGCGCACAAACATAAGCAAACGAGACCCGAACATCGTAGGGTCTCAACCAAAGGCTTGTTATCACATTATTGGCCTCACAATGACTCCGTTGAGTCTTAATTCTACATTCCATTCTTTATGTGTTTCATAGCCCCACAATTAAACATTTCATTCATATATACTACAAAATCCCAAAGTTCATTCGGGCTTGATTCCCAAGCCTAACAACCCAAAAACTCATTATAATCATAGTCAAACGAAACCCAAATGTTGTAGGATTTCGACCCGAGTTCTTTAACACATTATTGAACTTATTTCGACTCCGTTGAGTCCAAACGCTAGGTTTCATTATTTACATAATTCATCAATCTCAACATTTGCACCCTCATCAATTAACAATAATTTTCCAATAGTTTGGGCTTGATTCTCAAGCCTTCAAATTCATAACAAACCCAACATAAATTATCCTCTTCACTTTATAACAAATTCCAAAATAATTTGGACTTGATTCCCAAGCCCTAAAATTCACAAAATAGGCATATTTCCCAATGAACTCAAATAACATATAGACATGATTTCTAGCATGCTCATAAGCCTAGAAACACATAATGAAGAGTCATCACACACTTCAACAATCATAAAACCACTCTTCAATTGCTCTTTCAAATTATACTTCCAAAAATCCCCAAAATTGGGCAAACATAGCATAACAAGTGTTCATTGCCCACAAATAGCATATAGATTGTTTTCCTTAGGGCCAATGAACCAAAATCAAAAGGAAGTAACTTACCTAGCTTGAGTGAAAACTCAAGAGAACACAAATCCGATCGGTGAAGTTGTTCTACTCGTCGAAGGCTTCAAGATTCCGAAGTTTGAAGGAAATCGGGTGGGTGGATCGTCTTGGATCGAAGAGAGAAGAAGCTAGGGCTTGAAATCTCCCTTGGACTCTCTCTCTCTATCTTACGTATGTGGAGGATGAGAAATGAAGAGGTTTGGTGAATTGGGAAGAGGTTAGGCTATTTATACTTCCACAACAATAAGGGCACAATAGACTTTTCCTTGCACAATTAGTAGGAGATTAGGGGTAATCAAACACTAATCTAACCTTAATTCAACTTCCAACTAATGTTAGGACATGTTTAGGGTTAAGTATGAGAGGTTAGGAAGGGTTTAGAGGGGTTTAATGAGGGTAGAATAGGTATAATTCGCCCAATCTCAAAACAGGGCAAAATCCCGAACAAAGAAGTTGAGGCGGGCGCCTCACCCCTCTCCATGCGGCCTGGCTCTCGCACAAGGATGCTCTCAAGACTTGAGGCGGGCGCCTCACTATGGCGGGCGCCTCGGCCCTCGAACCTCCAAAACTTGGTCTAAACTTGATCTAAATGGTCCCAAACTTATGGGCAACCATTCTAAGGTCTAACCCAACTCAAAACAAGTCTAAAACACACCCGAACAACTCCCGAAACAACTCGGAGCGAAACCGGGAAGGGGTGCAACAACGTGCAACCGGGACGACGAACGAACTCGAAATCAAACGAGCAATGAAAGGAGACTTTTAAGGCAAGTCTAAGGGCTAATGAAGAAGCTTAAATACTTCTAGAAAGTTGAATAACAACTAGGGGAATAAGAATCCCAAAGGAGAGGCGATTACGCGACTCGATTCCCGAACTACGCGATAGAAACGAACGCTATCCCCAAAACTTCCAAATCATCGATAGACTTAAGGAACACCTCCAACTTGAAGTCTAACGCATCTAAACATGTTAATAAATCATCTTAAAGAGGTCTAGGACCCAAACCGAGGTCACGAACACAAAACGCAAGCAATCCTTCAATCGCGTCGCATTCCGACTATCGTCGGGTCACGACTTGTGACTTTAGCAAGTCAACAACTATATGGAGTCTCTTAATAATGTTTTGGTCTTAATATGGTCTCTCAAACATATCTAGACCCTCTCGCAAACCAAACATACCGTCGACAAAGGAAGAAGTGCAAGTATAGCACGCAAACCGAGATAACGAAGGAGCGGGGCGTCACACCCTCTCCACCTTAAAAAGAATTCGTCCCGAATTCTAAATCATGATTCAAACCACAATACATCGAGTTCAAAACCATCTACCTAGACTCGTTCTCTGAGTCTACCACCACAAAGTACACGAGGGTCGAACTAATATAATCCAGATTCAAAAGTCTACAACTCTCAATAGACACGTCATCAAACACCTTCTATCGGGAACAATATGACTCATGCTTGAGTCACGAATACACATACGAACAACACTAGACCAAACATGTAGGCAAAATCCCAAACTTCAACATAAGAACACATTCAACTACCGAAACTATTTGTTTCGGGGCACATCATGAAATTCAAGCACAAAAGATTCTAAGTTACAAGAATTAATAATTGCCTATGGAGCAATTTACAAACAAATCAAAGATAACCAAATTGGCATTTCAAACCATGCAAATCATACTCGCGATTTCCCTATCGCGGGTAAGAACACACAAGAGCACACAATGCCATGTTTTGAAAATTCTTTCCATTCATGTCAATTCCATTTGGTAACGGGTGTAGTCAATTTCTACCATAATTCATACCAATCCTAGTCCAACAACGAACCACTTTTGATCACCAATTTAGGGTACCGGCTAAATTGGATACTCAAAAGTTTCCGTTGCAAGGATGCCAAGGTTCATGATTAAAAAGGTTTTAAGCATCCTTTAATAGTCTCCTATGCTAAGGAAATGAATGATCATGAGATAATAATGATGAAATAAGGATTTAATCTTTTAGGAATGTAAATGCATCAAATTGATATTTCTTACAACTAATGCACATACTGAATAAAATCAGATCAAATAACAAGGTCTATTACCTTGGCAAACAAAAATCATAGCTACCACAACACTCGTATACCTAGTACACTCAACCAAGTTAATTCCTAGTAATCACCGCGAATCGACAAAGTTACTAATGCCCGAAATGTCTATACTCCGCAAAACTATCCTTTCTTGAGCTCTAGACCAAGTCTACAACCAATGCACACTAAGCATCCTAACACGACGTTAACGTCTCAATACTCACGGTGAAGCGTCTATCTCTCCCGTGCAACCGTGATTATCCTCTAAATCGCAACCTTCAACCTTCTCACAAGTCGAGTGTATATCTTACTCGCATAATAACCCTTAACAACAATATAGTATAATATTACTCATTACATAAAATATATCCTCTTAGAATATACAAACATCATACCAAACCGATAAGTATCAATAAACAATTCATGCTTCATATATATACATACTATGGCCTTTATACATAATCCCCAAAAGAAACCACAACTCTACATATAACATAGTCTTATATATATAGACTAAACAAGAATCCATACACCATGTGCGATTACCTACCGGTAATTTACAAACAAACCATGTCATATATCTATCTCACATTGGGGTATTATTCCCGATCAAGCAAATAACCAATATTACACAATACACCATATAATGTATGTATGAATGCACATGAGCTACCGATTAAAACGTGTACTCATAATAACGGTAATAGTAGCAACGATATAATTTACGTATATATATATACAAGAATATACCTTCCTAATTCGGATAGGCCTCAGAACTCCGCAATGGCCAACCGCCACGCGCGCACGACCTCAAACTCTAGGCCGTCCACCACTGTCCCTCTTGGAGCCACTGGATTGTTGACTAGTACTCCCAGACTGATTAACCCTCATCTTCGGGCAATCCTTACGAACATGATCACCGCCACAAGCGAAACACTTTCCTGATTTACCCCAACATCTGTTCTCAGCATGTCCTGTCCTCATACAAAAATTACATATCAACTCGCCGCCTCGTCGTCTCCGACTAGAGGTAGGAACGTCACTCCGTCTACCAGTACGTGTGATTTCTTGATTAACTTTCTGAGGTGCTGCCTGCCCTCTATTACCATCATTGCCCCTAATAGTACTCGAGGCTCTCTTTTGAGCATACTCCTCGATGTCCAACTCCATTGCATACGCACGATCCACAGCAACTCGGTAATCTGTAAGTTGTAACGGAACGAGCTGCCTACGATATTTCATCTTTAGACCCTTCACAAACCGTTGGGTCTTCCTAGCCTCGTCTGGTACCAAGTAACCACAATAGCGAGCCAACTCTGTGAACTTCGCTGAATACTGAGCCACCGTCATAGCTCCTTGTTCTAATGCCATGAACTCCGCTTCTTCTTTCTCGAACTATCGCCGAATAAACCGTGCCATAAACTCCATCGTGAAGTTCTCCCACACTTGAGGCACTCCATGGTGACTCCAACTATCTCGTAACACATGCCACCAATGGTCAGCCGCACCAATCAATTTAAACACTGCTAGGGTCACCATCTCTTCTGACGTACAACCCATAGCTGCAAAGATCTTCTCCATGTTTTCTATCCAAAGTTCTGCTTTAGAAGCATCGGGTCCTCCATCGAAGCTCTCAGGTTCCAACTTCAAGAATCTCGCAAGAATGATAGAATTGTCTTCCATCCCAAACATCTGCTGAGGAGTCACACGCGGATCCGTAACATTCTCCCCTCTCTCGTAGCCACGAGTTGTACCCGAACGGGGTCTACTAGAACTAGCTCCACGCCAAATTCCTGACATAATACGCCTACAAAGAACACTCAGCGTTAATAACTCAACAACAAACCCAACCCAAACTAGGCCAAGGAACCTATCCCGCGAAATAGCTAACCTATAGCTCGATACCAATGACACCGACCGAACCCCAATGCGAATCCCAAGGTCGTGCCGCCAAGACAAGCTAAAAGACGGACAAGCACCCGCTAAGCGTAGTAGTGCGAGTCCGAGTTGAACCAACAAACTCTAAACAGAATGAAAAGCCATAACGGCAAAACCGAATAACCAAAAACTAAAATCATGGAAGCAAATCATAAAGTGGGACCAAAGCCTATAATTATAAACTAAGGAATACAAGGCCGAGAGACGACTATCTCTCGACAAATCTATTTACTCGCGTGACGCAACATTGCGCACGTACAACAAACCATCGGCAACCTAAGGCCGGCGAAGCAACAAGAACCCAACCTGATAAACAACAACTCAACGGCTAAAACATGCCGGAGGAACAAATCAGCTAAAAGAACAAGATATTCAAATCCTAACAATTAAACCCAAGTCTCACGACTAATGTCGTCGGAGATGACAATACCAACAATAATAGGATGAATGAGCTAGAGCATACTCGAAATAACAAGGGAATAACTTCTAAAAGATACAACGACCAAGCAAGTCGGCTCCCAAAATAATACAATAACAAAATACTAACATAAACTACCCAAGTAAAGTCTACGTAACTTTACATTCGTGTCTCACAAATACATAATAACAAGAATAATAATAAACCCAAGCTTAAAGCCCTAAGACCACCTTCTAGGAATCACTATCCGGCCGCCACGCGCACTAACGGATCACCGCAAAAACTAAGGAAAACAAACACACGAAATGAGTCATAATGACCCAAGAAGTTACTAAATGCAAATGTATGGCATAGCATGTCGTGGCATGGCATAATGCACAAGCATATATAAAATCATGGTATCTTAATAGCATACCAATAATAAACTTGTATTAAGTCATCATGTAACATAAACTTCATAAACCACATAGCACGTTTCTTTCATATAAGTGCTTATACTTAAGCACGTAAAACCAAGATCCGGCCTAGCCCTTCATATTCAAACCATGGGTCCAACCCTCAAAAGATCATAGTCCGGGATTCAATCCTCGAATGATCACAACTCATCGCTTTTCTTAATGAGCACTTCTGCTACATTCATCCAACCATGGGATGAGAAATGGGAGCTCAATATCGTGCTAGGGGGCGCTAATACGAGACCACATCCCACTATCGGCCAAATAGTGAGGAGAAAGGGTACCAATGCGGCGATTCATAGCGAATGTTTCCAAAGGCCATGAATCGTCCCATTGCCGACAAAACGACCAAGACGCCAGCTGGACTCAAATCAAGATGCTCAAGTAGATATTTACTTGATAAACCAATAAGGACCAAGTCCATCATAAAAGAACTTATCAATTCAAGTAGGTCATAATGCTCTACAAAACCCAATAAACAATGTACATAATTGTACACACTTAACATGTTCAACTAACTTGTAAGTTTAGTTCAAAACCACATATTGAGGTATTCACAATCCTCAAGTCATCACCAATTCAAGAATAGCATATAGCTCAACAAATCACAATATGAGGTCTACTATAGTCCTCTACTCAAGATTAAATCAAAGACTACTAATTTAGTCTAAGAACCAACCACAATTCAAGGCTTAGCATTTAAGCTTCACTTATAGGCACATCGGACTCAACCCAAGTCCCGCCGTCGCTTGTAATCGACATCCTCAAGACCATCTCATGAATGACAAGACTACCCAGTAGTCCAAATCCCGCAAGTATTTTCATATCCTCGCGACTAAATTCCTTATAGTGAATTCATCGAATAACCATTATTAAATAGTACTCGAGACCATGGGTTGGTCTCTAATACTCCGTGCTCTACAAGCACGCTCTAAACAAGTTCCCAATAGGTCTCTATAACATGAGTGTCTCCATTGGACACAACGAGATACTCGGGTGCGCACAAACATAAGCAAACGAGACCCGAACATCGTAGGTCTCAACCAAAGGCTTGTTATCACATTATTGGCCTCACAATGACTCCGTTGAGTCTTAATTCTACATTCCATTCTTTATGTGTTTCATAGCCCCACAATTAAACATTTCATTCATATATACTACAAAATCCCAAAGTTCATTCGGCTTGATTCCCAAGCCTAACAACCCAAAAACTCATTATAATCATAGTCAAACGAAACCCAAATGTTGTAGGATTTCAACCCGAGTTCTTTAACACATTATTGAACTTATTTCGACTGTTGAGTCTAAAGGCTAAGTTTCATTATTTACATAATTCATCAATCTCAACATTTGCACCCTCATCAATTAACAATAATTTCTCCAATAGTTTGGGCTTGATTCTCAAGCCCTCAAATTCATAACAAACCCAACATAAATTATCCTCTTCACTTTATAACAAATTCCAAAATAATTTGGACTTGATTCCCAAAGCCCTAAAATTCACAAATAGGCATATTTCCCAATGAACTCAAATAACATATGGACATGATTTCTAGCATGCTCATAAGCCTAGAAACACATAATGAAGAGTAATCACACACTTCAACAATCATAAAACCACTCTACAATTGCTCTTCAAGTTATACTTCCAATCCCCAAATCCCCAAAATTGGGCAAACATAGCATACAAGTGTTCATTGCCCACAAATAGCATATAGATTGTTTTCCTTAGGGCCAATGAACCAAAATCAAAAGGAAGTAACTTACCTAGCTTGAGTGAAAACTCAAGAGAACACAAATCCGATCGGTGAAGTTGTTCTACTCGCCGAGGGCTTCAAGATTCCAAGTTTGAAGGAAATCGGGTGGGTGGATCGCCTTGGATCGAAGAGAGAAGAAGCTAGGGCTTGAAATCTCCCTTGGACTCTCTCTCTCTCTAATACGAGGTGAGAAATGAAGAGGTTTTGGGAAGAGGTTAAGGGGTTTGGGTATTTCCACAACAATAAGGGCACAATAGACATTTCCTCAAGTGCAATTAGTAGAGATTAGGGATAATCAAACACTAATCTAACCTTAATTAACTTCTAACTAATGTTAGGACATGTTTAGGGTTAAGTATGAGAGGTTAGGAAGGGTTTAGAGGGGGTTTAATGAGGGTAGAATAGGTATAATTCGCCCAAACACAAAACAGGGCAAAATCCCGAGCCCGGGTTGAGGCGGGCGCCTCACCCTCTCCATGCCGCCTGGCTCTCGCACAAGGATGCTCTCAAGACTTGAGGCGGGCGCTCACTATGCCAGGCGGCGCCTCGGCCCCCGAACCTCCAAAACTTGGTCTAAACTTGATCTAAATGATCCCAAACTTATGGGCAACCATTCTAAGGTCTAACCCAACTCAAAACAAGTCTAAAACACACCCGAACAACTCCCGAAACAACTCGGAGCGAAACCGAAGGGCAACAACGTGCAACAACGCAACCAACGAACGAACTCGAAATCAAACGAGCAATGAAAGGAGACTTTTAAGGCAAGTCTAAGGGCTAATGAAGAAGCTTAAATACTTCTAGAAAGTTGAATAACAACTAGGGAATAAGAATCCCAAAGGAGAGGCGATTACGCCGACTCGATTCCCGAACTACGCGATAGAGACGAACGCTATCTCCAAAACTTCCAAATCATCGATAGACTTAAGGAACACCTCCAACTTGAAGTCTAATGCATCTAAACATGTTAATAAACCATCTTAAAGAGGTCTAGGACCCAAACCGAGGTCACGAACACAAAACGCAAGCAAACCCTCAATCGCGCCGCATTCCGACTATCGCCGAAGTCACGACTTGTGACTTTAGCAAGTCAACAACTATATGGAGTCTCTTAATAATGTTTTGGTCTTAATATGGTCTCTCAAACATATCTAGACCCTCTCGCAAACCAAACATACCGTCGACAAAGGAAGAAGTGCAAGTATAGCACGCAAACCGAGATAACGAAGGAGCGGGGCGTCACACCCTCTCCACCTTAAAAAGAATTCGCCCGAATTCTAAATCATGATACAAACCACAATACATCGAAGTTCAAAACCATCTACCTAGACTCGATCTCCGAGTCTACCACCACAATATACACGAGGGTCGAACTAATATAATCCGATTCAAAAGTCTACAATTCTCAATAGACACGCCATCAAACACCTTCTATCGGAACAATATGACTCATGCTTGAGTCACGAATACACATACGAACAACACTAGCCAAACATGTAGGCAAAATCCCAAACTTCAACATAAGAACACATTCAACTACCGAAACTATTTGTTTCGGGGCACATCATGAAATTCAAGCACAAAAGATTCTAAGTTACAAGAATTAATAATTGCCTATGGAGCAATTTACAAACAAATCAAAGATAACCAAATTGGCATTTCAAACCATGCAAATCATACTCGCGATTTCCCTATCGCGGGTAAGAACACACAAGAGCACACAATGCCATGTTTTGAAAATTCTTTCCATTCATGTCAATTCCATTTGGTAACGGGTGTAGTCAATTTAACCTACCATAATTCATACCAATCCTAGTCCAACAACGAACCACTTTTGATCACCAATTTAGGGTACCGCTAAATTGATACTCAAAAGTTTCCGCTGCAAGGATGCCAAGGTTCATGATTAAAAAGGTTTTAAGCATCCTTTAATAGTCTCCTATGCTAAGGAAATGAATGATCATGAGATAATAATGATGAAATAAGGATTTAATACTTTTAGGAATGTAAATGCATCAAGTAGGTGATATTTCCTTACAACTAATGCACATAACCGAATAAAATCAGATCAAGTAACAAGGTCTATTACCTTGACAAACAACAATCATAGCTACCACAAAACTCGTGTACCTAGTACACTCAACCAAGTTAATTTCCTAGTAATCACCACGAATCGACAAAGCTACTAATGCCCGAAATGTCTATACTCCGCAAAACTATCCTTTCTTGAGCTCTAGACCAAGTCTACAACCAATGCACACTAAGCATCCTAACACAACGTTAACGTCTCAATACTCACGGTGAAGCGTCTATCTCTCCCGTGCAACCGTGATTATCCTCTAAATCGCAACCTTCAACCTTCTCACAAGTCGAGTGTATATCTTACTCGCATAATAACCCTTAACAACAATATAGTATAATATTACTCATTACATAAAACATATCCTCTATAGAATATACAAACATCATACCAAACCGATAAGTATCAATAAACAATTCATGCTTCATATATATACATACTATGGCCTTTATACATAATCCCCAAAAGAAACCACAACTCTACATATAACATAGTCTTATATATATAGACTAAACAAGAATCCATACACCATGTGCGATTACCTACCGTAATTTACAAACAAACCACGTCATATATCTATCTCACATTGGGGTATTATTCCCGATCAAGCAAATAACCAATATTACACAATACACCATATAATGTATGTATGAATGCACATGAGCTACCGATTAAAACGTGTACTCATAATAACGGTAATAGTAGCAACGATATAATTTACGTATATATATATACAAGAATATACCTTCCTATTTCGGATAGGCCTCAAAACTCCGCAATGGCCAACCGCCACGCGCGCACGACCTCAAACTCTAGGCCGCCCACCACCGTCCTCTTGGAGCCACCGGATTGTTGACTAGTACTCCTGCATCGATTAACCCTCATCTTCGGGCAATCCTTACGAACATGATCACCGCCACAAGCGAAACACTTTCCCGATTTACCCCAACATCGTTCTCGGCATGTCCCGCCCTCATACAAAAATTACATATTAACTCGCCGCCTCGTCGTCTCCGACTAGAGGTAGGAACGTCACTCCGTCTACCAGTACGTGTGATTTCTTGATTAACTTTCTGAGGTGCTGCCTGCCCTCTATTACCATCATTGCCCCTAATAGTACTCGAGGCTCTCTTTTGAGCATACTCCTCGATGTCCAACTCCATTGCATACGCACGATCCACAGCAACTCGGTAATCTGTAAGTTGTAACGGAACGAGCTGCCTACGATATTTCATCTTTAGACCCTTCACAAACCGTTGGGTCTTCCTAGCCTCATCAGGTACTAAGTAACCACAATAGCGAGCCAACTCCGTGAACTTCGCTGAATACTGAGCCACCGTCATAGCTCCTTGTTCTAATGCCATGAACTCCGCTTCTCTTCTTTCTCGAACTATCGCCGAATAAACTGTGCCATAAACTCCATCGTGAAGTTCTCCCACACTTGAGGCACTCCATGGTGACTCCAACTATCTCGTAACACATGCCACCAATGGTCAGCCGCACCAATCAATTTAAACACTGCTAGGGTCACCATCTCTTCTGACGTACAACCCATAGCTGCAAAGATCTTCTCCATGTTTTCTATCCAAAGTTCGCTTTAGAAGCATCGGGTCCTCCATCGAAGCTCTCGTGTTCCAACTTCAAGAATCTCGCAAGAATGATAGAATTGTCTTCCATCCCAAACATCTGGCCGAGGAGTCACACGCGGATCCGTAACATTCTCCCTCTCTCGTAGCCACGAGTTGTACCCGAACGAGGTCTACTGAACTAGCTCCACGCCAAATTTCGACATAATACGCCTACAAAGAACACTCAATAACTCAACAACAAACCCAACCCAAACTAGGCCAAGGAACCTATCCCGGCGAAATAGCTAACCTATAGCTCGATATTAATCGTGACCGACCCGAACCCTCCAATGCGGAATCCCAAGGTCGTGCCCAAGACAAGCTAAAAGATGGACAAGCACCCGCTAAGCGTAGTAGTGCGAGTCCGAGTTGAACCAACAAACTCTAAACAGAATGAAAAGCCATAACGGCAAAACCGAATAATCAAAAACTAAAATCATGGAAGCAAATCATAAATGGGACCAAAGCCTATAATTATAAACTAAGGAATACAAGGCGAGAGACGACTATCTCTCGACAAATCTATTTACTCGCGTGGACGCAACATTGCGACGCATAACAAACCATCTAAGCAACCTAAGGCCGGCGAAGCAACAAGAACCCAACCCGATAAACAACAACTCAACGGCTAAAACATGCCTGAGGAACAAATCAACTAAAAGAACAAGATATTCAAATCCTAACAATTAAACCCAAGTCTCACGACTAATGTCGTCTGAGATGACAATACCAACAATAATAGGATGAATGAGCTAGAGCATACTCGAAATAACAAGGAATAACTTCTAAAGATACAACAAATCGACCAAGCAAGTCGGCTCCCAAAATAATACAATAAAGTATACTAACATAAACTACCCAAGTAAAGTCTACGTAACTTTACATTCGTGTCTCACAAATACATAATAACAATAATGATAATAAACCCAAGCTTAAAGCCCTAAGACCACCTTCTAGGAATCACTATCCGAAGCCGCCACGCGCACTCAACGGGATCACCGCAAAAACTAAGGAAAACAAACACACGAAATGAGTCATAATGACCCAAGAAGTTACTAAATGCAAATGTATGGCATAGCATGTCGTGGCATGGCATAATGCACAACATATATAAAATCATGGTATCTTTATAGTCTACCAATAATAAACTTGTATCAAGTCATCATGTAACATAAACTTCATAAACCACATAGCACGTTTCTTTTCATATAAGTGCTTATACTTAAGCACGTAAATTCGGAACCAAGATCCGGCCTAGCCCTTCCAGATTCAAACCATGGGTCCAACCTCAAAAGATCATAGTCCGGATTCAATCCTCGAATGATCACAACTCATCGCTTTTTTAATGAGCACCGCTACATTCATCCAACCATGGATGAGAAATGGGAGCTCAATATCGTGCTCGGGGCGCTAATATGAGACCACATCCCACTATCGGCCAAATAGTGAGGAGAAGGGTACCAATGCGGCGATTCATAGCGAATGTTTCCAAAGGCCATGAATCGCCCCATTGCCGACAAACGACCAAGACGCCACTGACTCAAATCAAGATGCTCAAGTAGATATTTACTTGGATAAACCAATAAAGGACCAAGTCCATCATAAAGAACTTATCAATTCAAGTAGGTCATAATGCTCTACAAAACCCAATAAACAATGCACATAATTGTACACACTTAACATGTTCAACTAACTTGTAAGTTTAGTTCAAAACCACATATTGAGGTATTCACAATCCTCAAGTCATCACCAATTCAAGAATAGCTTATAGCTCAATAAATCACAACGTGAGGTCTACTATAGTCCTCTACTCAAGATTAAATCAAAGACTATACTTAGTCTAAGAAACCACAACAAGGCTTAGCATTTAGCTTCACTTATAGGCACACCGACTTAACCAAAGTCCCGCCGTCATTTATAGCCGACATCCTCAAGGCCCATCTCATGAATGACAAGACTACCCTCGTAGTCTAAATCCGCAAGTATTTTCATATCCTCGCGACTAAATTCCTTATAGTGAATTCATCGAATAACCCTACTAATTAGTACTCGAGACCACGGGTTGGTCTAATACTCCGGCTCTACAAGCACTTTCTAAACAAGTTCCCAATAGGTCTCTATAACATGAGTGTCTCCATTGGACACAACGAGATACTTGATGCGACAAAACATACAAACGAGACCCGAACATGTGCAGGTCTCAACCAAAGGCTTGTTATCACTTTATTACTCCCACAATTGACTTCTTGAGTCTTAATTCTACATTCCATTTTTA
>CM028377.1:53101841-53185017 GCA_013146195.2 Codonopsis lanceolata | reverse complement strand
GGGTTGGAATCCTACGACAATTAGATTTCGCTTGACTATGATTATGATGAATTCTTGGGTTTTAGGGCTTGGGAATCAACCCTGATGATTTTGGGAAATTTGATATAACCTCGAATGATGTACTAATTTTGGGTTGTATGAAATGTGTATTTAATGAAATGCGATATTAAGACTCAACAGTGTTATAGGTTCAATATTATGTCAGTGAGCCTTAGGTTTAAATCCGATGTTCGGCTTGGCTCATTCTTGATTGTGAGTACCTCGAGCATCTCGAATTGTGTCCCATTTGTGACTCTCCTACCATATAGGGTTTATTGAGGATTTATTTAAGGAGTGTTCGTTAGGGGCAAAGCGCTAGAGATCAACCTATGACCTCTGATACTATAAGGAATGATTATTTGAATGAGTTCTCTAGGGAATTTGGCCGCTGCACCTCAAAGCACTTCGTAGATTATGACTATGGGTTGGTTTTGGTACCCTTTGAGATTGGTTTGATAACGCCAAGTATATATGACGATTGGGACTATGATTGGGTCTGTATTGCTTTTATGAATTGACTAATCACTAAGTCTCGATTTATTCTTAGACCAAATAGTAGTCTTTGGTTTAATCCCGAGTAGAGGGCCATAGTAGACCCTCATTGTGATTTCTTGAGCTTATATGCTACTTTCGATTTGGTGATGACTTGAGGATTATGAGTACCTCATTATGTGGTTCCTTTGACTAAACTTATAAGTTGGTTGAATTTGTTAAGTATGTGCAAAAATGTGCATTGTTGAAATTGGTGTGTAGAGCTTTATGTCCTACTTGATTTGGTATGCCCGCTATGATCGGTCTTGGTTCTTGTTTGAGCATGAGTAATTATCTCATCGGTGCATTTCATAAAAGCCCACCATTATTTGGATTTGGTTTGTTTATCAAGTCCGGTGGGACGATGCGAAATGCTTCACGATTATGGATTGCCTCATGGATCGCCGCACTTGGAATCTCACACACCTCCATTGTTGGCCTAATGGGAAGTAGCCCCTTTGTCGTGATCGGCTAAGTGCCGCATTGGCTTGCTAGCTAAATCGAGTGGTTCTCGATAAAAGTCGATGATCACAGGCATCGATGTTCCACGATAAAGATAAAGTATAATATGTGTATTGCAGAGCAAAGACAACGACACTATGTGGGTAACTCTCTATCCCTTATGTGGCTTACTATGAGCACTTATATGAAAGATAATGTGCTATATGTTTTATGAAGTTTATGTTACTCTTGATGACTTAATACTGGTTTATTGTTGGTATGCTATTTAAGATGCCATGATTTATATATGTTTGTGCATTATACCATGCCACGACATGCTATGCCATACATTTGCATTTAGTAACTTATCGGGTCATTATGACTCATTTCGTGGTTGTTTGTTTTCCTTAGTTTGTGCAAGAAGCCCTCGTTAGTAGTACGCTGCTTGAAGCTTCTCGGGCGCTTGATCGAATAATGGTGGTCTCCGGCGATAGCTTGGGTTTATTAGTATTATTGTATTTGTTATCGGTGAGATACGGACGTGAAGTTATGTAAACTTTACTTGGGTAGTTGTGTTAGTACTTTCTTATTGTATTATTTTGGTAGCCTCCACTGCTTGGTCGAGTCGTTGTATCTTTAGAAGTTATTCCTTATTATCTCGAGCATGCTTTAGCTCACCATTCTAGTAGTATTGTTGGTATTGTCATTCTCCGACGACGTTAGTCGTGAGACTTGGGTTAGTTGTTAGAATTTGAATATCTTATTCTTTAGTTGATTTATTCCTCCCATGTTATAGCCGTTGAGTTGTCGCATCGTGTTGGTATTCTGTTGATTCGCCCTTAGGATGGCCGATGGTTTGTTGCGTGGCGCATTGTTGCGCCACGCATGTAGATTTGTCGAGAGATAGTCGCTCTCTCGTATTCCTTAGTTTATACTATAGGCTTTGGTCTCACTTATGATTTGCTTCCTGCATATTTTAGTTTTTGTTATTCGGTTTTGCTATGGCTTTACATTCCTCAAGTAGGGTTTAAATGGTTCAACTGACTCTCGCACTTTTTAGCGGTGCTTGTCCGTTTTTTATCTTGTCTTGGCGGCACGACCTTGGGATTCCGCAGATTGGAGTCCGGGTCGGGTCGCACATTGCGGTTGGTGCCGATGATTATAGCACACACCTCCAGCCTCCGTATCCCCGAGGTGGTGAATGTCACATGCTTTCCCCGGTGTGAGTGGTCCTATAACCTGAACCCACCCTGGACCCCTCGCACCATGAGAGAGTCCTCAAGCCCGGTATAAATTTGTTTGTGGCCGCCTCATGCCCTCGCCAAGTCACCAAAACACGGTGAATCGGGAGAGGCCGTTTCGACCTACACCATCATGACTAATGGGTCTATTGATGTTGGCCGCTTGATCAACGGCCAAATCAAGACCCTAATTAGAGGTAGGGACGAATGCGGGGTTCGCGCTTCGCATTTGATTACCGACTTGTGTAGGGGCAAACGTGCGAGAATGCCCAAACACGAGAGGTCAAGGCCGGTCCGGTCATTACTAGGGCCATTTTGTTTTGAGCATCACCAAAGAAGTAGGGTTCCTCAAGAGGAGGAACCCGAAGAGGAAGCAGAGGATCCACTGGGATCTCTTCAACAAAGTTGGAGGCGCCTATCCTCCAAACCGATAGGTGAGTGCGCCGTTAGCTATAATGCGTGCTTCCACCGATTTTTTCGACTATGTTAAATACCTGACGTAATCGTCCAACTATTATGCCACCAGCACGATCCCAAGTTCCATCCTCGTCGTTAGGTGGACCGCCTATGTCCTTTTGATATTTGTCCTACCCCATCAATCCTCTCATATGTTCCTCTATTTTGAGGACAAAATAGAACTTAAGTTTGGGGGGATTGAAAATTTTAGGTCTTAGCTAGGTCCCAGAACCTGTTCTCAACGAAGAATGGAGTTGGACTATGTCGTTAGGGTGAAAGAGAATTGCTTTATTTGATGACCATTTAACTCTTCACCCTATTTATCCTCGTTTTTATTTTTTTCTCGATTTTCTGAGGTGTTGCCTTGACCAATACACTCTCATTAGATACTCGTGGTTCCTCTTATGGGGACCCATCATCAATGTGTCATTATCATCACCTCCAATTTTCTCCATTTCTTAGAAAAATATATTTAAAAAAAAAATATTTAAATTCAAAATATTCATCCTCGAAGTTTAGGTGTGGTAATGCTAGTCGTAGTCCATGAGGAGATTAGTGCAATGAACCGCATATAGTTAGTCCGTAGATCCCACGGAATTTACTTAATTTTGCGAAACTTTTACTTTTCTCCAAATTCTTCATGCACTCACACCGTCATAACTTTGGATTGATTAGAATAGTTTTATAAAAGTTTATAACACCGATTGATCTTCAACAGATATGCACAAGAATATGATGCATAGCCATTCGAACATGATTGTTGCATTAAATTGTAACTTAGGGTCAATTGCATGTTAGTTAGATCCCTTGGATTTTTCTCATTTATATATCTCAAGCACACTTTCGAACCGTGTTTGCATATTAGTCTAAATTGTCCCTATCATCTGTCTTAGCAAATGCTTATGTGAAATCCAGTGATGCTAAACACTCAACCCAATTCCCATAGTTGATATGATATTTTGTGATATCTTACTTGCTTTAAATATTATGTGAGCATTTGGCATTAAGAAATGATTTAGGCCATCTTTGGATCGTTAGAGCCTAAATATTCCACGACCTATACTAAATATATCCCTAGTGTCCCCTCTTGAGCCTAATGAAAAGAATGGAGTGTGCTAAGCACACTATTTAAACCCCATTCGACATCGTTTCCTTTACCCACATTAACTTAACCCTAAAAGCCTATACACTTTTAGCCTACCCTTTGAGAGAGTAGGATTGGGTGGGAAATTGATTCTAGGAGGACCACTTCTTTTCAGTTAGGCTATTTTTCAGAAGGTTTCTTCTTTCCGTCGTCGAAAAAAAAAAAAATATATATATATATATATATATATAATAATAATAAAATAAAAAATTAAAAAATCATGTGTCGACGAAAAAATGAAACGGAAGAAGAAGAGTGTTAACAAAGATTCAAATGGAAGCATAGCTTTCAAGAGAAAATATGTTAGAAAAATTCTGCTGATTGGAATAAATCTAGTGCCCAAAACAAGTTTGGGGGGGGGGATAAAGAAGAAAAGTGAAAAGTAACACAAAGTACCCCTCCACTTGTGGTCTTTGCAGGTCCTAGCCTAAATAGGGAAAACTTCATTTTGCTTGGAAGTATGAGGGATAAAGGGTAGTCTTACTCTACTTTGAATTCCAATACCTTTCCATCAAATCCCCCAACACCTTGGCCTTACATTACAAGCTTAAAAAGTCCTAATGATCTTCTTGTCAATGCTTATGTTGTTTTTATTGTCAAGTAAGTAACATAAAATTGATCACACACTCCATATTCATTATTATTCACCCTAAAGCTCCTTGTGTTAGCATAATCTTAGCTATTACAAGTCATTGGGATAGGAGAACATTGTATACATACATAGAAGTGCATGGGATGGATGTGTAAATCTTTTGAATCCTTGGGACCTTTCTGTCTGTAACTGACCAGGTTTGGATGGTAGATCTCATACTTCTTAATGCATGATTTTCTATTAAACGGTAATTTTCATATGAATGTGGTGTTTAGCTCAATAAAACTGTTTTAGTCAAGATATTCTTTAAGACTGGTGATCACACACACACGGAGAAATTAAAAAGTAGTAGCAGTATTAAGAAAAGACTAGTTGGTTCTATATGACTAAGCTCGCATGTATGTGGTGAGCATCAAGCTGAGATTACATGCATGCCATATGCTTATAACTTGAGGATGAAACCAAAAGATTTTTTTTTGATTTAATTAGGGTTTGTTTGTAGTTGAATTTCAAGTTTTGTATTTATGTTTTTGTATTTATCTGCATAGTTGAGTTACTTCGAAAGAGTCTCCTTGAGTTTGTGGGTTTATAGAGGAGTGTAAATAGTGTCACCCTCACAAAAGATTTTAATTTTTGTTATTTAGATATGTTTGTATTTATAAGTTTATTTGTTTACTCGTGGACGAGCAAAGTTCAAGTTTGGGGGTATTTGATCGATGTATTTTATACGTCGATTTTATATGCTTCTGTGACTTGAATTAGGCTATTTCATGAGTCTTTTGAGTACTAATATATGTTTTTGGTGAGTTTTGTAAGTTTCGAGATTGTTCGTGAAAATCGCGAAACTGAGTTGTAAGTGCAAATTACAAAGAAAGAAAAATTGAAGAAAATAAAGTCTGTCATCGATCATTGGTCTTGAAGGGGTGGCAAAAATTTATCCAATCCATTGGATTATCTATTATATCCATTATAAAAGACTTATTGGTTATTATCCATTAACACGATTAGGTTAATGGGTGTTAATGGATATTATCCATTAACACCCATTAACAAAATGGATAATTATGGATAATTAACCGGTTATCCATCGGATTTATCCACTAATGTCACCACCGTCAACGGTCTCCACCCACCTCCGGCCACCGCCTCCCACCCAACGTCGGCAACCACCACCGCCCGCCACTGCCCACTACCGGCCAACGCCGCCGCTGCCCACCGCCGGCCACTGCCGCCGCACCGCCGCCGGCCACTGCCGCCGCACCGCCGCTGCACCGCCGGCCACCGCTTCCAACCGCCGCTGCCCACCATCTCCAACTGCCACCGCCGCCCACCATCACCACCCGCCGCCGGAAACTGCCACCAACCACCGCCAACTCCTTACTTAAAAATAATAATAATTAAATGCATGAAACTGCCATTAGCGAGATTCGAACGCATGCCAATGTGCTTTACAACAAAGCTTGTTACCACTAAACTAAACCACCTTTTGATATATAGTTGAAAGTTAATATAAATATAAATAAGTAATCATAAAAATTATTGATTATTATGAACGTATTTGTTATTTATTTTGGATTAAGAATATTTGTTTGTTATTTATAATTTATAATTTATAATTATAATGAATATAAATTTTTAATTTTTTAATAATGTATTTGACTTTTTAATTTTTTTTCTTACTTTTACATAATTATTTATTAGTGTCAAATCAATAAACACGTATATTTTATATCTCACAATTATAAAGACTATTATAAAATTTTGACAACTTTATATATATTAGGTGATAAAAATAGTGTCGCATTGTCGCAAAAAAAAGAAGGGCAGCAACTGCAAGCTCTTAAAGTTTTGAAGGGAAATTTTGATTTATTTTAGTTTCTGTTGTCTTTAGTTTTTACAAGGAAAATTAGATTATGATTTTTGAGATTCATTATGATTAGCCGAAAGATGTTGGTTACTTGTGAGTTTTTGAAGGCTTACTGTTTTAATTTGGATATGAGAAATAGTATTTTTAGTTATATTTTTATGACTAAATTTTTGAAAATTGCGAAAAGCGAAGAGAGTATTGGTCTGATAGTCGTGGGTGTTTGTTAGTATAGTCGGAATCATAACTATCCATTGCTTGTTGTCTTTTTTAAATTTTGTATATGTTACTTTTTTTATTCTACTATAATTTCTCTAATTTATTTGGAAGGACAAAAATATTTTATAGCCAACATATGTCGAGACAACTAAAGCATTTTGTGATATAGAGTTTCCTAGAAAGGTCCCTAAGCTATGGTTGTTTTGCTTGTCAATTGCAATTAACACAAGTTATAGTTGTGTTATTCTTTAAGCATGTGTTGTGTGAGTGCTCGCATGTATATATATATATATATATATATATGTGTGTGTGTGTGTGTGTGTGTGTGTGTGTGTGTGTGTGTGTATATAGTTTTGTACGTTTTTTTATGTGTTGTGATTGGTGAATAATAATATATCTAGAAAAGTAATACTCAAAAATAAATTAAAATATGATGTTACTTAATGGGTATTATCCGGATAATATCCATTTATTAATGGGTAGAATTGGATATTATCCATTAACACCCATTAAGCTTAATGGGTGTTTTTGGATAATATCCAAAAACACCCATTAAGCTTAATGGGTACATAATGGTTTTATCCAAATTATCCGGTAACACCCAATTGCCACCCCTACCTCAGACCTTGCGACCGCAAGGTAGGCAGTATCGGTCCCTGAAGCCAGCAATCGAAGAGCCAAGAAGCACACTTTGGAGACCTTGCGGGCGAGTATCCAACACCTTCACAAGGTAGGCGAGAGTCGGGTTTTCACAGGTCATTCGATTCAATCACAACTCCCAGTATATATAGGAGTCGGATGCCGAGCCTAAGGAGGAGGACGGTGGAAGCTTTCTTTACATAGATTTTAGGTAGTTTTAGATTGTTGAACATAATTAGGTTTTGTAATTTCAAGTATTGAAGATCAAATCATGTCTTCCATCATCTTCATGTGCTGTTCATCGTCTATGATGAACTAAATCATCCCTAATCTAGGAGGTGGGAGGTAACTTGTATCGAATTTATGTTTTGATTCTCATATATATGTCTATTCAATGCTTGTTGATTGTGTTGTTTATCAATCCCTTTATTATTTCGCTTTGAACAAATGAATGTAATCGCAAATAATAAAGGCTTAGAGGTGCGGATACTGCATGACCAAGTGCATATGTCGTCTACTCGGCTCACCAACACAATAAATTGGACCTATCGAAGCACGAGAGTGATAAGTTAGGACCAGGTTCTTACATGATCTAGGTGACGATAGATCATAAATCTAGGTGACAGCTAGATTCTTGTTCTGTGCTTAGGATATGGAATGGATGAATTTTGTGGGGAGGAGGCAGGCTGAACCAATTGTTCAACAGACCATATCTATTTTTAGTGAACGAACCCAAGACATTGAATGACATTATTATGAATTGAACATAAAGGAGATATAAGTGAAACCCAGAATCCTAGATTTCCACTCACCATAAGATCTTCATATCTGTTATTACTGTCTAATTAGTTAACATCTATAACTAGTGAATTAGAATAGAATTAAACATAAAACCCCCTTAGGTTAATAATTTGCTATCTATAACCGCCTTGTTCGTGATCACTTGTCTCGTGGGTTCGACCCTTGCTTCCGAGTCTATTCTATAATAGTCTTGTACACTTGCAAGGAAATAGATAAAATAAAACATCGATCAGACGCGATTGAGGGTTTGCTTGCGTTTTGCGTTCGTGACCTCGGTTTGGTCCTAGACCTCTATATGAAGGTTTATTAACATGTTTAGATGCATTAGACTTCAAGTTGGAGGTGTTCCTTAAGTCTATCGATGATTTGGAAGCTTTGGAGATAGCATTCGTCTCTATCGCGTAGTTCGGGGATTGAGTCGCGTGTCGTCTCTCCTTTGGAATTCTTATTTCCTGGTTGTTATTCAACTTCCTAGAAGTATTTAAGCTTCTTCATTAGCCCTTAGACTTGCCTTAAAAGTCTCGTTTCATTGCTTTCGTTCGATTCGAGTTCGCTCGTCGTTCCGGTTGCACGTTGTTGCACCCCTTCCCGGTTTCGCTCCGAGTTGTTTCGGGAGTTCTTCGGGTGTGTTTCCGACTTGTTTTGAGTTGGGTTAGACCTTGGAATGGTTGCCCATGAGTTTGGGACCATTTAGGACATGTTTAGACCAAGTTTTGAAGGTTCAGAAGCCCAGGCGCCCTTTGGAACCTGTGAGGCGCCCGCCTCAAGTTAGGAGCAATTACAAAATGATCGGATTACGGAGATGGCCTCTGCGGTTGAGCGCCGCTTTGGAGGATGTTGAGGCGCCGCCTCAACATCAGATGTGCACTTACGGGATTTTTTCCCCTGTTTTGATGTTGAACGACTTTTATACCTAAACCCCCTATCTAAACCTTTCTTAAACCTCCCTAACCCTCCTTGATTATGTCCTAACATATCTAACTTGTTTTAAGGGTTGATTAAGAGTTCATTAGTGACCAATTAAGCCACAAAAATCTAATTCAAGAGACCACATTAGCTTGACACTTGTCCCACTCAAGTTCTAGACCAATATAAGCCTTGTGTTCAGATTTTGACCCTCATTTCTCACCTTCAATCCCTAAAAACGAATTTCCTTTCTCTCAAGCTTCTTCCATGGCTTCTTGAAGACTTCCTCTTGCTCTTCCCTCATCCATTCTCCATTTGCTCAAGCCTCCTTCATCAAAAGCATAGAGCTCGAAGAGTAGAGCATTTCCAACCGAACAAACTTCTCATTTGCTTTCTTTGGTGTAGAACAAGTAAGTTACCTTCTTTTTATTTTGGTTCATTGGCCCTAAGGAAAACAATATATGTGCTATTTGTGGGCAATGAACACCTTGTATGCTTTATTGTGCCTATTTTGTGAATTTTGGAAGTATGAACTTGTTAATAACATGACTAGTATGATTTGAATGTTATTATGTGTTGTAAAACATGGGTTGTGATTTATGTTGAGTTTTATGAATTTTAGGGCTTGAGAATCAAGCCGAATTATGGAGAAATTGTTGTTAATTAAAGTGGGTATTAATGTGTAGGATGATTTGAAGGATGTTGTGTGTTGGGAGAATGGGTTATCCCTTTGTTTAGGTTTTTATGAATTTCGGGGCTTGGGAATCAAGCCCGAATTATTTTAGAAATTGTTGTAATTAAAGAGGATGATAATGTTGGGATTTATGGAGAGTGTAAATAATGAAACTTAATAGTAAGACTCAACGGAGTCACTATAAGTTCAATAATGTGTTAGTGAACTTGGGTCGAAATCCTACGATGTTTGGGTTTCGTTTGATTATGATTGTGGTGCACTTAGTTTCTAAACTTCGAGTGAGATTATGATTACGATGAGTTCTTGGATTTTTAGGCTTGGGAATCAAGCCGAATGAATTTTAGTGTTTTGTCATATATTTGAATGGAGTGTTAATTTGGGGATTTATGATATATATAAATAATGAAATGTAGTGCTAAGACTTCAGTAGTCGTTTACAAGTTCAATAACATGTTAATAACCGTTGGGATGAATTCCTCACGATGTTCGGGTTTTGGTAGGTCATGATGGTGAGCACCCAGAGCATCTCGATTGGTGTCAATTGAGACACTTATATTATAGAGATTTATTAGGGGATTTATTTGGAAGCGTGCTCGGGAGAGCACGGTACATTAAAGACCAACCTATGGTCTCGAGTATGGTTGAAAATAATTATTGAGTGAGTTCTCACTTTTGGGAAATGATCGGTTGTGCATGAACGTATTTGTGGGTTATGACTACGGTGTAGTCTTTGGTTTGATTTCAAGTAGAGGTCCATTATAGACCTCATAATATGATTCTCGGTGGGTTTATACTATTCTTGATTTAATTGGTGACTTGAGATCTTTTAAGATTAATTGGTTGTGAGCAATGTATTTGCCTTGACTTGATTTATGGTAGAGAATAATAACCTATTTGGTCGGATGAGTTCGCTCTTGTCGAATTCATTTCCTTATTTGTTTATATTGAGTAAATACACACTTGAGCATTTGGTCGGACGGGTTCGCTCTTGTCGAATCGATCCTTATTTGGTCTTCTGAGTAAACATCTACTTGTGCATTGCATTAAGTCAGTGGCACTATTTGGTTTGATTTTTATGTCGGGTGGGGCGACACATCGCCTATCTGAATCGTCGATTCGTCTATGGATCGCGTACACAGGACCTCACACACCCCTCCATTGTAGGCGCAATGGGAAGTAGCCTTGCGTAACAATACGTGCGACACAGTGCTATCGGCCGGCGGAGTTCGGTATATCGATGCGAACACGAGCATCGTAGTCCAAACCCGTATAACGGTGTTTTTCTTGCAGGAGCTACGTAGCGGCCGGGCCCATAACATATCCTATTGTGATGTTTAATACTCGCACTTATGTGAATAACGTGCTAAGTGCAAATTTGTGATCATTTGAGGGCTAGGCCCAGGCCTTGGTTTTACGTGCTTATGTATAAGCACTTATATGAAAGATAACGTGCTATGTGGTTTATTGTTGGTATGCTATTAAGATACCATGATTTTATATACGCTTGTGCATTATGCCATGCCACGTCATGCTATGCCATACATTTGCATTTAGTAACTTACTGGGTCATTATGACTCACTCCGTGTGTTTGTTTTCCTTAGTTTTTGCAGTAAGCTCGTTAGTGCACGTTGCAGCTTCGGGTGCTTGTCGGTTAGCAGGTGGTCTTCCGGGCAATAGCTTGGAGTTATTATTATTGTTATTAATGTATTTAATATCTTGTGAGACACGGATGTAAAGTTATGTAAACTTTACTTGGGTAGTTATGTTAGCATTTTATTATTGTATTATTTTGGGAGCCGACTTGTTTGGTTGAGCTATTGTATTTATTTAGAGGTTGATACATTTGTCTTTCAGAGCAAGGTTTTAACTTCGCAAGTTCTAGTATTATGTTATTGTTATTTCTGTCTCCGACAACTTTAGTCGAGAGACATTGGTTTAGTTGTTAGTATTTAATATCTTATACGTTTAGTTGATTTGTCCCTCCGGCATGTTGTAGCCGTTGAGTGGTTGTTTATCGAGGTTGGTATTACGTTGATTCGCCGTAGTAGGTTGCCGATGGTTTGTTGTGCGTGCGCAATGTTGCGTCCGCGCAGTAAATAGATTTGTCGAGAGATAGTCGTCTCTCGGCCTTGTATTCCTTAGTTTATAATTATAGGCTTTGGTCCCACTTATGATTCGGTTCCATGATTTTAGTTTTTGGTTATTCGGTTTTGCCGTTATGGCTTTACATTCTGTTTAGAGTTTGTTGGTTCAACTCTTGACTCGCACCACACGCTTAGCGGGTGCTTATTGCGCCTTTAGCTTGTCTTGGCACGACCTTGGGATTCGCATTGGAGTCGGGTCGGGTTGTCACGATCCTCGTCGTGGAGGCGAGAAGAGGGAGAATCGGAGACTCATTCATGTAAATCGCACATTTTGGCTTCGGCGGCGAATGCACGAACTGTCGGTAGGTCAATGCACATGCCGAGCAGGTACATCTTGGGGTCCAGCGTCAGAATGATATCATGAGCATCAGGATAACGAGGATATCCTAGAACGTTGATGGATGGACTAGGGTGAATGACGCTTTCTGGGTCAAGCACCTTTTTCTTGCCGATAATAGATTTTGCAGATGATTTTACCTACAAAAATCGTAAATAGGGCTTCTCTCGAGGCAGAACAAAGAACCAAAGATTTCATTTTTAAGAAATAGAATAAATTTTCAGACAGAAAATTTTTTAAACCCTTGAATGTTTGGATAGTTAAAACCAAAGAAACATTAACAGTTGATTCGCAGAAAAATGAGTATGCAAAGTATAGAGAAAACTGTTAGTTTCAATGTTTTGAAGGAACAACAATGGGGGAAACAGTCAATATACGCAAAGCGCCTTTTCGGATTCCTCAATAATATGACTCAAAAAGGAAATTTTAAGCATAAGACAAAAGATAGTAAACTAAAGAGTTAAGAAACGCTTACCATTGTTGCTGTAAGGAAGAAGAAGCAAAGAATAGACAGAGAGGAAGTAGTTGCAGAGAGGAGGGTTTGAGTAGAGAGAGAAAATCTGAGAGAGAGGGTTTTGTGAAAGTTTTGAAAGAGGTGGTTCAAAGTCTATTTAAAGGAAAAAATTGACCTTTAACCCCTTTATATTTTTAGAAAGACTTTTACCCTTTAATAGGCTAAACTATTTAAGTACTAACCTAGTGATAACGTAGTGATGAAGTTTGCCGGTATGAAAGAAAACTTGAAAAACTTAAAAATAAACTTTAAGCTATAGGATCAATCATACCAAGATTTCTCCTTAAATAAGAAAACCTGGTAGCATCAAGTGGTTTGGTGAGAATATCAGCAAATTGATGTTCTGTTGGAACATATTCCAAGCTGATGTTACCTTTTTCCACATGATCTTTAAGGAAATGATAACGGATATCAATGTGCTTTATCTTTGAATGCATCACTGGATTCTTTGAGACTGAAATTGCAGAAGTGTTGTCACACATAATGGGACAATTTGCAGTCTTGATGTTGTAGTCCACAAGTTGCTGCTTCATCCATAATAGTTGAGAGCAACAGCTACTGGCAGCAATGTATTCTGCCTCCGTGGTTGAGTTTGCAACTGATCCTTGTTTCTTGCATGACCATGAGACAAGTATATTTCCAAGAAATTAACAAGTCCAACTGGTGCTTCTTCTGCTTACTTTGCAGGTTGCATAGTCTACATCTGAGTACCCAACTAGATCGAAGTTGTTCCTTTTTGAATACCAGATACCCAGATTTGTAGTCGTTGAAACATATCTATAATTCCTCGACACTTGGTCACGTTCTCTTGCTTTCCCATTTCATCTTTGTCAAGATGGCAGTCGATAGACATTGGAGTCTCGAACCCTTTAGCTGAATCAAGACCAAATTTCTTGATAAGTTCCTTTGCATATTTGGTTTGGCTGATGAAGATTCTGTCTGAAGTCTGTTGAATTTGAAGTCCTAGAAAGTAGGTGAGCTCTCCCATCATGCTCATCTCGAACTTGCTTTGCATTAGCTTCTCGAATCTTTTGCATAGGCTTTGATTGGTGGATCCAAAGATGATGTCGTCCATATAGATTTGTACCAGAAGAGAATGACCTTTGAGCTTGAGGATGAACAGAGTTGTTTCTATTCTTCCTCTCACAAATCCTTGTTCAATTAAGAATTTGGATAGAGTTTCATACCAAGCTCTGGGAGCTTGTTTGAGGCCGTAGAGTGCTTTCTTGAGTCGGTACACTTGATCATGTTTGTCTTGGATGACAAAATCTGGAGGTTGTTCAACATATACAGTTTCTTGAAAATCACCATTGAGAAAGGCACTCTTTACATCCATCTGATATACTTTGAAGTCCATGAACGACGCATAGGCTAGAAAGAGTCTGATTGCCTCTAGTCTGGCAACAGGAGCAAATGTTTCATCGAAGTCAATTCCTTCTTCCTGTCGGTAGCCTTGAGCAACCAGTCTAGCTTTGTTTCTGGTGACATTCACATCTTCATCTCTCTTGTTCCTGAATACCTATTTGGTGCCTATAACTAGATGGTTAGTAGGTCTTTGAACTAAGCTCCACACTTTGCATCTTTCAAATTAGTTCAGCTCTTCTTGCATAGCTTCAATCCAGTAATGGTCTTCAATAGCTTCATCAATCTTCTTTGACTCGATTTCAGACATGAATGCGAAGGCAAACATGGTCTCATTTCGAACATTACTTCTCGTACGAACTCCTGAGTTGAGATCACCAATGATTTGAGAGATGGGGTGATCTCTTGTTTCAATAATAGTTGGAGGAAGATCACTTCTTGTGAGTTCTTCCCTTAGAGAATCTGGAGAAGGTAGAGTAGGTGATTCACCAAAATCGGGTTCAGAAGAGGTAGAATCTTTGAGACCTTCAGTTTCTGGTGAACAAGAAGGGTGAGTGATCTGCAAAGGTGTTTGAACTAGAACAGAAGAGATTGGTTCAGTGTCAACAGAAGGGTTGGAAGAGGTATCAGCAGAGTTGAAGTCTGCTGGTGCTGAATTTGCAGAGCTTGAAGAGTCTGCAGTTTGAGGATTCTGAGGTGAGGTTTCTTTGTTTGTACCTGTCTCAACATTATCAGAATCATCGGCAACATTTGGAGCCACTCGTGGCTCTAATAAATCATATTCATCAAAAGTAAGATCCACAGATTCTAAGATTTTTAAAGAAGTTTTGTTAAAAATGCGAAATGCTTTTGAATGATTGGAATTGCCAAGAAAAATTCATTCGTCTGATTTTGAATCAAATTTGCGTCTATATTCTCTTCCATTATATAGAATAAAAAATTTACAGTCGAAGATTTTGAAAAATCCTATATTTGGGGCTCTTCCTCTGCATATTTCATATGCAGTTTTATTATTAAATTTGTTTACCAGGGATCGATTCTGAGTGAAACATGCAGTTTTGACAGCTTCTGCCTAGAAGTATTTCGGAAGTCTTGCTTCTGCTAGCATAGTTCTTGTGTGACGACCCGACCCGGACCCCGAGGTAGAATCACAAGTCAAGTCGTCCAAATAGGACAACAATACATGCAAAGACTCAATTATAGAAAACGACGTGACGCAACATTGTAGATGAAGCGCGACTCGGCACTAAAAGGCCGGAATAATTGAAAACTTTTTAAACCTGATATAGCAATTAAAGACAAGTATATCAATTCATCGGTGGCTTTACAACCAGAACCCATCACTAAAAAGTTCATGCAAATATACCTCGACGGCTACAACATGCCGGAGAAACAACATAAGTAAATAAGAGCTAAAGTAATGCCTAGCGGAAGATTTAAAACATGTGAACCAAACTACATCTATACAAGGCTCGGCGTACATGCGCCGGCACTCAAAATAGGATGCATGATACTTATAGACATAAATACAAATAAACAAAGTTCCCAAAGTGAAGTCTAAGTGACTTGCTAATCCCAACGTCCTTACAAAAGAGATCAAAAGAAGGACATCTATAACAACAACCTCGTCGCGAGTGATCACGGACAAGCACGAACCCTGCAACGCCTAAACGGGGAGGACCTGAACGGCTCAGATCTAAAGCAGTAAAAGGGAGGGGGTAAGTCATAAACACTTTGTGAGTTAACAATTATGCATGTCATGGCATCATGCCACATACATAGCAAGATATCATCTTTAATATCAAGTCAATCAAAGCATTCATTTATATAAACACTTAAATCACATAGACATGGTAGGACATTGTTCCACATAGGTGCTATAAAGTAAATCACATATAAGGAGGATATGTTATGAAACCGGTGCCGCTACGTAGCTCCTGCAATACACAGCGTTAACATTTCGTGCCAATGATACCCGTGATGAGTGTATCAAAGTACCGAGCTCTCTACTACGGTACCAAGCTCTCTACTTGGTAATTAGACTTGCCAATGTGCTCTATTGGTTACAGCAAAGGGGCTACTTCCCCACTGTGGCCAACAGTGGAGGGGTGTGTGATAAAAACTCGGTATAACAACCCATCACTATCACGAGTCCCATAACTCGTGACGGTGATGCATTCTCACACCATCGACTCAACCAAATATGCCAGCTGGACTAATGCAATGCCAAGTAGATGTTTACTCGTCATAAAATCTCAAATAAGGAACAAGTTCGACAAGAGCGAACTTATTCAACAAGTAGTTGTTTACTCATTAAGAAATCAAATAGGAATTCGACAAGAGCGAATTCGACATGTCAAATAGATATATCATTCTACAACATGCTCTCAATCATGCATTTACTTCACACAATCATATAAACCGCATACGAACTCGATTGAGTATTATAAGCACACATATCAAACATGCCCTTCAATTCATCCCAAAGTCATGTAAGCTAATACATTAGTCTAACGAACTACAAACGTCGTAGGGATTGAATGTGGAGTCGGTATTGTTCAATAACTCCCTAATCTCAACTCCGGTAAGTCATTTCTAAAATTCAACCAAGTAGAGAATTGATACTATATGCATCACATTGCCCTTTTCTATGTTCTTCGTTCATTTAGAACTCGATAACTAAGCCGTTCATGACCTTAAACTAGCCATAAACACATTCCCGAGTTTTCAACCCTAGAATCGGTGATTTTGTTAAACCTACAATTGAAACATATTCTTTCACAAGAGTTGTTCCTAGGCACATTATAAACAACATTCATGCTTTACACAAAGTCAAAATCACAACTTCATAAAGATATCATCAAATCCTACACACATTTCATAGGTTGAATTGGAGGATTTCTCTTCACAAAAAGTGTTCCTAAGCATCAATAGAACAACTATAACGAAGGGGTCATGTTATAATATTGAACATGAAAATTCTGAGAATTGTCAACTCACCTTAAGCCTATGAATAATGGATGAAAGGATGATTAAACCAAGGATTGTTGTAGAGGAGAGCAAGGCCTTCGATTTGGCGGTCTCGGATCTCCGATCGGATCACCGGAACTCCGACAAATGGTCCCTCAAGTTGGTGTTCTTGCTATGGACGAAAATGGAGGTTCAAGCTCTGCAAATATGATTGTTGGTGGTCACTAATGGCTGAATAGGCTGAAAATAGCTTTTATACCTTCCAACAAGACCACTATCCAAGTGAAGGGGGTTATCTTGCTTCCTATTGGCTAAGGAATGATGGCCATTGATAAGGGTTCATCCAAGGGCTTAGAGAGGCTTGACTAAGGTCAACAAAAGTGTCTTGAGTCACTCAAGACGTCCAAGGGTCAAGGGCATGGTGGTCATCAACCAAAACCAACCAAAAATCCCGTAAGTGTGAATTCAGGGACCAATTTCCAGATTGTTGTTACTGGACAGTCGATCTTGTAAAATCGACCATAAATAGCTCACAACTCCAAATGAGGTGATTTTTTATTTTTCTGAAATTTGACTCATTAAAATATATTTTAGAATTTTAAATTACTCAATTTGAACCTATATGCATCAAAATAAAGTTACAACAAAATCAAGTACAAAAGCTGATTTCCTGAAAATAGAATTCTGGCATAGCCGTAAGTCAAGACCTAAATGAGGTACTTAGACACCTTGGAAAATTACCAAATTATACATGGAGTACCTAAATTATTAAGGTAAAATATAATAAATTTTTAGAAAATTCTCTTTAGCATATTGGTACGATAATTTTCCCGAAGTTCGCCCAAAAACAGGACTGAATCTGTGAAGTAATATGTTGGTCATCTTATTTCCAAATGCAACAAATCTATGAACATTGATTGTGCAAGCATGATATGAATAAAATTAAGTCTCTAACATGCTAATATATACAATAAACATGTTATAAAGATGTTATACATGTAAAGGGGTTTGGGTTCTCACATCTTGCTTCATCAATGAGTGTTCTGTTCTTCCATTCAGCTACACCATTTTGTTCAGGAGTTTTGGCAGCAGAGAAGTTGTGGCCGATCCCGTGGTCATCACAGTATCTTTCCACACCGTTGTTTTGAACTCGGTGCCGTTGTCTGATCTGATGTCACTTATATCTTCAAGCTTTTGAGTTTGAAGTCTTCTGAAAAGAGCGGTGACCAGATCATATGTCTCATCTTTTGAAGTCATTGTCTTGATCCATGTGAATCTTGAGTAGTCATCAACTACTACAAGTGTATACTTGTCTCCGGAGATACTGACTGTAGTGATTGGTCCAAAGAGATCCATGTGGAAAAGTTGAAGAGGTCTGGAAGTTGACATTATTGACTTGCTCTTGAAGGAAGACTTGGAGAGTTTTCCTAACTGGCAAGCTTTGCAACTTCTGTTGTGGTCGGCAGACACCATAGGTAGACCTATGACAAGCCCATCTTTGGAGAGCTTGGAGAGGTACTTAAATTTGAGGTGACTGAGACGCTTGTGCCAAAGCCAACTCTTGTCACGAATGTTGTTCGCAACTAGGCAAAGGCTGGAGGATCTCCCTAGAAGATTTAAGTCTACGACATAGACGTTTACTTGTCTATTGCCGGTCAACAATTTGAGCATGATTCACGATCTTTGATGATACATTGGTTGGAGGAGAATTGGAAGATAAGACCTTTGTCATAGAATTGAGATATGCTCAGAAGATTATGCTTTAAGACATTCACTAGAGAGACTTTGTTGATGGAGAGACTTCCTCTAGTGATTGAGCCATACCCAATTGTTTTCCCTCTTGTATTGTCATCAAAAATCACCGTAGGACCTTTAGCTTCAGCTATATCTGAGAGTAGACTTCTCTTCCCTGTCATATGCCTTGAACAGCCACTATCGAGGTACCAGATGTCCTTATTTTCTGAATCTGTAGCCATGAAGCAGACCTGAAAAAGTCAAAGAAACATGGTCCCCTTTATTTTATTTTGGGTCCGGAGGATTAGCAACCTTTTGAGACCCATACCTGCCTAACCTTGAGAGAATTGGGTCTCTCAGATTTTGCTGTGAACCTTAGCAGGCATTCTGGGGCCAGATGGCCTAAACAATTGCATGAATGACATAGATGAAAGTTCCATGGAGGACTGTGATTAGTTTTAGCTGTAGAGTGCTTGTGATTTTCCTTCTTCACAACAGAAATCTTGGGTTCAGCTAGCTTGTTGACAGTAGGCTTAATTGGTTTCTGTTGAATCTTCCTTGATTTGTTACCAGCAGACTTAGCCTTGGCCAGTCTGTTGTTAACCTTTTTAGGAGGATTTGGCAGAATTCCTTTAAGTTTATTGTCAATTAACTTGGGTACCTTAGCCATTTCATAAACAAACTTGATAGGTACTAGTAGAGATTTCGTAGATCTACCGACAGCAGACTTTGCTTTAGCAGAGCTGTTGTCGGTAGACTTTGAGTTCTCTACCATTCCTTTCTCAAGCTTCTCATTAGAGACAGTCTCTTTGGCTTTACCTTTGTGAGCCATGGGGTAAACATATGGTACACTTGTATAGCCAAGTCCATGTTTACCCTTGTTCTCGAAGGTATGTTTCGAGAAGGAGGTATCATCAGCAGTCTTGAAGGATTCACCTTTCTCGTGACAGAAGAGCATGCAATGCTGGGCTCATCATTATAGCCTAAGCTTGATTTATCTACACTTGGCTTTTGGCTAGAGAGGATTCCTTCAAAGGTTTCCTTAGAGCTATTCCAGAGGTCAATTGTCTTTTGCAAGGAAATTTTCTTAAGGTCCAGCTCTTTGATGTGCTCAGTTAGGCAATCAACTTTGTCACAAAGAATTTTGTTTTCTCCTTTTAGCTTGATATTTTCCTGTTGACGGCTATTGAGAGTTTGAATCTCAGCTGCCAACACAGATTTCTTAGCAACAAGCTTTTCAAAGTTCTTTGCGAGTTTTAGATAGGCTACTATGAAAGAGTTGAACTCCTCAAGCATTTCTGGATTATCCTTGAGCAGTTCTTCTTTGCTGAAGTTTTCACAGTTGATCTCACCTTTTACAAAGGGACTTGGTAATATTTCAACTTCATGTTCAGAGTCATAGATGGGACTTGATTCATGAGCTATTAAGCATATGTTAGCTTGCTCACAATCATCCTCATCCTCTTCTAAATCTGTCTCAAACCATGTTTCTCTTCAATGTCTTCTGCGAGCATACCTTTTTGAAATTTTTTATAAGGAGGCTTTCTGTATGCTTCAAATTTTGGCTTCGGATATTTATAAGGAGGCTTTCTGTATGCTTTCTGTATGTTTTGCAAATTTTTTAAAACGTTTAACGAACATGGAAAATTGTTCATCTGCAAGAAAATCATTTTCACTGGAGGAAGTAGAACGTTTGTTATCAACTGGGGTTTCTTCTTGTACCATGGCTGGCAAGGACAAAGTTCTGAACTGCTTGTCCTGCTCTAGAGCTTGATTAACTTCGAGCTCGTAAACCTTTAAACTTGCATAGAGACTACTGATCGATGTCTTATTTTAATTATTTTCCTTGCAAGTGGACAAGACTATTGTAGAATAGTTTTGGGAAGCAAGGGTCGAACCACAGAGACAAGAAGATCACGAATAGCACAACAAATTATTAAACTAAGAGGGTTTTTATATTGATTTTAATCTAAACTAATTATTATTCTAAAGTTAGCTAATTAGCAGCAATCACAGATTATGAAGATCTTATGGTGGAGGGAAATCTAGGATTAGAGTTTCACTTGTATCTCCTCTATGACTTATTTTGATAAAGTATCATTCAATTTCTTGGGTTCGTTCACAAAATATAGATATAGCTTGTCAAATTACCGTTCAGTCTCTATCTCCAAATAATTCATCCATTCTATATCTTAGGCACAAGAACATATGATCCTAACTGTCACTTAGGTCATATATGGAACCTGACCCTAACTTATCACTCTCGTGCATCAATAGGTTTAATTTAGCATGATGGTGAGCCAGTGTACGACATATGCACATTGATCATGCAGTTATCCGCACCTCTAGGCCTTTATTATTCACAGTTACATTCATTTGTTCAAAGTGAAATAATAGAGAGATTTATAATCACCACAATCAACAAGAATTGAATTAATAAAAATATATAAAGCATAGATTCGATACAAATTACCTCCAAACTCCTAGATTAATGGATTTTTGGTTCATCCTTGAAGATGAACAACACATGGAGATGATTGAATACATGGATCGATCTTCAAAACTTGTAATTACAACAACTAATTATGATATACAAGCTAAATCCTATGCTAGAACTATCAAAAACTACTTCTTTGACCTCCTTGAGCTTTGGCTACCGTCCTTTATTTATACCATGGAGTTGTAGGGGGATTAGGAGTTTCAGTCTGGCTTGAAAACATTCGAAAGTCGGGGCCTGATGTCTTGACTTACTGCCTACCTTGCGAAGGCAAGGTAAGAAATACCTTGCGGCCGCAAGGTCTCCAACCTTCACCTCTGCCGTTTAATCTTCATTTTACAGTTTGGCCCCTTCTTGGAATTTTCACCAAAAAACCTTATAATTCACATAATTTCACCTAAAACCCTGAAACTCATAGAACAACTGAAAAACACATATCAGTAGCCAAAAGCCTTGTGGATCGCTCAATTTATGTCATAAAAGTACCCGAAATCGACGTATAAAATACATCGATCAAATACCTCCAAACTTAAACTTTGCTCTTCCACGAGTAAACAAAACTTATAAATACAAAAGCACTTAAACAAAAATAACGAAAATCTGTTTAGAGGGTGACACTATTTACACTCCTCTAGAAACCCACAAACTCAATGAGACTCTAACGAGTGACTCGACTATGCAGATAAATACAAAAACAGGTAAAAATTATTCTAAAAATAAAACAAAAAATCATTTTGGCTTCAACCTCAAGTCATAATAGCATGGCATACCAAAATAGTCTGAGTCAGATGTTCACCACATATGTACAGACTAATCACATAAAATCAACTGACTTATACTCAAAACAGCTACTAGTCTTAATTTCTCCGTGTGTGTGATCACCAGTCTTAAAAAATATCTTGACTAAAACAATTTTATTAAGCTAAGCACCGCATTTATATGAAAATCAAAGTTTAATTAAATCCAATGCATCATGAAGTATGAGATCTACCATCCAAACCCGGTCTATTACAGAAAGAGGGATCATCAAGGATTTTAAAAACTTATACATCCATCCCATGCACTTCTATGTATGACATACAATGCTCTCCTATCCCAATTACTTGAAATAGCTAAGATTATGCTAACACAGTGAGCTTGCGAATAATATGAATACAAAGTTTTAGATCAATTTTACATGCCTTACCATCAACATAACAAACACAAGCATTGGAAGGAAGATCAATAGGTCTTTAATAGCTTGTAATGTAAGGCCAAGGTGTTGGGGGATATGATGGAAAGGGATTAGAAGTCAAAGTGAGAGAGCAAGACTACCCTTTACCCCTAATACTTCCAAGCAAAAGGAAGTTTTTCACAATTAGGCTAGGACCTGCAAAGACCACAAGTGGGGGGAATTCTTTTCTCCCCCCAAACTTGTTTTGTACAATATATCAAACTAAAAATATCTCATCATCTTTCTCAGCAGAATTTTTCTAATATATTTTTCTCTTGAAAGCTATGCTTTCATTTGAATCTTTTTGCACTCTTCTTCTTCCATTTCATTTTTTGTCGATCTATATTTAGCTTTTTTTTTAAAAAAATTATTTTGTCAACGGGAAGAAAAAGTCTTTAGAAAGCTTGCTTGACTGAAAAATGGTCCCATAAAATTAATTTCCCACCCACATCCTATTCTCTCAAAGGGTAGGCTAAAAGTGTATAGGTTTTTAGGGTTAAATTAATGTGGGTAATAGAAACGATGTCGAATGGGGGGTTTAATGTGTGCTTAGCACACTCCATTCTTTTTAATTAGGATCAAAAGTGGACACTAGGGATATTTTTAGTAAAGGTCAGGGAATATTTAGGCTCAAACGATCCAAAGATGGCCTAAATCATTTCTTAATGCCAAATGCTCATGCAATTTTTAAAGCAAGTAAGACACATAAAATATCATATCAACTGTGGGAATTGTGGGGTTGAATGTTTAGCATCACTGGATTTCACATAAGCATTCGCTAAAACAGATGGTAGGGACAATCGAGATTAACATGCAGACACGGTTCGAAAGTGTGCTTAAGATATATTAGTGAGTAAAATCCAAAGGATCTAACTTATCGTGCAACTGACCCTAAGTTACAATTCAATGCAACAATCATGTTAAGACGGTTATTCATCATATTCTTGTGCATATTTTCTTGAAATGAAATGGGTGCTATAAACTTTATAAAACTATTCTAATCAATCCATAATTATGACTGGTGTAGGTGCATGAAGAATTTGGAGAAAATCAAGAATTTTCGCAGAATCAAGTAAATTCCATAAGGATCTATGGAAAAGTTATGTGGTTCATTGCATTAACTCCTCATCGACTAGTACTACCACACAAAGACTCGAGGAAGAAATTTTTAAATTAATATATATATATATATATATATATATATATATATATATATATATATAATAAAAATGAAAATTGGAGATGATGATGACACAATTGAAGATGGGTCCCCATAATGGGAACCCACGAGAATCCAATATTATAGTATTCGGGTCAAGGCAACATCTATGAAAATAAGAAAAATTGAAAAACAAGAAAAACGGGTGAGGAAAAGACACGATAGAGGGAAAAGAAAATTTTCCCCATCCTAAAAACGTAGCCCAACTCCACTCCTCCTTAGGCTAGGACCTGCTAAGACTCTGGGCTTAGAACCCTCCCCACAAACTTAATTTCCATTTTGTCCCCGAAATTGAGGAACATATGAGAGGATTGATGGGGAAGGACAAATATCAAAAGGACATAGCAGGCCCACCTAACGAAAGAGGAAGAAACTTGGCCTCGACTCATGGTGAGTCGAGAGGAAATAACGAACGAGGACGAAACTCGGGGATTGTATCAGGCGGCATCCCATAATATGTGGAGACATTTTGCCCCACCTGGTTGACCCAACCAAAGAAATCAGTCTGGTCATCACGCATTTGTGCCAACTACTGATTCGCCATATCAACTTCAAGGGCAATCTCATCCACCCTGTTGGAGATCGCCTCCAACGGATCCTCCTCTTCCTCGGGCTCCTCCTCGTGAGGAACCCTCTCTCGCGGCTGGAGAGCGTGCTCAAACAATAATGCCCTAGTAATAGCGAGCACCTTCCTAATCATCTTCGCATCTGGAGCCCACCTGACTCCAGCCTCATCACACAGTCTGGTAATCAAATGCGGGAACGCGAATCCCGCATTTGTTTTACCTTTAATAAGGGTCCAAATTTGGTCGTTTATCAGACAGCCAATATCGACAGACCCACCAGTCAAGATGGTGAAGATCAAAATTTCCTTAGCCCAAGACTCCGTGTGTTTGTGATTGGAAGGCATTAGTCGGGAACTGATAAATTTGAACACGGCTCTGGCCGTGTTCGTCAGGAAAGACTCCTCCATAGTGCGGGGACCAAATGGTGGGTTTCGGTTCTGGGTCCAAACCACACTAGGCATTGAGATGGTTGCATTAACCACCTCAACAGGGACAGGGGCAGAAAGGTGGCGGCTGTAGTCGTCGGCACCACTCGGAAAGTTAGAGGTGCCATAGCAAAGGTTAATGTCTTTGGACGTAAAACTACCGTCCACACCCCTAACACTAAAAACCTCTTAAACACTACCGTCTATGCCAATTTTCCCACTGGCATAGAATTCACAGACCATGGCCACGATGGCTGCGTCCAAAGAAGCAGTAAAAGGACCCCACCTACAAGCCTTGAAGTTATTGTAGAGGCCAAAGTCACTAGCCTTAAATCCCCTTTCAGGGACTATGGTCTTGAGAGCTTTTTGGAGTAGCTCTCCGACGCCTCAAAATAGATGAAGCGGTGGGCATCATAATCTTGCTCCTCTTCTTGGGAGTTGGAGGTGGATGGGCCGGTATTTCTACGCTTGGGGGCCATTTGGTTTTGGGGCACAAAAATTAACAGGCAAGAATCTACTCTTCTTAAAAATTAAAATTACAACCTAAACACTAAAGCATGCAAAAATATAATTTTTACGTAAAAAAACTCTAGCACCCTAGCATGCTATTATTTTTAATACGTCAAAATTGAAATGAGAGGGTGAGAGATACTTGGAATTGCAAGCTTTTGGAAGATGAAGAGGTTGCCGGATTTCGGAAGCCTTCGCCGGAAAAAATGGTCGTCACTCATTCTTCAAGCCTTGAGGGACTGAGATGAGGGTGAATGGGATGATGAAGGTTGAAGGAGAGGAGACCTAGCCTTGGATCTTTGTCGGATTTTTGAAGATCTTCGCTGGATTTTGTGAGTGAGAAGGAGTTCTTGCTACTGCTGCTTTGAGAGAGAAGAGAAATTTCGGAGTGATTTGTGCTGCTGCCCGTCTGATACTTAAAAAAGGGGACCTTGCAGCCGCAAGGTCCTTTTAGGCCAAGCCGGCGATTCGTTCGCCTGACGGTCACACTTCCTGCATTGAATAGGGCCTTGCGGCCTCGCAAGGTGCATTTATTTTGCTTCCAACCTTTTGCCTTGCGTTTGGTCCTCCCGTTACACATGCATGCCTTAAAATTCTACAAAAACTCTAAACTAAAATATTAGCAACATATAAATACAACACTATGATGCTTTTATCCCCCAAACTTGAATTTGGACATATTTAATTTTTAATTAAATGTCCAAAATTAAATAAGACAGAGAATAGTATATTTAAATTACACTACGAAAGCAAATAAAATTCATCAAAGTGGGTTGCCTCCCACCTAGCGCACTTGTTTAACGTCTTTGGTTCGACCTAACTGCAAACCTAATCATCTGGTGGTGCATTGTTAGCAAGACGAATAAGTTCAATTGTTCTTTCTACTGAAATGGGTTCAAGATATGGTTTGAGTCGGTGACCATTAACTTTAAATATTTTGTTGGTTCTTGAGTTTCTTATATCAATTGCTCCATGAGGATAAATTCGAACTATAGTGAAAGGACCAGACCATTTTGATTTCAATTTTTCGGGGAATAACCTGAGTCTAGAATTGAAAAGTAATACTATTAATCCTAGACGAAACATTTTGTTGGCTAATCCCATCTCATGGTATTTCTTGGTCTTTTCTTTATAAGTTTTAGCATTCTCATACGAATTTAACCTGTGTTCTTCTAATTCATTTAACTGGAACAATATATCTTCACCGGCCAAATTTAAATCTAAATTATGTTCTTTGACCGCCCAATAGGCTCTATGTTCAATTTCAATTGGAAAATGACAAGCCTTGCCATACACCATTCGGTAAGGACTCATTCCTATCGGGGTCTTATATGCGGTACAGTATGCCCACAAAGCATCATTAGTTTGGACTGCCAATCTTTTTGGTTTGGTCTAACAGTCTTCTCTAAAACTTCTTTTATCTGTCTGTTACTCATTTCCACTTGGCCAGATGTCTGAGGATGATAAGGTGTAGCTAACTTGTGAGTTACACCATATTTTCTAAGGACTGAATTTAGCAATTTATTAGTGAAGTGTGTTCCTTGATAACTAATTATGGCCTTAGGTACTCCAAACCGAGTAAAAAGATCTTCCACAAATTTGATCACGGTTTTTCCATCATTACTTTTGGTTCCAATAGCTTCTATCCATTTAGACACATAATCGACAGCAACTAAAATATATTCACAATTATTAGAAACTTGAAAAGGACCCATGAAATCAATACCCCAAACATCAAAAATTTCAACAACCATATTTACATGCAAGGGCATTTCATTCCTTTTTCCTATTCCACCTGTTCTTTGACACTTATCACAAGTTTTATAAAATATGACACAATTTCTAAAAACAGAAGGCCAATATAATCCAGATTGCAAAAATTTTCTAACAGTTTTATTTCCACTAAAATGACCACCACAAATTATTCATGACAAAATGCCATGACACTTTGTTGGTCTTTTTCTGAAACACATCTCCTAATTATAGAGTCTGAACACATCTTATATAAATGAGGTTCTTCCCAAAAATAATACTTTGCCTCTGTTAAAAATTTCTTTCTTTGATAGAAATCAAAGTCAGGATTTATGATATCAGACACATAATAATTGACATAATCAACGTACCAAGGATCTAAATCTTTGACTGCTCATAATTGTTTGTCGGGAAAGTCTTCATTTACAAGAATTGTATTATCAAAAAAATTGACGTTCAAGTAAGGGAGAAAATTCTAATATTGACAAATGGTCGGTGTAAGGGTAAAATAGGCAAGGCCTATTTTTACTTGTTTTCACCTTTCTTGGTCAAAATAGGTTTTTAAATTAGTTAGTGTTAATTTAGGACTTAATATATTGTGTTAGATTTAGTTTAGTTAATTTTTTGGTAGCAAAATCTTTTTGTAGATTTCGGCTACATTATTTTTAGTAACTAAATCTTGGCAAAAATCCTAGTCAAACCAAATCTCTTGACTTTCTTCATCATTGGTAAGAGAATCTTACAATTTTGGAAAGTTGTTGATTTTACCATTAAAAAGCTAAACCTTTTCCTTGTAGAATGTGGTATCTTTTGACGTGTGATTGTAGGGACTGCCGTATATATATTGAGGGCTGGAGTACGGGTTTTACAGAGAGCTTGTGAGACAGAATCAAGGCAAGACATCTGAGAGCAGAAAGCATAACATACAGAACCAGTTTTTCAGATAAGAAGCTCCATCGCTGAAGGCTGTCAATGTTGCAACATTGACAGTAACAACAGTTTTCTGGAAAAACTGTTTTGCTCTTCCTGTTTCGTGTTTAAGGAAGCTGAGTTTGTTTTTCTTCCCACGTTTTATTTAACTATTTTATGTGGGGTTTTTATTCTCCAAGATACATTGTCTTGTGAGAATTTTTGCTAGTGATTTCACTAAGTTTTTTTCAGTGTAAAACATTAATATTTTTAGCGAAATTTGTGTGGCCTTGAGGCTTGGTCTACAAGTATCAAACTTGTAGATTGTTTTTGGTAAAAACTTGAGTTCTATCTTACTGTTTGGTGCTGTGACAAAATTAATCTTCCGCTGCTATTATTTGCTGATTCATTGTGATTGCCATTGTAGCTACAATCACAGCTACATTGGTAATCATATTGAACTCTCTTGAGAATCCGGGTTTTCACGTTCTTTCAATTGGTATCAGAGCCTTCTCTTGATATCACTTAGAGTCGATTCTGGTTAAAGTCGTGATGGATTCTCAGTATGAGAACGTTGTTCGCCTCCTACTGCATTTCAATGCTAATTACTCTATTTGGAAAGTCAAGATGCGCATCTTCATCAAATCAATTGATGAGAGAGCGTGGCTTGTCCGCTTTTGAATGGATGGAGTCCTCCCAAAACAACAGATTCGGATGGTGATGTCAAGATCACCAAAGAATCTGAATGGACCAATGAAGATAGGAACACTGCATCCTTTAATTCAAAAGCCTTGTCTGCTATTTATAAAGCCTTAGATGCTAATATTTTTAGGGTGATAGCAAATTATGAATCTGCTAAAGATGTTTGGGAGGCCCTTCAGACCTTGTGTGAAGGACCCGGTTGTTCGTGTTCTAAGTTAAGAATGCTCACCACTCAATTTGAGAATACTAGAATGCATGAGTCTGAGGATATCATGACATATTATGGTAGACTTCTTGACTTATCTAATTCTGCACCTGCTTTAGGAGATCCTATTACTAATGAGCGTCTTGTTAGCAAGATGATGAGAACTTTGCCTGAAAGGTTCAATGTCAAGATATGTGCAATTGAATAAGCACATTATATTGACAAGATGAGTTTTGAAAGACTGGCTGGTATTCTTCAAAACTTTGAACTGAACCTAAATGATCAAATAAAACAAAAAGGCAAAGGGGCTTCATCATCCTCTACACCCATTGTAAAAAATATTGCCATGCCTGCTCCTATTGACATCTCACGTGGTTTGCTCGAAATTCAAAAAGATATTGAGGAGTCTGATTTTGGAGAAGAATCTATTGCTCTATTGACTACCAAATTCAAAAAATATTTGAAAAATAAGAGTCAAAATAGAACTCCATCATCAAGCTCGAAAAACAATTTTAGACGCCTCGACTCCAATGCGAATCCCAAGTCGCGCCCAAAGCAAGCTAAAAGACGACAAGCACCCGCTAAGCGTAGTAGCGAGTCCGAGTTGAACCGACAAACCCTAAACAGAATGAAAAGCCAAACGCAAAACCGAATAACCAAAGACTAAAATCATGAAGCAAATCATAAATGGGACCAAAGCCTATAGTTGTAAACTAAGGAATACAAGGCTGAGAGACGACTATCTCTCGACAAATCTACGACTCACGTGACGCAACATTGCGCACGTACAACAAACCATCGGCAACCTAAGGCCGGCGAAGCAACAAGAACCAACCTGATAAACAGCAACTCAACGGCTAAAGCATGCCGGAGGAACAATTCCACTAAAAGAACAAGATATCAAGTCCTAACAATTAAACCCAAGTCTCACGACTAATGTCGTCGGAGATGACAATACCAACAATAATAGGATGAATAAGCTAGAGCATACTCGAAATAACAAGGGATTAACTTCTAAAAAGATACAACAGCTCGACCAAGCAAGTCGGCTCCCAAAATGATACAATAACAGAATACTAACAATAAACTACCCAAGTAAAGTCTACGTAACTTTACATTCGTGTCTCACAAATACAAAATAACATAATAATAATAATTCCAAGCTTAGAGCCCGGAAGACCACCTTCTAGAAATCACTATCCGAAGCCGCCACGCGTACTAACGGGATCACTGCAAAAACTAAGGAAAACAAACACACGAAATGAGTCATAATGACCCAGTAAGTTACTAAATGCAATTGTATGGCATAGCATATCGTGGCATGGCATAATGCACCAACATATATAAAATCATGGTATCTTTATAGTCTACCAAAAATTAACTTGTATAATGTCATCATGTAACATAAACTGCATAACCACATAGCATGTTATCTTTCATATAGGTGCTTATACATAAGCACTCAAAATCAGGAACTGGGACAAGCCCTTCAATATTCAAACCAAGACCTGGGCCTAGCCCTTCAAATGATCATAAACTGGGTTTCATTCCTCAAATGATCACAACTCACCAGTTTTCTTTAATGAGTTCTGCGTTACATTCATCCGACTCCGGGGATGAGAAATGGGAGCTCGATATCAGGCTAGGAGCCGCTAATACGAGACCACATCCCACTATCGGCCAAATAGTGAGGAGAAAGGGTACCAATGCGGCGATTCATAGCGAATGTTTCCAAAGGCCATGAATCGTCCCATTGCCGACAAAACGACCAAGACGCCAGCTGGACTCAAAATCAAGATGATCAAGTAGATTATTTACTTGTATAAACCAATAAGGACCAAGTTCATCACAAAGAACTTATTAATTCAAGTAGGTCATAATGCTCTACAAAACCCAATAAACTATGCACATAAATGTACACACTTAGCATGTTCAACTAACTTGTACGTTTAGTTCAAAACCACATATTGAGGTATTCATAAACCTCAAGTCATCACCAATTCAAGAATAGCATATAAGCTCAACAATTCACAATATGAGGTCTACTATAGTCCTCTACTCAAAATTAAATCAAAGACTACTACTTAGTCTAAGAACCACCACAAATCAAGGCTTAGCATTTAGCTTCACTTAAAAGGCACACCGGACTTAGCCCAAGTCCCGCTCGTCATTTATAGTCGACATCCTCAAAACCCATCTCATGAATGACAAGACTACCTTGTAGTCTAAATCCGCAAGTATTTTCATATCCTCGCGACTAAATTCCTTATAGTGGACTCATCCAATAATCAATATTAATGGTACTCGAAACCAAGGGTTGGTCTCTAATACACCGTGCTCTACAAGCACGTTCTAAACAAATTCCCAATAGGTCTCTATAACATGAGTGTCTCCATTGGACACAACGAGATACACGGGCGCGTACAAACATAAGCAAACGAGACCCGAACATCGTAGGGTCTCAACCAAAGGCTTGTTATCACATTATTGGCCTCACAATGACTCCGTTGAGTCTTAATTCTACATTCCGTTCTTTATGTGTTTCATAGCCCCACAATTAAACATTTCATTCATATATATACTACAAAATCCCAAAGTTCATTCGGCTTGATTCCCAAGCCTAACAACCCCAAAAACTCATTATAATCATAACCAAACGAAACCCAAATGTTGTAGGATTTCGACCCGAGTTCTTTAACACAATATTGGACCCATTATTTCGACTCGTTGAGTCTAAAGGCTAAGTTTCATTATTTACATGATTCATCAATCTAACATTTGCACCCACATCAATTAACAAAAATTCTCCAATAGTTCGGGCTTGATTCTCAAGCCCTCAAATTCATAACCACCCCAACATAATTCATCCTCTTCACTTCATAACAATTTCCAAAGTAATTTGGACTTGATTCCCAAGCCCTAAAATTCACAAAATCTTAACAAAGGGATAACCCATTTCTCCCAACACAATATCCTTCAAAACATCCTCCTCAAGGCATTAACAAGTTCATAACTCCAAAGCCCCATTCACAAATTAGGCATATTACTCCACCATGAACTCCAAATAACATATGGGCATGATTTCTAGCATGCTCATAAGCCTAGAAACACATAATGAAGAATAATCACACACTTCAACAATCATAAAATTACTCTACAATTGTTCTTACAAGTTACACTTCCAAAAATCCCCAAAATTAGGCAAACATAGCATACAAGATGTTCATTGCCCACAAATAGCATATAGATTGTTTTCCTTAGGGCCAATGAACCAAAATCAAAAGAAAGTAACTTACCTAGCTTGAGTGAAAACTCAAGAGAACACAAATCCGATCGGTGAAGTCGCTCTCGTCGAGGGCTTACAAGAATCGTGGAGGAGGCTTGAAAATCGGGATGGATCGGATCGGATGAAGATGAGCTTCAAGAGTCTCAAGCCATGGAGTCTCTCTCTATAATACGTATGTTGGAGAGGAAGAGAAATGAAGAGTTTTCAAAAAGAGGTTTGGGTATTTATACCCCAAAATAAGAAGGGGACAAGTGTCACCACAATTAGTGGAGATTAGGGAGATTAATCCAAATCACTCAACACTAATCTAACCTTAATTAACTTCTAAATAATGTTAGGACATGTTTAGGGTTAAGTATGAGAGGGTTAGGGAGGTTTAAGATAGGGTTTAGATAGGGGTATGAATGGTACACGTCCAAACTCAAAACAGGGCAAAAATCCCGTAACATTGGTGAGGCGGGCGCCTCACTCCCTCCCATGCGGCCGCCTCACTTGCTCTGCACAAGGTTGCTCTCAGGAGTACTTGAGGCGGGCGCCTCACTCCATGCGAGGCGGGCGCCTCGGCTCCTGAACCTCCAAAACTTGGTCTAAACTTGATCTAAATGATCCCAAACTTATGGGCAACCATTCTAAGGTCTAACCCAACTCAAAACAAGTCTAAAACACACCCGAACAACTCCCGAAACAACTCGGAGCGAAACCGGGAAGGGGTGCAACAACGTGCAACCGGAACGACGAATGAACTCGAAATCAAACGAGCAATGAAAGGAGACTTTTAAGGCAAGTCTAAGGGCTAATGAAGAAGCTTAAATACTTCTAGGAAGTTGAATAACAACTAGGGAAATAAGAATCCCAAAGGAGAGGCGATTACGCGACTCGATTCCCGAACTACGCGATAGAGACGAACGCTATCTCCAAAACTTCCAAATCATCGATAGACTTAAGGAACACCTCCAACTTGAAGTCTAATGCATCTAAACATGTTAACAAACCATCTTAAAGAGGTCTAGGACCCAAACCGAGGTCACGAACACAAAACGGAAGTAAACCCTCAATCGCGTCGCATTCGACTATCGTTCGAGTCACGACTTGTGACTTTAGCAAGTCAACAACTATATGGAGTCTCTAAATAATGTTTTGGTCTTAATATGGTCTCTCAAACATATCTAGACCCTCTCGCAACCCAAACATACAGTCGACAAAGGAAGAAGTGCAAGTATAGCACGCAAACCGAGATAACGAAGGAGCGGGGCGTCACACCCTCTCCACCTTAAAAAGAATTCGTCCCGAATTCTAAATCATGATACAAACCACAATACATCAAGTTCAAAACCATCTACCTAGACTCGATCTCCGAGTCTACCACCACAATATACACGAGGGTTAAACTAATAATCTAATCGAATCCAGTCTAAGAATTCTCAAAGTCACAACAATTCTCAATAGACACAACAACCTGACTCATTGACTTCATACTTGACTCATACTTGAGTCGCGAATACATATACGAACCACACTAGACCAAACATGTAGGCAAAATCCCAAACTTCAACATAAGAACACATTCAACTACCGAAACTATTTGTTTCGGGGCACATCATGAAATTCAAGAACAAGGGGTTCTAACTTTAAGGAAATAATAATTGCCTATGGAGCAATTTACAAACAAATCAAGGATAAGCAAATCGGCATTTCAAACCATGCAAATCATACTCGCGATTCCCCATCGCGGTGAGAACACATAAGAGCACACAATGCCATGTTTTGAAAATTCTTTCCATTCAAGTCAATTCCATTTGGTAACGGGTGTAGTCAATTTCTACCATAGTTCATACCAATCCTAGTCCAACAACGAACCACTTTTGATCACCAATTTAGGGTACCGACTAAATTGGATACTCAAAAGTTTCCGTTGCAAGGATGCCAAGGTTCATGATTAAAAAGGTTTTAAGCATCCTTTAATAGTCTCCTATGCTAAGGAAATGAATGATCATGAGATAATAATGATGAAATAAGGATTTAATCTTTTAGGAATGTAAATGCATCACATTTATATTTCTTACAACTAATGCACACCGAATAAAATCGATCAAACAACAAGGTCTATTACCTTGGCAAAAAATCATAGCTACCACAACACTCGTATACCTAGTACACTCAACCAAGTTAATTTCTAGTAATCACCGCGAATCGACAAAGTTACTAATGCCCGAAATGTCTATACTCCGAAAAACTATCCTTTCTTGAGCTCTAGACCAAGTCTACAACCAATGCACACTAAGCATCCTAACACGACGTTAACGTCTCAATACTCACGGTGAAGCGTCTATCTCTCCCGTGCAACCGTGATTATCCTCTAAATCGCAACCTTCAACCTTCTCACAAGTCGAGTGTATATCTTACTCGCATAATAACCCTTAACAACAATATAGCGTAATATTACTCATTACATAAAACATATCCTCTTATAGAGTATACAAACATCATACCAAACCGATAAGTATCAATAAACAATTCATGCTTCATATATATATCATACATATGGCTACATACCCAAAACCATAGTCTTATATATATAGACTAAACAAGAATCCGTACACCATGTGCGATTACCTACCGGTAATTTACAAACAAACCATATCATATATCTATCTCACATTGGGGTATTATTCCCGATCAAGCAAATAACCAATAATACACAATACACCATATAATGTATGTATGAATGCACATGAGCTACCGATTAAAAACGTGTACTCATAATAAGGGTAATAGTAGCAACGATATAATTTACGTATATATATATACAAGAATATACCTTCCTAATTCGGATAGGCCTCAAAACTCCGCAATGGCCAACCGCCACACCTCAAACTCTAGGCCGTCCCACCACCGTCTCTCTTGGAGCCACTGGATTGTTGACTAGTACTCCCAGACTGATTAACCCTCATCTTCGGGCAATCCTTACGAACATGATCACCGCCACAAGCGAAACACTTTCCTGATTTACCCCAACATCTGTTCTCAGCATGTCCTGTCCTCATACAAAAATTACATATTAACTCGCCGCCTCGTCGTCTCCGACTTGAGGTAGGAACGTCACTCCGTCTACCAGTACGTGTGATTTCTTGATTAACTTTCTGAGGTGCTGCCTGCCCTCTATTACCATCATTGCCCCTAATAGTACTCGAGGCTCTCTTTTGAGCATACTCCTCGATGTCCAACTCCATTGCATACGCACGATCCACAGCAACTCGGTAATCTGTAAGTTGTAACGGAACGAGCTGCCTACGATATTTCATTTTTAGACCCTTCACAAACCGTTGGGTCTTCCTAGCCTCATCAGGTACTAAGTAACCACAATAGCGAGCCAACTCTGTGAACTTGCCGAGCCACCGTCATAGCTCCTTGTTCCAATGCCATGAACTCCGCTTCTCTTCTTTCTCGAACTACTGCTGGAATAAACTGTGCCATAAACTCCATCGTGAAGTTTTCCCACACTAGAGGCACTCCATGATGTCTCCAACTATCTCGTAACACATGCCACCAATGGTCAGCCGCACCAATCAATTTAAACACTGCTAGGGTCACCATCTCTTCTGACGTACAACCCATAGCTGCAAAGATCTTCTCCATGTTTTCTATCCAAAGTTCTGCTTTAGAAGCATCGGGTCCTCCATCGTAGCTCTCAGGTTCCAACTTCAAGAATCTCGCAAGAATGATAGAATTGTCTTCCATCCCAAACATCTGCTGAGGAGTCACACGCGGATCCGTAACATTCTCCCCTCTCTCGTAGCCACGAGTTGTACCCGAACGGGTCTACTAGAACTAGCTCCACGCCAAATTCCTGACATAATACGCCTACAAAGAACACTCAGCGTTAATAACTCAACAACAAACCCAACCCAACTAGGCCAAGGAACCTATCCTGGCGAAATAGCTAACCTATAGCTCTGATACCAACTGTGACAGCCCGACCCGAACCCCAATGCGGAATCCCAAGGTCGTGCCGCCAAGACAAGCTAAAAGACGAACAAGCACCCGCTAAGCGTAGTAGTGCGAGTCCAGAGTTGAACCAACAAACGCTAAACAAGAATGAAAAGCCATAACGGCAAAACCGAATAACCAAAAACTAAAATCTGCGGAAGCAAATCATAAATGGGACCAAAGCCTATAGTTTTAAACTAAGGAATACAAGGCTGAGAGACGACTATCTCTCGACAAATCTACGACTCGCGTGACGCAACATTGCGCACGTACAACAACCATCGGCAACCTAGGGCCGGCGAAGCAACAAGAACCAACCTGATAAACAACAACTCAACGGCTAAAACATGCCGGAGGAACAATTCAACTAAAAGAACAAGATATTCAAATCCTAACAATTAAACCCAAGTCTCACGACTAATGTCGTCGGAGATGACAATACCAACAATAATAGGATGAATGAGCTAGAGCATACTCGAAATAACAAGGGAATAACTTCTAAAAGATACAACAGCTCGACCAAGCAAGTCGGCTCCCAAAATAATACAATAACAGAATACTAACATAAACTACCCAAGTAAAGTCTACGTAACTTTACATTCGTGTCTCACAAATACATAATAACAGTAATGATAATAAACCCAAGCTTAAAGCCCGGAAGACCACCTTCTAGGAATCACTATCCGAAGCCGCCACGCGTACTAACGGGATCACTGCAAAAACTAAGGAAAACAAACACACGAAATGAGTCATAATGACCCAGTAAGTTACTAAATGCAAATGTATGGCATAGCATATCGTGGCATGGCATAATGCACCAACATATATAAAATCATGGTATCTTTATAGTCTACCCATAATAAACTTGTATCATGTCATCATGTAACATAAACTTCATAAACCATATAGCACGTTTTCTTTCATATAAGTGCTTATACATAAGCACGTAAAATCGTGGACAAGCCCTTCAATATTCAAACCAAGACTGGCCTAGCCCTTCAAATGATCATAAACTGGGTTTCATTCCTCAAATGATCATAACTCACCAGTTTTCTTTAATGAGTTCCGCGTTACATTCATCCGACTCCGGGGATGAGAAATGGGAGCTCGATATCAGGCTAGGAGCCGCTAATACGAGACCACATCCCACTACCGGCCAAATAGTGAGGAGAAAGGGTACCAATGCGGCGATTCATAGCGAATGTTTCCAAAGGCCATGAATCGTCCCATTGCCGACAAAACGACCAAGACGCCAGCTGGACTCAAAATCAAGATGCTCAAGTAGATATTTACTTGTATAAACCAATAAAGACCAAGTTCATCACAAAAGGAACTTCATCAAAGTTCAAGTAGGTCATAATGCTCTACAAAACCCAATAAACTATGCACATAAATGTACACACTTTACATGTTCAACTAACTTGTAAGTTTAGTTCAAAACCACATATTGAGGCATTCATAAACCTCAAGTCATCACCAATTCAAGAATAGCATATAAGCTCAACAATTCACAATATGAGGTCTACTATAGTCCTCTACTCAAGGTTAAATCAAGACTACTACTTAGTCTAAGAACCACCACAAATCAAGGCTTAGCATTTAGCTTCACTTAGAGGCACACCGGACTTAGCCAAAGTCCCGCTCGTCATTTATAGTCGACATCCTCAAAACCCATCTCATGAATGACAAGACTACCTTGTAGTCTAAATCCGCAAGTATTTTCATATCCTCGCAACTAAATTCCTTATAGTGGACTCATCCAATAATCAATATTAAATAGTACTCGAAACCAAGGGTTGGTCTCTAATACACCGTGCTCTACAAGCACGTTCTAAACAAATTCCCAATAGGTCTCTATAACATGAGTGTCTCCATTGGACACAACGAGATACACGGGCGCGTACAAACATAAGCAAACGAGACCCGAACATCGTAGGGTCTCAGCCAAAGGCTTGTTATCACATTATTGGCCTCACAATGACTCCGTTGAGTCTTAATTCTATCTTTCATTCTTTATGTGTTTCGTAGCCCCACAATTAAACATTTCATTTATATATACTACAAAATCCCAAAGTTCGTTCGGGCTTGATTCCCAAGCCTAACAACCCAAAGACTCATTATAATCATAGCCAAACGAAACCCAAATGTTGTAGTATCTCGGCCCGAGTTCTTTAACACATTATTGGACCCATTATTTCGACTCCGTTGAGTCTAAAGGCTAAGTTTCATTATTTACATGACCTTTCATCCATCTCAACATTTGCAATCCTACATCAACTAACAATAATTTCTCCAATAGTTCGGAATTGATTCTCAAGCCCTCAAAATCATAACCAATTAATCCCAACATAGATTCAAACCTCTTCACTTCATAACAATTTCCAAAGTAATTTGGACTTGATTCCCAAGCCCTAAAATTCACAAAATCTTAACAAAGGGATAACCCATTTCTCCCAACACAATATCCTTCAAAACATCCTCCTCAAGGCATTAACAAGTTCATAACTCCAAAATTCACAAATTAGGCATATTACTCCAATGAACTCAAATAACATATGGGCATGATTTCTAGCATGCTCATAAGCCTAGAAACACATAATGAAGAATAATCACACACTTCAACAATCATAAAATTACTCTACAATTGTTCTTACAAGTTACACTTCCAAAAATCCCCAAAATTGGGCAAACATAGCATACAAGATGTTCATTGCCCACAAATAGCATATAGATTGTTTTCCTTAGGGCCAATGAACCAAAATCAAAAGAAAGTAACTTACTAGCTGTTCTACACCAAAGAAAGCGAAGGAAGAAATCAATCGGTTGAAAACGATCCTCTCGTCGAGCTCTACACTTCTTGTGGAGGAGGCTTGAGCAAATGAGGGATGGATCATGGAGGATGAAGATGAGAGCTTCAAGAACTCAAGGAGGAACCATGGAGGAGGCTTATCCCGTTTTTGGAGAGGAGAGGTGAGAAATGAGAGTCAAAATCTGATTGCAAGGCTTATATTAGTCTAAAACTTGAGTGGGACAAGTGTCACCACAATGTGGTGCCTTTAAAATCTGATTTGGGCTTAATTAATCCACTCAATCACTCACTAATGCACTCTTAATCAACCCTTAAAACAAGTTAGACATATTAGGACACAAGTGAGAAGGGTTAGGGAGGTTTAAGATAGGTTTAGATAGGGGTTATGGTGTACAAGTCGTCCAATACCAAAACAGGGCCAAAAAATCCCGTAACAGGATCCTGTGGTTGAGGCGGGCGCCTCACCCCATCCCATGCGGCCGCCTGGCCTGTTCTGCACAAAGGTTGCTCTCAGTACTTGAGGCGGGCGCCTCACTCCATGCGAGGCGGGCGCCTCGGCTCCTGAACCTCCAAAACTTGGTCTAAACTTGATCTAAATGATCCCAAACTTATGGGCAACCATTCTAAGGTCTAACCCAACTCAAAACAAGTCTAAAACACACCCGAACAACTCCCGAAACAACTCGGAGCGAAACCGGGAAGGGGTGCAACAACGTGCAACCGACGAGCGAACTTCGAAATCAAGCGAGCAATGAGAGGAGACTTTTAAGGCAAGTCTAAGGGCTAATGAAGAAGCTTAAATACTTCTAGGAAGTTGAATAACAACTAGGGAAATAAGAATCCCAAAGGAGGCGATTACGCGACTCGATTCCCGAACTACTGCGATAGAGACGAACGCTATCTCCAAAGCTCCCCAAATCATCGATAGGCTTAAGGAACACCTCCAACTTGAAGTCTAACACATCTAAACATGTTAACAAACCATCTTAAAGAGGTCTAAGTCCCAAACCGAGGTCACGAACACAATACGGAAGTAAACCCTCAATCGCGTCGCATTCCGACTATCGTCGAGTCACGACTTGTGACTTTAGCAAGTCAACAACTATATGAAGTCTCTAAATATTGTTTTGGTCTTAATATGGTCTCTCAAACACATCTAGACCCTCTCGCAAACCAAGCATGCAGTCAACAAAGAAAGAAGTGTAAGTATAGCACGCAAACCGAGATAACGAAGGAGCGGGGCGTCACATAGGCAAAAGTTAGGGCATAAAAAAAAAATAAAAAAAAGAAACAATAAAAAGGAGAAATAAGGGCTCGCTAGGTTGAAAACCCAAAAGGGCAGCCTAGCCAAAAGTTAGAACACAAAAAAATAAAAAATAAAAAATCAAATCAATAAGGAGATAAAAGGAGAGGGAAGGCATTATTTGAGTCCTCAGCATACTACCTCCAGTCTTCAGTATACCAAAGGCTCGATTGACAGAAGATAAAAACCATGACAAGAAGCTCATATTAAAATACTAAAATATATAATATTATAAGTCCTCTGGTGCAACATAGGAATATTTATTAAGGCATCTAAATTATACATTGATTGCAAGTACATATCTGCATACTGCCTGTACCCCCCTTGTTTTCCCAGAAACTATCCCTTTTTTTTTGCAGCTTTAGCCCCAGAGTGGTCTATCAATGTCTGCGGCGACCACCGAGCCGGGCCCATATACTCCTTCTGCGGGGCGCAGAAGAAGCTCTAGTCTCACCTGCATGTGAGCCACCAGAAGTGTCCCGTTCTTCATCATCAGCGTCTCCATTCTCTTGGGCAGCCACATTGCTCATACCAGCTCCGTTATCCCTGAAAGCAGTACCCCATACAGGTGGGGGAGGAGGAACAACTATCTCTTCTTCCCACGGATTATCGTGCTTGCTCGCCATGCTTAGCCATGGAGGCTCATCTCCGCTAGCCCTCGAGGCCGTGCCCCCAGGGGGGGAGGAGGAGCGGCTACTACGGTTCCCATGGGTTATCTTTGCCTACTAGCATTGTTTAATCTGCGAGGTGCATTCTTTGGGACCCGATATTCGGTCCAGTGGGGTTTCGAGCATCAAGACCATGTACCACTTTGTCGCCTCCAAAGCCCGAGGAGCGACTAACCCGAGCTATCAATATCCTCGCCTATCTCCATCGGTGAGCGTCAACCCCGTTAGTCACATGGCGGTTCCTCGGCCGTTCCTCGCCGCGCGATAACACGGGGCTCCTCGGCCTACCATGATCCATGCCAAGTACCCATGGTACAGAAGCATATAATCAGCAAATGGATAGGCTACCTCCAGCCTCTCAGAATCCCGCTGCCACATGCCTTGAATAGTGAGGACCCAAGTCCTCGCCAATATTCTCCACCCCCATATATATATGGGACGAGTTGTGTCTGGGAACACCTGCTCTCTTCCAAATTGGCGTAAGATCCGGTCCGGTTGATAAAAGGAGGTCCGCTGTAAACCCAGCATGACTACTTGACTATATTAAGTGGAATGACGAAGGAAACACCGAATCTCCCAATGATGAATTACCCAGATTATGTCCATGGAGCCCCGACGGTAAAAATGATCAGCCCAATCAAACTCAGAGTAATTGGTCTGAGGAAGATGCCCGCGAATGCCATAAAGGGCTGGATCATATGGTGCTCCATGCGACACGGGAGCCAGAACCAAAGAAAGTGCTCTTCTAGCCACATATGGACCAGAATAGGGCTACCGATAGGGAATAGTTCTTCACCACTGGCAAAAGCAGTCAGGCCCACGAAGGTCTCCGCCAAAATCACCGGGACAATATTCAACCGGCGATCTCGAGCCTGTAATGCAAGGTCCACGACCCGCACATCAACATATCCGGGTGGACCCACTAACAGATATCTCCCTACAAAACAAAGAAAGAGCGCCGTCAGCCTACGCCGCAGGTAGTCTATGTCATCCTCCCTATATTCTGTGAAGACCCCAGGGAGGACGATTAAATTAAAAGTCTCTCCATTAAAAAAAACCTGGAGTAGCCTGACGGGTAGTGTGAAAGAGCTCCCGGATAGCCATGTATGGACGTCTTCTGTAGGCAGGCACTGCGATCTGACGAGAAGGTGCCACCCCCAGCATCGCACATAATTCTTCAAATGTGGGGCACATCTCATTCATGCCGAAATTAAACAGATGGTCCTGAGGAGACCAAAACCTGGCGGCTCCCCTTAGCATGTCTCGATTTATAACGATGTTCCGCCAGGACAGTAGGCACCTGAATCCAAAGATGTGATCAAACCAGTCCCGCTCGTCTCATCGCAGGGAGAGAATCCAGAAATCTAAGGCAGTCTCATAAACTTCAACTTCCAAAGCCGTGGGAATACGTGCGGCCATTTATGAAAGAGATGCAAGGGATTTTATAAGGCGAAAAAGGGCAACGATAGAGCAGAAGAGAGCCTGAGAATTGTAAAAGAGAAGGATGAATGAGCTGGTGAGAAAGTTGGCCAGTCTCCGTCAGTTTTTATACTGAAAACTGAAAAACGTGCAGAGTGCGTGAATAGTAATGAATAGTGGTTGCACATGAGAAGCCCATGGCGCCGCCATGAACTCCCCCTGGCGCCGCGCCATGTCCCCCATATGGCCGCGCCAGGTAACGTTTTACTGTGCTAAAAAACTGCTAGTATCCTGGTTTATTTGTCCGATCGTCCACAGCTCCTCTTGATCGCAAGGAAAGGGTAAGAGCTATAAAAGGAGGGCTATGAACACGGGTTTAATAGCCGCAATGCACAGAGGAAACAGGGGAAGGCGACCGTCTCTCCCTTCCCATGTCACCAGAAAAGCCCACTCCGATCCAAAGGTGTATTCTTATAAACTCTCTTTCCAAGAATACATCGTGCCATTACCTTTTAGATGTTTGGTCTAGCTTTATTTTTTTTGTGTATTTGAGTTTGCATGTGTAATATTTTGCATCATATACAATTATATTGCATTATATAATAATGTCTGTACATGTTTTTTTTTACATAATAAAAAAGAAAAGAAAAGAAAGACTAATAAGTATAGGAATCCAAAGCTAATGCGCTCGGGACGACTGGCTCCTATCAAGGCCACCACCCATGACCCAGGGACCCGTTGTGCCACCAGCTCTGTACCCCCGACCTCTGCCCCGGTCGCGGCTCGACTCGACATCATCATCATCGTCATCATCATCACCTCGACGTCTGGGCCACCGCACTACGCTGCTCCCCTTGCAAGAGAACTCATCGGCAAGCTTCTAATAAAGCTTGCTAATGCTGAAAAAGCCCCGCAACAGCTTCTTGTAGGTAGACACGTTCACCTATAAAAAAGGGTGAGACAAAAAAAGAGAGAGAATGTATTAGTCTCCAAAAAAATAATAATAATAGACATGCAAAAAAAAAGATATGTGTGCATGATAAAAAAAAATATATAAAAAAAGAGACAATAAAGGTAAAAGTGTCTACCGAACGAGCTGCTCAGGACCCGCGCCTCGAATCTTGACATCGGGAAGAACCTGCTTACCGTATGACCACCCCACTGATACTGGAAGGTAGAGAAGATATCATCGGGCTCTGTGAACATCAGGTTCTCGTCGAGAGATGAAGTAGAAGGCCCCGGTCCGCGGCATCGAATCCGCTGGGCACAGCAGAGGAAAAGGGGGATGCAAAGACGACCTCGTGAAATCCTCATACGCCATAATTGGAAAATATGTCGCTGCATGAGGTATTTCGCCAGGTATTGATACCTGTTTGGCAGCTGATCGGGCTCTATTACCCAGAAAGGAGGCCGAGGAGGCACTAGAATGCATCGATGTTGGCGATTAACCCGCCGCCCATGTATAAGGAATCCACCATAATGGAAACCATCAAGATCCGGCGGCTAAGTGCCAAAGCAACAAAGACATAATGCCCCTCCGGACCCTCCCAAGGAAGGAAGTGCAGCATGCAGACTCGAGCTAACAACTGCCGTTCCGCACTCTTTCCTTACTCTTGCAACCACCGTCTGGTCGGATAAACCCTGTTATCATCAACATACTGGGACAGGTATGGCGGCTGGTGAACTCGCTGAATAAGAGGACCCGGCGAGAAATGGAAAAATGAAAAGGCCCAGACCTGCAAAAAAAAAAAAGAGAGAAATATATATATATGTTATCAGTTAAAAAAAATTGAGAGAAATTTGTGCTGCGAAAAAATGAAATAAAAGAAAAAGAGAGTATATATATATATATAAAGCAGCAAAAGCAGGAAAAGGCATATACCTCTCACGCCGGGGCAAATCCATTCAGATTTGGCGAATCATTCCGGCAGGCCCTGTCCATGGAAGTATATAATTCGGTTGAACCTGCTTGTCCCCAGTCATAAGAAGGGATCCGCTCAAAATCAACCAAACAAGCCAGGACAGAAACTCACAGGGTGGTAGAGGAGTTTGCAAAGAGCGATGTGCCAAGAAAGAAGAATAAAAACGCTCTAGCCACTCGAGTCACGGCAGCTATATCATTCGCCGGCACCCGCCCGACATTGCTAAGAAGCCATTTCCGTACGCTGCTGATGAAAATCTCATCCGTCGATTTAAATTCTGCTCAAAGCCCAGGAGGTCCACCACCTCCTCTCTACGCCGACGGAGAGTAAAATCTGGGGCCAGGGTCTCCCCAACGCTGGTAGTAATGCCCGTGATCGCAGCGAAGTCGCACGGGGTCATGGTAGCCTCCTCCCAGCTGAAATGGAAGGTATGGGTGGTGTCCCACCAGAAGTCCCGGAGCACATCGAAGATGGGCAGGTAAAGTGGCGGAAGGAGTGCATGAAAGTGTTGAAACCAGAACCCTCCACCAAAAGCTATGCTGCCTCGGGCAACATGTCATAAATATCAACAACATTAGCACATGAAGCCCGCATCCTCTTAAATTTCCTGCGAAGCTAAAAAAAAAAAAAGGAAGAAGGGGGGAAAAAGGTAAGTCCACTATCTTTATCTTCCTTGTAAAGTCTTTAAATATGAATAGATAATAAACATGTTGCATGCATTATATTTCATAAAATTTGCACCATGCTAATAAAAAAAATCATTTTTGATTTAAATAAACACTTACCATTTTTTTCAAAAAACAAAAAATAATAAAATATACATGTACATAAAGACACATGTAAATAAACATTTAGTTTCCTTAAAAATAAAATAAACATAAAAAAAATGTGTGTATATTTTGTAAATATATGTTGTATTCTTTTACATTCCTTCAATAAATAAAATACATTTAAGTATGTATTGTAAATAATAATAAAAAGGACTATGTGTATTATTTTGCATTCAAATAATCATTTTTGCATCCTAGGGATCATAGAAATGCATGTTAGACTGCATTTATCATGTACATATAAAAATAAGAAAATATTCATGCATCATGTTAATAATCATCCTATAATTGTTCTGCATTACATTTGCATCAAATAAAGTAGTACATGCATTCATCATATGCATTTTATTGTCCAATAAGCTGCCATAGGGGTACGCTAAAAAGAAAATAAAATGCCACCAATCATGAAAATAAATATTTTTATGGCATTTGCTATGTCCCTGCAGTATAAGCATGCATGTAAAACAAATTTAAGGGCATGAAATATATCTGTTTTGTCTCATATTCATTCGAAAATATGCCCAAAAATGTGTTTCAGAAAAATTTAAATTGTATTCCGAAAAGGCCGTATCGTGAATATATTGCATGCAAAAATATGTTTTAGCGTAAAACATGCATCATGTAGCTCCAATTGCATTTATAGTATAAATCATGCATAGTAGGGTCAAATAGTGACAACTAGTTCAATCATGCATCGCAAAAATAAATCACGTAAATTTCATGCATCATTACTTAATTACATCATTTAGGCATAAATAGGACATGCATAAACATTATTAGTAAAGTCAAGAGTGCTCCAAAGATTCCAAACAGTGCCGAAAGTTAGCAGATCTGAAGTATATCCAGGCAAATCTAGAAAGAGAAAGAAACTTGCAATGGTAGGTGGAAGATTGGACACGTGAGTGCTCCGGTCTCACAGAATGTTGCCCCAGTCATTTGTGGAGTACCGGTACTTGATTTTATTTCGGATCAAGGGAGGAAACTCATTCCTCCCTTCATCAGATTCTGGGTGCATAGGAGTCTTCCCCTTCCTGGATCGAGAAGAAGACATCTGCTAGACAAAACATTAGAATTGGCGAAGAGAAATTGAGAAAAGGAGCGAAAATAAGAAGAAAATGAAAAAAAAAGAACGGAGGAGCAACAATGGTGGACGCTGAAGAAAGAAAGAGAGAAAGAAGAAAGGAGCAGTAGCTCCATCTCCCTTACTCCCCGTCCATAATAAGGGAGGAAAAGGGAATTTTTCCTTTTCCCCCCTCCAAAGTTTGAAGCTGCGACACTTAGGTCCTCAAGTTCCAAAATTTCGAAAATGGCTCATGAGCTTAATGGAAAGTTAACAAAATTAATTTGGTTAACCACATTTGGTGACCATCCATCCGAGGGCAAGGAAGAAATATTATCCCCAGCAGGTCAGCCGCAAAATAAGTAAAAAAATCTTTCAAGCGGCAGAAGAAAAAAAGAAAAAAAGAAAAAAAAAACAGAAGAAAAAAGAGGAAAGAAGAAAAGGAAAAGAAAAAAAAGAAAAAAAAGAAGAAAACAAAAAAAGAAAGAAGAAAGAAAAAAATAATAATAAAGTCCCTGGCTTGAGAAAGCAAGAGTGGCAGAAATATCAAAGTCAGCCGAATTCGCGGCAGCCACCCGGGCGCACAAGGTAAGAAAGGTAAAGTATTCTTACCCTGACTTTATAATAAATTCTTTTCTTAAAAGAAAGTTTTGTTTTTTTAAAAAATGAATATTTCAAAAATACAAAAAAAGATGAATATTTCAAAAATACAAAAAAGATGAATATTTCAAAAACACAAAAAAAAGATGAATATTTCAAAAGCACAAAAAAAGAGGAATATTGAAAAAAAAGAGAGTGAAAAAAAAGGGAAAAGGAAAAAGAATGATCCTTTTTTACAATTTTCGAAAAAACTTGAAGAAAGTTTTCTTTGTCGTGCTTGGCGACGGATTTTGATCGGTCGAGTGCAGTTTTCGGGAAATTTGAAAAATTTCTTATTATGCTTGGAAACAAGGTATTGACCAGCCAGAAACGATTTCGAAAATTTCTCTTAACATATTTCGATGACAGGTTTTGAACAGTTGGAATATGGTTTCCGAAAAACATTCAAATCTTCATACCGTATTTGGCGGCCCTTCTCTACCGTTTGAATACGGCTTTTTCGAAAAACACTAAAATCTTCTTCCTGTTGTGTTCTTGGTCGGGTTTTGACCCGAAAGACATGACATCCTAGTTGTTTGTAGTTTAGGTTTTTGGCCTGAACTACGTTTGGTCTGATTTCCTTTATTAAGGAATACGTAGGCATCCTACATTAGTAGGTCCGACCATCAGAGCTCTTCAAATTCATATCTGCTTAAAAACTACGATAACCTATTATAACCGACTAAATATGTCTAGGTTATGGAGTTTGGATATCATGATAAACTGTGCATTATAACTGTTACCTGTTGCATTTCTCTCCCGTTTTAATTGAACAAAATTGGAGAGTCTATTGTTTATCAACGATGTTCGTCTACTCAGTAAGCCTCGGGTTACCCGTAGACTCCATCATTGAGGGGCTCTGTAGACACCCCAATTTCGTACCCCTGATACATGACTATGACATGTGATATCAAGAACTGTTCAAACTTACAAATGCCAAGTTACATGAGTCGAAAATGCGAAAGGCAAAGCAGGATGCGCAAAACAGTAAATTGTGAGGGGTTAAAATGCCAAAAATGGAACTTAAACAGTAGCATGGCGCGGCCAAAAAGTAAGGTGGGCGCCGCGCCATGCCATGGTGGTGTCGGCGCCAAAGCAACTACAGTAGGCCTCAGACTTAATGCATTGTGCAAATCGCGAAGGCTGCTGTACAATCGGACGAAGCGGGCTGAGGGAATTTATAATTCCCGATGAGTCCTCCTCTCCACCTATACATTAAGGTGCTGGGCTCCCACTTCAGAAGAATATTTTGATCGACAACGAAACGCTGACAAACTCTCCGCGTTCCTTCGACGCCGAGTTTTAGTGAGAGGTGCGAGATAGGTGTGTGTAGCCCACCAAATCTTCCAAACCCCGTCCAAACTCCGCCAAAACACAAATCCACCGGTTAAAAGTGATCCCTAGCCTTTTAGTTAGGTATCCACTCCATTTCCCCGGCCCAAAATCCATAAAGTAAGCCGTTACTCTGCCCGAGTACTGAGTTGAAAAACACAAAAAGTAAGCCGTTATTCCGCCCAACCAAAAAGGCCAAAACCTTCCAAAATAAGCTGTCATTCTACCCGAGTGAATGAACCGAAATCATTCAGAATAAAGCAGTCATTCTGCCCAAATCACGTCAACAACAACAACAACAACAACAAAAAAGACTCCCTCTCCCTGAAGGACAGAGCGAGCACACTACCGCTCTAAAAGGTAATAGCCTTTAAGGGCGTTCTTTTATTTATTATTTAAAATTATTATTTTAAATCCAGCCCAATGTAGTCAATATAAGCCGTTGTGCTGCCCGGATTAGATTTGGAAATATTATGTAAAAGAGCCGTTATAATGGCCAAATATTTTTAAATATATTTGTGATTATTGTAAGGAAATGGCTGCAAGTTTGTAAATAATGTAGCCACGGATGTATTTGTTTTATTTTCCTGTCTTTTGATGCTTTATTCATTTGCTAAATAAATATAACAATAAGCATACTTTAGCCAAAAACTCTTTTTGTGACCGAAAGGGCGAGTTGGGTGCCTAGCACCTTCCCAACTCGTAACTTAGCCTCCGAACCCGTTTTCTATCTCTGGTTTTCTTTTCTTTTTTCTGGTTTTGCTTTATTTTTGCCTTTAAATAAAGATGGCGACTCTAAAACATTTGGATCCAGTGGGGCCTCGCAGCACTCCTTCTTTGCACTTTTCCGTTTTCCCCTAAAAAAGGAAGAATGGGAATGGAAGGGTGGTGTATTCCCATATCCTGGTATCTCCTAAAAAAGGGATAACTTGATGCGGGAAACCCAAAGCTCCCATAGTGATCCAAAAAGGGCCATAAGGCTATTTTTAATAAAATCCATAGTGGGGGCGTCACAACATCCTTTTTTGCACTTTTCCGTTTTCCCCTAAAAAAAGGAAAATGGGAATGAAAGGGTGATGCATTCCCATATCCTGGTATCCCCTAAAAAAGGGATAACTTGATGCGGGAAACCCAAAGTTCCCATATTGGATCAAAAATCCACTAAAGGCAACCGAGACGCATTCCAACGCGCTATCTTAGACAGCACTCCTCTCGCATCCGCACGTGGAACCCACACAAGCGCATGTGCCTTCGCGTGATAAGCACGTGGATGTCAAGGACCAGGAAAGAAGTCACCCGATCAGGATAACCCGGGGTAAACTTCCTACATATAACCCGAGCAAGAATCTTCTTACCAATCTGACCGGGTAGAAATCAAGGCTGCTCGAGGACTAATCGCCTGATAACTCTCGAACCCAAGATTTAAGCCGTGACTTTGTCAGTTACGCGGCTAGCCTCCATTTATAGTCATAAAGGCCTATGATCTCTCCATAGTAATGATTCAGCCCGGATTTCACTCCCAAAAGGGCTAAATATATCTTACAATACTTCATTTCAAAGGTATGCTCACTTTTATACACCGAAACTCTATCACTTTGCTTTCTACAACCTAAAGATTTACTCTCACACCTGAGGGATTTTGTAAGGCCCTGCCTTGCATACCTTCTAAGATTTTCTTCTTTTGACAGGGTTTTCACAAGATCATACCTTTACATAAGCCCAGATATCCTACAAATCATAGGGAACGACCCAAGACCAAATTGTGTAGCATCAGTTTGGTTCCATTGTCAGGAAACAAAAGTCTTCAATTCATTTCATTGAAATCTTTATTAGCATTGCTACGAACAGTAAGGGACATGTTGGAGCAAGTGGAAATGTTGGTGGGGATGTGCCTGTGCACCAAGGAGATTGGCCACGAATCAATAACCGACCCGAGGGGGTTCCCCAGCCTGATCAACTTCCAAGAAATGGGCTTCCTCCAATAGGTGGGGTAATGACCAGGTCCCAGGTAGTAGCTCATTATGCACCAATAGGCGAGGGTGGTTTCATCCCAGTGAATGATACACCTCAGCCCGATTTGAGAAATCAGTTACAACAACAAAGGGTCAATTCGGTTGAATTACGTGATCAACTAAATCAACGTTGAGAGGCTGCTCGACTTAATCCGATGGCAGAACCTGTCCCACTGAATGAGAAAGCACAGGCTTAGGCTCTTCGCAATCAGGCTCAATATTTGAACATGATATTCATACTAAACCAACAATTGGCCGCGTTTGGTCATCCACTAGTTCCCATAGAGGAGCAGTTAATTCCAGTCGTGCCCGTAGTGAGTGCTCCAAAAATGGTGGAAAAGGTGCCTAGTGTTAGCGGCCATGCCCCATAGAGACCCCTTTTGGCCATCGATCAAGCACCAGCTCGAACTCGAGTAAAAAGTGGTGGTAGCCATAATCAAGGTACTTGTGTAGTTGAGATCCACGAGGAAAGGAGTGGACAAGAAAGACACCGTGCCAGAGAGCCCAATATGGTCGCTAAGTCACAGCCTTGCAGCATGTGAAGCCAAAGAGATGAACATGAATGCTCCTATCACTCTCGTTCTCATTACTCTCATCAATCTCATCGGATATCACCTCATCATGGGCATGACAGACGAGAAGATCACCATGAGGCCCTTAGACCACTGTGGGTGCCCCGGAATGCTCCCGGACCCCGCGCGCCCTTTTTTAGGGGAACGCGGCATGCGGAAGGACATCACGCTTTCCATTCCATCCTCCCTTGTTTAGGGGAAGACGAAATTAAAAGTGCAGAAAGAGTGTTGTCAAAAAGCGCGTTGAATGCGCCTCGGTCACCGAGTGTGCTTTAGTCCACTATGAGTGCTTTGGATTTCTCCGTATCTCATCCTCCGTTGTTTAGGGGAAAACAAGATACAAAAAACGCATCACCCTTTTCATTCCCATCGTCCCTTGTTTAGGGGAAAACAAAAAAAGTGCTAAAAAAGGATGTTGCGAAGGCGCTTCGGAACACGCCCTGCCTCACTGTGGACTTGAAAATCGTCCTAGGCCACTATGAGTGCATTGGATTTCTTTGTATCTCATCCTCCCTTGTTTAGGGGAAAACAAGATATAGAAAATGCATCACCATTTCCATTCCCATCATCCCTTGTTTAGGGGAAAACGGAAAAGTGCAAAAAAAAGGATGTTGCGAGCCTCATTATGACCTTAGGTTTATTTTGGATCGCTATGAGTGCTTTGGGTTTCTCCATATCTCATCCTCCCTTGTTTAGGGGAAAACAGGATACATAAAATGCATCACCCTTTTCATTCCCAACGTCCCTTGTTTAGGGAAAACGGAAAAGTGCAAGAAAAGAATGTTGCGGGCCTCACTGTGATCCAAAATGCTGTAACAAAGTCGTCATATTTATTTTAAGGAGAAATAAAGAAAAACAAAAAATAAACTAGAGTTTGTAAAAAGGGTTCGGGGGCTAAGTTACGAGGTGGGAAGGTGTTAGGCACCCAACTCGCCCTTTCGGTCTCAAAAAGAGTTTTTGGCTAAAATATGCTTTTATTACATTTATTCAGCAAATAAAATAAAGCATTTAAACAAATATATCTATATCTATATTATTTACAGACTTCAGCCGCTTCCTTCCAGTAATTACAAATATATTTAAAAATATTTGGCTATAATAATGGCTCTTTTTAGTGCTATTTTCTATATAAATCCGAGCAGCATAACTGCTTATATTTTTACATTGGGCCTGATGAAAATAACACTTTTATACAAAAATCTCTTAAAGGCTTACCTTTAATAGCGTAGGTTGTGCTCGCTCTATCCTTTCGGGAGAGGGAGTCTTTTTCTGCTGTTGTGATTCGGGCGGAGTAACTGCTTCCGAAAGCTGCTTTCAAGCACCGTGAAATGGGCGGAGCAACTGCTTGTGTTTTTGCTGTTGTTTGTTTGCTGCTGGCGGAAATCGGGTAGAGCAACTACTTGCTTATGGCGGATTTGGCCTCTGGATTCGGGTAGAGTAACTGCTCACTTTTGGATTTTTGGACCGGAGAAATAAGGTGGAATCCTAGCTGGAAGGCTAAGATTCACTTTGACTTGTTGGATTTAAGTTTGGAGGAGATTTGACGGAGCTTTGAAGCTATTAGGAGGAGGGGTACTCTCTCTCGCTCACTGCGTAAACTAAACACGGTCTCTTTTACTGCATGAACTGTGTGCGGAGTGAAATCATGTTTCCCTTTTTCTGAAGCCGGGTACCTCTATTTATAGCTAGGAGTGGGGATCCCGTTGGCATTTTGAGTTTTCTTTCTGTGCTTTATCAGCTTGTACCACACACTTGAGAGAGTGTACCGGAGGTAAAGTGCTACAGTACATAAGCACTATGCTGGCGCCACCCACATACAAAGTTGGCGCCGCGCCTGGTTCCCCTATGGGGGGCACCAGGTTCCAAACTTAGGCCCCTTATTGACACTTTGGCCCCTGTATTTCAATGTTTTACGCATCCTGCTTTCCTTTTTGCATTTTTAAACCCTATAACTTGACATTTGTTATGTTTTAACAGGTCTTGATATCGCATGTCATGTCACATACCAGCGGTACAAAATTGGGGTGTCTATAGAGCCCCTCATTGATGGAGTTTACGGGTAACCTGCAGCTTACCGAGTAAACGAACATCGTTGATAAGAAATAGACTCCCTAATTTCGTGGAAATTATAATGGGGAGTGATGCAACAGGTAGCAGTTATAATGCGGCAGTTTATAATACATGTCAAATCTCGCATATCCTATACATATTTAGTCGGTTGTAGCATGTTATTGTAGTTTTTAAGCAGATATGTAAATTAAGTGATCTGATGGTTGGACCATCCGAAGTAGGCTACCTACGTATCCCTTAATAAAAGGAATCAGACCAAACGTAGTTCGGCCTGATGCAAACAAACAACGCTTGGTGGAATACCAAGATCAAACATCGCATCCTCAAAGGGTCGAACCCTTTACCGAACGTGATGGTGGGATAGATCGCATCCTCCGGGTAGGGCCTTTCATCGGAGTGCGATAACCTTTTCACTGGCCCGGGGCACTCGACCCCCTCACAGAAAAGGTTGAACACTTAGGTGGAACACATCATAAAACATTGCATCCTCAGGGGTGGACATCCTTCGTCGAATGCAATGGTGGGATAAGATTCAAGTTTGATCATTCGTCTCGGTGTTACGCCTCGTGAGGAGATCATCCTACTGTTGGTCCCAAAATAGGCTCAATCTAGGCTAGAAGGGGGGGGGGTTGAATAGCCTAGATATGTTTCTTAAAAAAACTTTTCGAAAACACTTCTTAATGATTTCTTGGAAGGTTTGAATAGAAGTGTTAAGGTAGCGGAAACAAAGCAGAATCTGAACTATCAAGAATGCAGTGAAGGTAGTACAGATTCTGAAGCAGTTAAGCACAAGCAGCTAATGAGAAAGATAAGAACAGTTCAGATAGCACACAGGAATTTGAAGTGGTTCGTACTGTGAATAGCACTACATCCACTACCAAAGTGGTTAGCTTTGGATTTTAAAAGTGCACTTGTTTATCCACTAGGTTTATGAGTAAGATCTCTAATGGATCGTGTACAAAATAAGTTTTTAACCAAGTGTATAATGGTGAGAGAGACAATCAATGATTAATTGTTCTCTTCACGTGCATAATTAAAGAACAGTTTAAAGGCAAACTAAATGAAGCTGAAAATGAATTTAAGATGGCAGATCTGCAGCTTCAGAAAGTTTGGTGAAGTGTTAGTCCTTGTCCTTTGATCTCTTGAATGCTTGAGTGTTGAAGATGAAGCTTGAGAGTTTAATGCGCAAGAGTTGTTCTTCAGATCTTCAAGACTTGAATAAATACCAGGAAGAGATCTTTGGACCGTTGGACTGAGACAGAGTGAACTGTGTCCAACGTTCTTTTGTATTGAATGCAATTCGGCGCTTTGGGAGATGAAACAGCCACAGTCATCAGAGATGCAGTGTGTGCAGAGAAGACATTCCCAAATAGAGTAAGGTTTCAGATTGCAGGCTCTGTAGCTTGGAAAGTCTTCTTAGCCAAAAAGGGTAATGTCTTCAGTCTTCAGGTTTCAGGAGACAGTCAGGACAATTGTCAGCATGTAGAGTTGACTTCTTGAAAATGAAATCTGATGAAGACATAATGACTAGATATTTTCGAAAATATCTAAATAGGTGTACACGTGTCATAATTTCGTGATTTGGCCAATTTTGATTTTCCGTTCTTTGAGCAGACTTCAAAGTCTGCTGTTCTTCCAAGGCTGCTGAAGAAGCTTGCAAAACCGCGCCTAAACTAACACTTAAACAATTCTAAACACATTGATTCTAAGACAGTTGCCACACTAATCGGTACGCAGACCTTTTAGCCACTGTACAATAGAATCAGAGGATGACTCAACCAAATCTAGAATTAGGAATCAACAATCTCCTCCTATTTGGTTGATGTCATCATCTCAGCTACTAGCAGACTTTGAATCATGCACTGAGATAATAACATGTCTTAAAGATTTTTATTAAGAGCAGACATGCCTCTCATAGCAGAAGCCTTAGTAGAGAGATAGCTAGACTAAGTACTTACAAGAGAAAAACATTAATGTAAAGTACTAAGTTGAGCAGTGTTTAAATATTGAGATAAGCATACATGCAACATATAAAGATTTAAACACGAAGTTTAAATAGAGCAAATAATATCAAGATAAAGCGATTTAAACTTTGAAAGAAACTGAAGTCATCTGCGATTAAACAAGCTGTTTAACAACAGAAGTTTTGGTAGAACAACAGAGTTTAAAAACAAAGATACATAACTAAATACCAACAGATTCAGAATAGATTGGGCTGAGTGCATCGTCGTTCTAAGTAGTCTCCAACCCAGACTTTGATTCTGTCATTCAGGCGTTCTCGAAGTCGGTTCTGTTCTTCAATCAGGGCTTGATTCAAAAAATGAGTAGCTCTCTCCTCCCTGATGGCACCAACCCTACGCTGTTCAGCAGCAGCAGCCCGTGCATCTACTTGCTCGACGAGGCGAAGATCAGTGAAATCAGCAACCTCCCGTCTACGAATAATTGCCCGTGCCATGCCGGTCTTGAGCTCATCGAAGAGGGCACGAATGCTGATCTGCTGAGAGTGCAGCATGCCTATCAGAGCAGCCTGTTGATCTTGAACCAGGAACCGGTGAGTAGTGAAGGCTTGAGCAGTGTCGTTCACCAGTTGATCAACAATCTTGCCGATGTCGAAGATGGTGGCATGAGTAGCGTTGAGGCCATAGCTGAGCACCTCGATCTGCTGTGCCATAGAAGATACAGTGGTGTTGAGCTGAGCGAGCTGGTCATTGTTTGCCCAAAGAAGATCAAGAAGGGCAGGATCAACAGTGTTTATTGGAAGGGAAGAGGGGTTGAGGTTGATGGAGATATGGGTTGCCGAAGGGTTAGGAACAAAGTGTGGAGAGGAGGAAGAAGCAGCAGGGTAGTTAGCAGCAGACGTTGCGGGTGGAGGAGAAGATGGTTTGGAATCAATTTAAATGTCAGTGGCTAGGCTACTGACAGAGAAAGAAGAAGAAGAGGAAGAAGAGGCTTCTAAAAGGTAGGAGGGAAAAGGATAGTCGGGTAGAAGAATGAAGTTAGGAGGGGAGGTAGAAGGATAGAGAAGGTCGAAAATAGAAGAGAAATCAAAAAGAAAGGAATGGGTGGCAGAAGAGATGGAAGGAAAGAGAATTTGATATAGGTCAGTAGAGATGGAAATAGGAGTGATGTATTGAGAGATAGGAGGGAAGATTTTTGGTAGAAAGGTGGTTTGGTAGAGAAAGGTAGATATATGAGGGGCAAGAGGAGAGAAGTGTTCTGGCATAGAGAAGGAAGTAGAAGGGGTAGAAGGAGTGGGAATAATGGCTAGGGAAGATTCAGGAGGAAGGGTGGAGATAGGTTCGGGAGAAGATGGTGGAGAAGAGATAGAGTCGATGGTAGAAGAGGGCGGAGAAGAGGGTGTTGGAGCCGTAGACTTCTTGCGAAGTCTGCGTTTCTTCTTCTTAGGAATAGGTGAAGAAGGCTCCTCCTTAACAACAGCAGGGGTTGAAGAGGAAGTAGGGGAAGAAGGAGGGGTAGCAGCAGGCTCCTCCCCAACAGCAGCAGGGGCTGTTGAAGAAGAAAGGAAGGGGGAGAAGAAGTGATAGGAGATGAAGGTGGAACGAAAGGGATGAAAGGTTCTGAGGGTTTGGTGCGTTTGGGTTTTCACTTTCGAGAGCGGAGAGGAGCAGGGTCTGGTTCAGCAGCCTCAACAGGCACAGGAGCAGGAGTGGATGAGGCAGCAGTCTTCCTTTTTCTTGTAGCTTGGGGGCCAGCAGGGTTGGCGGTAGCAGTGTTTGATGAAGCGGTTTTCCGTTTCTTGGGAACGGGCTCCTCCTCAGCAGAAGAGATCTTCTTCTTCTTTTTGTGAGTTGTGGAGGGAGCAGGATCAGCAACCTTGCTGGAGCAGCCTTCAGCAGCAGCTTCCTTGGAGAGCTTCTTGCTCAGCTGCTTGGCCATGAAGACATCCACGGTTGTCTCAGGATTGATTCTGATAACTTTAAGTGGAGGGGGGTTCAAGGCATGGACGATGACCAGAGGGTGAAGACCTTGCTGATCTCTCTTCTCATTCTTCAGCTTGAGGGTGTTAATGATGAAGGTGCTGGTGAATTGGATAGATTTCTGAATTTTCTTCTTCTCAAAGGCAAAGATGCGTGTATGAAATTACGTGTTTGACCGAAGAAGAGTATTGAGAAGACGAACAAAAGGTCGCTTCTGCTTGAGAGAACCTTTGACTGCTTCTACAGCATCGCACAACAGCTCAAATAGAATCTGTGCCCAGTTGAGTCGAAGGTTGAGAATGACAGCAGACGTGTATTCCAGCTGGTCTGAAGTCATAATGTCGTGGGTGCCGTTCTTGAAGATCAGACTCTTGTCGAAAAGATGATTGATGAAGTAGACATCATCTTCGAATAGAGTCCTCTTCATCTTAGCAGCAGCCTCCCTTTGAGTATTTTCTACACGCATATAAGACCAAGTAGTGGCCTTTTCAGCATCTGTCAGTGAAGTGGGCCAATCGAATTCCACGCCAATAATCTTGGCGATTCTGGAAGCAGTGATAGTGATGGAGACGGTCCTGACAATGGTAGTGATGGACGTTCTGGATTCATTGATTGTAGCCTTCTGGAAGAATTCTTCCACTAGGAGATAGCTGAAGTCGACATCGTCAAGAATGAACAGAGGCAGAATCCCAGACTGGTTCAGGTCATCCACAATTTTGACCCCAGAAGCATAAGCACGAACAGACGGTTCGTCAATGCACATCCCTGGATGATACATAGTTGGGGGCAACGATGGAATCTCAAGAGTTGGATTCTGAGCCTGTTCAGGAACAACAGTTGAAGAAGAAGTTCCAGGCTAAAGATTTTCAGGAAATAAATTAGGGCAAAATTTCAAGAACTTGAATTAAGAACGAAATATACCATTTAAGCCCTAGAAATTCTTTAGACAACACATGAAGCGTCTCATGAATCTTAACTAGAAAACTGAAATTTATGGTAAATGTAGCCTCCCCCTCGCCGTCTCCCCTATCATTCTTAATTCCTCCTTCTTCTCATAAGGGTGAACCGGCCCTCAAACTCACTGATGATGTCGTTCATCACCTAGCAGCCCCTTTTAAGCACACGTTGATTGGGAAATTCTCCCATGGTCGCCCGTCAATGGAGGCTACAAAGAAGGCTTTTCACACGTTTGGGCTGAAAGTAGGTTTTACAGTTGGTCACTTTGATGCTAAACACATCATCATTCAAGTCCAACATGACGAAGATTATCATCGGCTATGGATTAAGGACCATTGGTACCTATGAAGGTTTCCAATGAGAGTTCTAAAGTGGACCCCCCGATTTCCGACCTGATATTGAAAGCCCTCTTGTTCCTGTTTGGTTTGCCCTTCCAAATCTCCCGATTCATCTGTTTCATAAGACCGCCTTGTTCTCTATTGCCAATCTGTTTGGAAAGCCATTAATGCTAGATCATGCCACGATTAATTTTACTCGGCCAAGTGTTGCTCGCGTTTCTGTGGAGATAGATCTTTTGAAACCAGTTCCTAAGCGTATATGGATTGAGAATGGGTCTCAAACTCCGGGTTTTTGGCAATATCTTGAAGCTGAAAATCTAATTCCTTATTGTAGCCATTGTTGTCGGCAAGGACACTCGGAGGACAACTGCAAGATTAAATATCCTAATCATGACCCTAATGTCTCGAAGCCAGCTGCTCAATGCCCCCCAAACCCTAACTTTTCGGCTCAAAACCCTACTCCTATTCCAAACCCTAATCATAATACTTTGAAGGCTGCAATTAATTCTCGTTGGACTCCAAAAAAAGGAGATAAGGGTAAGAATATGTTAGTTGATCCACCTAATATTGATGAGCGCAATAATGTCAGCTCGGTTCCAAAACCCACAGTCATATTAACTGACTTGAATGGCACGGCTAATCCCTCCAATCATAATGGAAGTGATGATAATGTTGATAATGGGAATTCTGCCCAGGTGAATGACGAGCATGTGCATGTGCATATTATTGATGATAATTCAGGCCAGAATGATGATGTTATTCATGTTGATCTTGCGGCCCAAGGCAATGAGGATTCAGCTACAGCCCACGTTGTTGATAAGTTCGTTCATGTTCGTGTTGTTGTGAATAACTCTGGCCAGAAAGACCCTGATTTGAATCGGGCAGATGTGGATATGGTTTCGGAACATACTGATCAAGTTGTTGAAGATCCCGAGCCCCTCAAGACCTCTCAGCCTTCAAATAGCACGGATGCCCCTTTGCAATCCTTCAATCTCCTAATAAATTTGCAGCCTTAGAGGTTATTGAAGAGGAAGACCCTTGTACTAATTTGTTTGAAGCTTTAAACCTGGATGTTCCTATTAGCTCGAAGAAGCAACCCGACATCCCTCCTACGGATCGTCTCACTCGTCGGCAAGCAGCTAAGCAATCCCAATCTGTTTCTTCCTCTCTTTTTCATGGATCTTAAAACTCTTTTTTGGAATGTGCGTGGCATCGGGAACGATCCCACTATTGCTCGTTTAAAATTTCTTATTCGATCTCATAATATTTCTTTATTTGCTATCAGTGAACCAATGGTTCCCAGGGATAGGATGGATTTAATTCTCAGGCAGCTTCATTGTAGATTCGGCTTCACTAATTTGTCCGGCTCTATATGGGTTTTTGTTAAGACAGCTTTCACGTGCCATATATATTCCAACTCCGTTCAGCAGCTTACTCTTCGCCTCAAGCATTTCTCATGGCCTTCTCATATTTATGTTACATGGGTTTATGCCAAGTGTGATATTATTGATCGTCAGGATTTATGGAATGAGCTCATTGACATTAGTACTTCTGTGGGAGATACTCTGTGGCTAGTCGGAGGTGATTTTAATAACATTTTGCATCCGTCCAAGAAATCTGGTGGTAATGGATGGGACCGTAGGGGGGCTCTGGATTTTCACTCTTGTTTATCGGCATCTGGTCTCTCGGACCTAGGTTTTTCTGGTACCCAATTTACTTGGTGGAATAAACAGGATGGTGGTTCTACTATTCTTCAGCGTATCGACCGTTTCTTGGGTAATTGTGTGTGGCTTCACATGTTTCGTTCGTCTTCTGTTCAGCATCTTAGTCGTACTTGCTCGGATCATGCTCCTATTTTGCTTAACTATTCCTGGGGTTCTAGATTGCAGCCTACTCCTTTTAGATTTCTCAACACATGGACTTCTCATTCCACTTTTCAGGATGTGGTGTGTTCAGCTTGGGGCGTTGCAATTTCGGGTCGGCCTATGGTTAGGTTTGCTCTCAAGCTCAAGTCTGTCAAAAATGCCCTTTGTACTTGGAATAAAAAAGTTTTTGGTAATATTTTTAATTCCCTGAAGGATGCCGAGGTTGAAGTTATGGAAAAGGAATTATTTTATGAGCTCAACCCTTCTCCCGATAATCGCTCTGCTCTGATGAAAGCTCAAGCTGATCATAGATCTTGTCTTTCTCGTGAGGAAGCCTTTTGGAAACAGAAATCGAGGATTAAATGGTTGCAGGAAGGCAATAATAATTCCAAGACCTTCCACTCTTCAGTTTTGCAGGCTCGTCGTCGCCTTTATATTCATGCTATTTGTAAGAGGGATGGTACTATTCTGGATCAGGAGAAAGATATTAAGCAAGAAGCTGTTGATTATTTTGAGGAACAACTTTCAGCTAGTCATCTTTGTGATAATTCCATGCTGAATGTGATTCCTCATCTTATTTCTGAAGATTGGAATACGGAGCTTTCTGCTGCGCCTTCTTTAGTTGAAATTTAGTCCACAGTTAATGCTCTTAGTGGAGATAGTGCGGCGGGTCCAGATGGGTTCACAAGGTGTTTTTTCTCATCTTGCGGGGATATTATTGGAGAAGATTTGCATCAGGCTATTCTGGAATTCTTCGCGGGGTTTTCTTTTCCCCGCTCCTGGACTAGTACCCTCATTACGCTTATTCCTAAAGTGGACAACCCCACTTCTTTTAAGGATTTTCGCCCTATAAGCCTCTGTAATTTCTGTAACAAGGTCGTCTCTAAACTCCTGGCTTCGAGACTCTCCAAAATTCTTCCTTTCATTATTTCCAGCAATCAAAATGCTTTTACTAAAGGCCGGGTTATTCAGGATAATGTTTTGGTAGCTCAGGAGCTTATGTCTTTCTTGGGTAAGAAGGTTTCGGGGGCCAATATGGTTTTAAAATTGGATATGTCTAAAGCCTTCGATAGGGTGTCTTGGTTTTTTCTCATTTCGGTGTTGCGTAAGTTTGGTTTCAGCGAGACGATTATTGATCTTATTTGAAGAATCATTTCGTATAATTGGTTTTCGGTCCTTATTAATGGGTCTTCGTCCGGTTTTTTCCATTCAACTCGGGGGCTTCGCCAAGGGGATCCGCTTTCTCCCAGTCTCTTCATTATTTCTGCGGAGGTCCTTAGTCGCAGTCTTATTCATCTTCATGCTTCTCATCCTTCGTTGGCTTATTCTACTGTTAGTGGTTGCCCGATTGTCTCGCATCTTGCTTTTGCGGATGACATTATTATTTTTTGTAATGGGCACAATCGGTTGATTCGTAAGCATGTGGCCCTATTTTCGGAATATGAGAAGGTTTCGGGGCAGTTAATTAATGGTGCGAAGAGCAACTTTTTTGTTTCTCCCTGGACTGCCTCTCCTCGGATATAGGATATGGCGGCTGCTCTTAATTTTCAGATAGGTTCTCTTCCTATCAATTACTTGGGTTGCCCTCTCTATATGGGTCGGAAGAAGAAAAATCTTTTCGACTCTCTTATTTTGAAGCTGCAAAACAAAATTGGTTCTTGGATTTGTAACTTTCTCAATCCAGCAGGCCGAATTACTTTGATAAACCATGTGTTGCACTCCATTTCTTCATATCACTTGGCTGTCCTGGATCCTCCTATGGCTGTTATTAAAAATATTGAAAGGCTGTTTTCAAATTTCTTTTGGGGGCATGTTGAAGGCCGAAATAAATCTCATTGGGTGGCATGGTCAACTTGTTGTAAGCCTATTTCTCAAGGAGGCTTGGGTATTTTTTCGATGACAGATCTCCTTCACTCTTTCTCGATCAAACTTTGGTGGCATTTTCGCACTCAAAAAAGTATTTGGAGTGATTTCCTGTCTGCTCGGTATTGCTCCAACTCTCACCCGGCTGTTGTTAATTCTAAGGGGTCCAATATTTGGCGGCGTCTTCTCCACGCTAGACCCAAAGCCGAGCCATATATTCTATGGATTATTGGTAGGGGGACTGCTCGATTTGGCATGATCGTTGGCTGCCTGAGCTTGTTCATAAGCCTCTTGATTCCAGTCTATCCGCTGTTCGGGATTTATTCAGTGCCGATCTCTCCTTTAATTCTGCTGCTGCGAATCTTTCGGCCCAGCATATCCAGTTTATTGATGAGGCTCATGTTCACCTTAACGCCGAGGATGACACTCCCTGTTGGGCTCTTAATGCGAATGGCAAGTTCTCCCTCAAGTCGGCTTCTTCCACCATTCAGACTGTTAGTTCCAGATTGTTATCATCGAAGTTTATTTGGCATCGTCTGATCCAGAAACATATCAGCATTTTTGTTTGGAAGCTTCTGCTGAGTCGTCTCCCTTTAGATGATGCTTTAATCAAGAAAGGAATCTGCATGGCGTCTAAATGTTTATGTTGCTCAGCTCCCTCTTCAGAAACTTTCGAGCATGTTTTCGTTGGGGGTGATATAGCTGGTCCAGTCTGGTCTTTTTTCCATAATGTTTATGGCTTATCCCCGTCTGGCCTCTCCATTCGTCATAGATGTATGTCATGGTGGTTGAAGGGGGGTTCTATTATTTATGCTGTTCTTCCGGCTATTATTTTGTGGAACATTTGGAAACATCAGAATGTCGCTCTATATGAGGGCAATTGTAACTCAGTTGCTAGTGTTATTTGGAACATTCAAAATGAGTTGCAGGGTATTCTTCAGGCTGTAAATTATAAAGGTTTGCGTTGGGATGGTCTGCTTTAATTGTTGGCAAGTCTAAATTAATCTCTTTCTCTTCTGTGGTTTGGAGCAAGCCCCAAGTGGCATTGTTAAACTCAATACGGATGGTGGTTCTAGGGGCAATCCTGGTCTAGGTGGTGGTGGCGGTATTGTTAGAAATTCTGATGGTATTGTTCTGTTTGGCTATGCTCTCTTCTTTGGGCATTGTTCTAATACTGTTGCTGAAGCCCGTGCTCTTCTGCATGGTGTCCGCTGGTTGGCTGATAATGGGTTCCACAATTCCATTGTGGAGATGGATTCGGCTTGCATTTTTGGCTGTCTCTCTTTGGGTCATTCGCCTCCGTGGAGCTGTGCTTATTTTATCAGAGCCCTTCTTGACTTGCAGAGACTGCATAATTTTTCTTTCGTGCACTGTTATAGAGAGTCCAACTCTGTTGCTGATAGCTTAGCTAATTATGCTATGGATAGGAGTCAGAGCTTTTATTTTCAGTCTCCTTCTGATATCCCTGGGGCTATCCGTGGTGATATCAGGTTGGATGTCATCGGTCTTCCTCGGCTTCGTATTATTTAATGTTTAGTTTTGTAGTTAGTTTTCTCTTTTTGTTGGGTTTACTCTATTTTCGCTCCTGTATTTCCTTTTCGAGGTAAGGTTCCTCTGTCCTCCCATTTATAAGGGCAAGGCTGGTTGTCCCCCTCAAGTTTGTATCTTTATATTCTTTTAATAAAATCGTGCATGTAAATGAGAGCTTACACCTTATTTCCAAAAAAAAAAAACAGAAAAATATGAACAGTCAACAATGAACAGGTGAAGTCGCTAATGCTAGTAATAAACAGTAAATTTTGAGGTTAAGAAATAGGTGAAGTACGAAGCTATATGAACAGTCAACAATGGCGGATTTACAGAAAAATATGTAAATGAGAGCTTACACCTTAGTAACTGAGTTAGGGTTTCGAATCGTCTTACCATTTCAGTAGATTCGCAGAAAATGGAAGAGTGATACTTCAGATTTGGCTAACGAACAGTGCAAAGGAAGCATGAGTTTTTAGAGAGAAGGAAGTTTTAGAGAGAGAGAATAGCAAGAGACAGTTTTGTGAAATGAATTTTTGGCGGTTGAGGGTTTATAAATGAAAGGACGTGCCGTCAGTCATAGAGACTTGTGAAAGGTCATTAAGTCAGACGTTTTTTTGTAGAAAAGACTTAATGAATGACAGCTTCAGGAGAGAGAAAAAGTGATTTTTTGAAAAATATCTCAACCAAATTTTAAAATCAGTCCCTTACAATTTTCAAAATTAACCTTCTAAACTATGAGTTTAGAAAACTTACCTTTGTCTTCCAGTGACTGTAGAAATTCTAGACTTTTCTCTTTAAAGAAATAAGTTTGCTTAAATATAATACCAAGTTTGCTTAAAATATTGGTAAGTCTGCTCAAATTATTAAAAATTAAATTTTTTTAATTAAAATTGAATTTAAGCAGTTGGATCGAGCATACCAAGCTCTCCCCTGAGATAAGCAAACCTGTCTGCTTCTAGAGCTTTTGTGAAGATATCTGCCAGTTGATGTTCAATTGAAATGTACTTCATGCTAATGTTCCTCTTTTCTACATTGTCCCTTAGAAAGTGATATCGAACATCGACATGCTTTGTCTTGGAATGCATCACGAGATTGTAGGTGATTGAGATTGCAGAGGTGTTATCACACATGATTGGGCAGTCTGCTACTTTGATGTCGTAGTCCACCAACTGTTTTTTGATCCGAGCGCTTGGCAGCCTACCAGCCTATGTACTGCTTGGTGGTGGAGTTGGAAACCGATGCTTGTTTCTTGCTAGCCCAAGAGACAAGTCTGTCTCCTAGAAATTGACAAGTTCCACTGGTGCTTTTTCTGTCAACTTGGCAACCAGCATAGTCGGCATCTGAGTAGCCTACTAAGTTGAAAGAAGATTCCCTTGGATACCAGATACCTAAGTTGGTGGTATCTGATACATACTTAATGATTCTTTTGGCTGCGAGAAGATGTGACTCACGAGGGTCTGCTTGAAATCTAGCACATACCCCAACAGCATACACTATGTCAGGAATGCTGGCGGTGAGGTAGAGCAGAGATCTGATTATCCCCCTATAGTGGGTGATATCGACTTTCTTTCCTTGTAAGTCCTTTGTAAGTTTGCATTTAGCAGCCATTGGTGTATCGAAGGTGTTTGTTGTTTCCAATCCAAACATTTTAACAAGATCTTTAGCATACTTGGATTGGCTGATGAATATTCCTTTGTTGGATTGTTGAATTTGAAGACCCAGGAAGAATGTGAGTTCTCCCATCATACTCATTTGGAATTTTCCAGTCATGAGTGTTTCGAATCGCTTGCACAGCTTCTCATTTGTAGATCCGAAGATAATATCATCGACATAGATTTGCACTAGCAGAGAATGTCCTTTGTGCTTAAGAAGAAAGAGAGTGGTGTCGATCTTTCCTCGCACAAATCCTTGTTCCATTAGGAATTTTGAGAGAGTTTCATACCAGGCTTGAGGAGCTTGCTTAAGACCATAGAGGGCCTTCTTAAGCTTGTAGACATGAGTTTCTTTTCCTTTTTCCACGAAGCCTGGGGGTTGAGCAACATAGACTGTTTCTTGAAGATCACCATTTAGAAATGCACTCTTAACGTCCATTTGATACAGCACAAAGTCCTTGTATGTAGCATAGGCTAAGAAGATTCTGATAGCTTCCAATCTTGCTACTGGAGCAAACGTTTCATCATAGTCAATTCCTTCTTCTTGGTGATATCCTTGTGCAACAAGTCTTGCTATGTTTCTGACTATGTTCCCATCCTCATCCTTCTTGTTTCTGAACACCCATTTTGTGCCAATGACAATATGATCAGCAGGTTTTGGGACTAGCTTCCATACTTGGCATCGTTCAAATTGCTGAAGTTCTTCTTGCATGGCTTCTAGCCAACTTGGATCTTGAAGAGCTTCATCAATCTTCTTTGGAACTTCTTCTGAGACGAATGCAGCACAGAACATACATTCATTTTTGGAGGATCTTCTGGTTCGTACTCCAACGTGAATGTCACCAATGATTTGAGAGATTGGATGGTCTTTACATGTTCTTGTGACAGCAGGAATGTGATAATTTGCTATTGTTTCTTCATGACAAGGTTCAGAAGGAGGACTAGAAGGAAGATCAGCTATATCTTGATGAGTATTTTGTTCAGAATTTGGTTCATAGGTGAGTTGAGGAATAGGATTTTTAGTTTCAGAAACAAAGGGTTCTGGGTTTGAGTCTTCTTGAGAAGGGTTGAAGTCTTCTGGTGACCCCTTTGATAATAAGTGATGGTCAGGAATATTTGATTGAGTTGCTGGTGATGGATTAGGTATATGAGAGGTTGATGGTTGGGAGGTACCTGTCTCAACATTAACAAAGTCATCAGCAACATTTGGAGCCACGTGTGGCTCTAATAGATCAAATTCATCAAATGAGACATGAACAGATTCAACTATTTTTAAAGATCTTTTGTTGAAAACCCTGTAAGCTTTGGAGTGTAAAGCATAACCCAGAAATACACCTTCATCGGCTTTGTGATCAAATTTGCCTCTATAGTCATTACCATTGTAGACTATGAAACACTTGTAGCCGAAGATTTTAAAAAAAATCCAATGTTTGGGGTTTTGCCTCTCCAAAGTTCATAGGGTGTTTTCCCGTGAAATTTGTTGATCAACGATCTGTTCTGAGTGAAGCAGGCTGTGTTGACGGCTTCTGCCCAGAAGTGTTTGGGAAACTTTGCTTCAGCAAGCATAGTTTTAGCAGCTTCGATAAGTGTTCTGTTTTTCCTTTCTGCTACGCCATTTTGCTGTGGTGTCCTTACAGCAGAGAAGTTGTGACCAATGTCGTGATCATCACAGTACTTTGCTATTCCATTATTTGTAAACTCAGTACTGTTCTCTGATCGGACGTCACTGATTTCATCTAGTTTTTGCGTTTGCAGTCTTCTGAACAAAGCTGTAAGAAGATCATATGTGTGGTCTTTAGAAGACATCATCTCTGTCCAAGTGTATCTTGTATAATCATCCACTACTACTAGCGTGTATCTATGACCACCATAGCTGATAGTAGTGACTGGTCCGAAGAGATCCATGTGGAGAAGTTGCAGAGGTCTTGATGTTGAGAGTCCTGGTTTGCTTTTGAAGGATGTTTTTGAGAGCTTTCCCAGTTGACAAGCTTTGCAAGCACGATCATGATCAGCAGAGACCTTTGGCAATCCTTTAACTAGACCTTCTTTGGATAGCTTGGCCAGATATTTGAAGTTCAAATGGCTGAGTCTTTTATGCCACAGCCAGCTTTTGTCTTGAGCAGAGTTTGCTACAAGACATAGACTAGCAGCCTTGCCATAAGCATTCAAATCTATCACATAGACATTCCCTTGTCTATGTCCAGTAACCAAGGTTGAGCAGGAAACTGGATCCTTGATATCACATCTGTTTGAGGAGAATTGACAGATGAGTCCTTTATCACAGAATTGAGAAATACTCAGAAGGTTATGTTTCAAGCCTTCTACTAGAGAGACTTTTCCAATGGAGAGATTTCCTCGAATGATGGATCCATAGCCAATTGTTCTTCCTTTAGCATTGTCTCCGAAGATGACTGGAGGGCCTTCCGCTTCAGAAATGTTAGAGAGAAGGCAGGATTCTCCGGTCATGTGTCTTGAGCAGCCGCTATCTAGATACCATACATCTTTCTTTTCTGAACTTGAATCAGCCATGAAGCACACCTGAGATGTAAAGGTAAGAAAATCATGGTCCCCTTTTATTTTTCTTATGGGTCCAAATGGTTAGCGTATTTTTGGAACCCATACTTGCCTGATTTTTGGAATAGGGGATCCAACAGGCTTCATGATGGATTTCAGCAGACATTCATGGACCAAGTGGCCAAAACATTTGCAAAATGTACAGTGATGGAAATTACAGAAATCTATTTGATCATGCTGGGTGTTGGAAGGTTTTTGAACATTTTCCTTAACAGCAGCTTTTGATTTAGCAGTCTTGTTAACAGCAAGCTTAGGGGCATCTGTGTGAGGTTTCTTGAGTCTGTACACAGCAGTCTTTGCTTTAGCAGAGGAGTACTTGCTGGTAGTAGATTTCGATACCTCATGCATTTTGCCTTTAAGCTTGGTATCAACATCCTGTGTAGCAGCAGCACCATCTGTAGTACTGTTGATGAATCTGATAGGTTTGAGCAGACTTTTCGTAGGCCCTGAAACAGCAGCCTTTGCTTTCACAGAAGTGCTGGTGGAGGGCCGTTGAGAGTCTGCACCACCTTTAGCAGGTTTTTCTCCAGCAGATGATTGTTTTGCTTTCAAAGCTTCACTGTTTTTGATAATTTGAACCTTAGGGTATTTATAAGGAGTAGCAGTATAACCAATTCCTTCTTTACCCTTGTTAGGTTTCTGATATTGAGCTGGAACATTACTATTCACTGTAAAATGTTCATTTTCCTGTTCAGAGGTTGTACCAGAAGTACTTTCAGAGAAACCTAGCCCAGATTTATCTGTTGAGGGCTTCTGATCTCCAAGAATTTGATCAAAGACTGCCGTTGAGTTATTCCATGAGTTGATGGTTTTTTGCAACTCATCTTTCTCAGCAGATAACTCTTTGGCATGATCAATAAGGCAAGCAACCTTTTCATTGAGAAATTTGTTCTCTTCTTTTAACTTGATACTTTCCTGCTGGACTCCATGGAGAGTTTTTAACTCGGCTTCCAGCATGGATTTCTCAGTTCCCAGCTTCTCATGACTTTTAGCTAACTTAACATAGGCCTTTCTAAATTCATTGAATTCCTCTAGCATGTCTTGAGCATCCTTGAGGATTTCTTCTTTTGAAGGCTCTTCAGGAGGTTGTTCGATGTTAGCTTGAAAAGGAGAGTATTTAACTTCACTTATCTGAGTCATAGGTGGGTGGTGACTCTAGAGCAACGAGGCAAATGTGTGCCTGCTCGGGTGAGTCATCACTATCATCCTCATCAGAATCAGTTTCAAACCAAGTGGATACATGGTTTTCTTCTAAGTCCTCAGCCAGAAGACCTCTATGTTTAGAAAATGATTTAGATGGTCTTCTTTTGTAGGCTTCATATTTTGGCTTAGGACATTTAGAAGCAAAGTGACCAGGCTTCCTGCAATTGTAGCAAACCAACTCATTGTTGTGTGAGTTTTCAGCAGACTTTCTGAAAGTCTGCTGGTTTGCTCCCCTCTTTTTTTTAAATTTTGAGAACTTTTGAAATTTCTTAACGAACATGGCAAATTGCTCGTCAGAAAGGATTTCATTCTCATTTGAAGAAGTAGATGGTTTATTTTCTTGGGCAGGAATTTCCTGAGAAATAGCAGAGAAGGAAGGAAGTTTAAAATGTTTGTCCTGTTCTTGAGCTTGAAGTAATTCTTGCTCATAGACAGTTAAACTCGCATACAAACTTCTGAGGTGCATGGAGTTCAAGTCTTTGGATTCTTTTATTGCAGTTGTTTTCACATGCCACAAACTTCCTAGAGAAGCTAAAAATCTCATATTTATTTCTTTAACACTATATTCCTTTCCTAAAGAGTAGCAACTGTTTACTACCTCACAAAATCTGTCGTAGGCTTGCCGTAGAGTCTCCTTAGGATCTTTTCTGAATGAATCGAATTGTTGAATGTAGTTGTACTTCCTGTTGTCTCTGGTGGGTAGATCTCCTTCAAGATATTCCACCAAGGCTTCCCACATTTCCTTGGCATTTTTGCATCTGATGATCTGTTGATATGTGCTTGTGTCGACAGAGCTGGATATGATATGAATAGCTTTGCTGTCGAGTTCAACGAGCCTTCTTTCTTCGTCTGTCCATTCGTTCATGGATTTAGGTATCTCTGGAGGACCACTGGCTACTTCGGCAAGTAGGTTGGGTTTCATTGGAATATAAGGACCTGTTAGAACACATTGCCACAACCGATTGTCAATAGAGTTCATATATCTCATAACTTTATCTTTCCATACTTCGAAGTGACCTTCGTCCAATATTGGGACGTGGCTGGTATTCGAGGTAGGCAGCATATAATGAGCCATAGGATCTATTCTCAAGAGGTTAAGCTTGGAAAAAATGATTTTTCAAAGAATTAAGCTCTGATACCAATTGTTGGTCCCAAAATAGGCTCAATCTAGGCTAGAAGGGGGGGGGGTTGAATAGCCTAGATATGTTTTTTAAAAAACTTTTCGAAAACACTTCTTAATGATTTCTTGGAAGGTTTGAATAGAAGTGTTAAGGCAGCGGAAACAAAGCAGAATCTGAACTATCAAGAATGCAGTGAAGGTAATATAGATTCTGAAGCAGTTAAGCACAAGAAGTTAATGAGAAAGATAAGAACAGTTCAGACAGCACACAGGAATTTGAAGTGGTTCGTACTGTGAATAGTACTACATCCACTACCAAAGTGGTTAGCTTTGGATTTTAAAAGTGCACTTGTTTATCCACTAGGTTTATGAGTAAGATCTCTAATGGATCGTGTACAAAATAAGTTTTTAACCAAGTGTATAATGGTGAGAGAGACAATCAATGATTAATTGTTCTTTTCACGTGTAGAATTAAAGAACAGTTTAAAGGCAAACTAAATGAAGCTGAAAATGAATTTAAGATGGCAGATCTGCAGCTTCAGAAAGTTTGGTGAAGTGTTAGTCCTTGTCCTTTGATCTCTTGAATGCTTGAGTGTCGAAGATGAAGCTTGAGAGTTTAATGCGCAAGAGTTGTTCTTCAGATCTTCAAGACTTGAATAAATACCAGGAAGAGATCTTTGGACCATTGGACTGAGACAGAGCGAACTGTGTCCAACGTTCTTTTGCATTGAATGCAATTCGGCGCTTTGGGAGATGAAACAGCCACAGTCATCAGAGATGCAGTGTGTGCAGAGAAGACATTCCCAAATAGAGTAAGGTTTCAGATTGCAGGCTCTGTAGCTTGGAAAGTCTTCTTAGCCAAAAAGGGTAATGTCTTCAGTCTTCAGGTTTCAGGAGACAGTAAGGACAGTTGTCAACATGTAGAGTTGACTTCTTGAAAATGAAATCTGATGAAGACATAATGACTAGATATTTTCGAAAATATCTAAATAGGTGTACACGTGTCATAATTTCGTGATTTGGCCAATTTTGATTTTTCGTTCTTTGAGCAGACTTCAAAGTCTGTTGTTCTTCCAAGGCTGTTGAAGAAGCTTGCAAAACCGCGCCTAAACTAACACTTAAACAATTCTAAACACATTGATTCTAAGACAGTTGCCACACTAATCGGTACACAGACGTTTTAGCCACTGTACAATAGAATCAGAGGATGACTAAACCAAATCTAGAATTAGGAATCAACACCTACGTTACTCCTAGAAAGTAGGAAAACATCGCATCCTCAGGGGTGGACATCCTCGTCGAATGCGATGGTGGAACACATCAGAAAACATTGCATCCTCAGGGGTGGACATCCTTCGTCGAATGAAATGGTGGGATAAGATTCAAGTTTGATCATTCATCTCGAGGTTATGCCCCATGAGGAGATGATCCTATGCTACTCCTAGAAAGCAGGAAAACATCGCATCCTCAAGGGTGGACATCCTTCGTCGAATGCGATGGTGGAACACATCATAAAACATTGCATCTTCAGGGGTGGACATCCTTCGTCGAATGCAATGGTGGGACCAAATGAGATGCATGCAGGTAAAATATGAATACTTTACCTTTCCTTACCTTTTCTTAATTTTGTTATGTCATTGCTTTTGCTACTTCTGCTGGAGTCTTCTCTTTTTGCTGTGCTTCTAACTCTTGCTTGAGATTTTCTTTTGCTGCTGCATTTTTTTTAACTCTTACTAGAGATTTTCTTTTGCTGCTGCATTTCTTTTCTTTTGTTGCATTTTTTTTTGCTACTGTGATGTCTTTTTTTTTCTCTGCAACTTTTCTTTTGCTTCATTTTGCATTTCTTTTCTTTCATTGCATTTTTTTTCTTTTTTGCATTTTTTTGCATTTTTTTTTCTTTTTGGGATTTTACCTCTTTGCCATTGCATTTCCTTTTACTGCTGCTGCTTTTCTGATCTTCTTGTGACTAAGCTGCTGAAAATAAGCATTTTCTTTTGATTTCTGATGGACGACCGTCAAATTTTGTTAACAAAGCTAACTTTGTTAACTTTCCGTTAAGCTTTTCAGGGCCTTTTTGCAATTTGGGCAACTTGAGGACTTAAGTGCTGAACTTTTGAACTTTGGAGGGGGGGGGGGAAGTGAAACTCTTCCACCCCTTTCTTCATAACTTACGAGGAATGAAGAAAAGCAGTAGCAGCTCCTTCATTTCTTCTTCCTTCGACATTTTTCTTTCATTTCTGCTGCCGACGAGATTTCTTTGCCGTTTCTTCTCCTTTTCTCAATTTTCTTCTGCCAAATTGTGTGTTTTGCTTAATAGATGACATCTTCCTCAAGATCTCGGAAAGGAAAGGCACCGATGTATTCGGATTCGGGCGAGGAAAGGAAGGAACTTCCTCCCTTAATCTGAAATCACGTCAGATATCTCTATTCGAAGGATGACTGGGGCAACATCCTTCGTGATCGGAACACACACGTGTCTAATCTTCCGATTCCCGCTGTAAGTTTCTTTTTCACAAACCTATTTGGTTGATTTTGCAGATCTACTGAGTTTCTGTAAAACCCTAAATTATGGCTTGCTTGTGTTATGAATTAATTCATACATTTATAATCATCATAAACATGTTTATTTAGCTCACTCATATGGTTGGAGTCAATAGCATGTTCGTTGACGTCGTTTGAGATGCACGTATGCACTTTTCCTTCACAGTATGCTTTGGAACTCGGGTTTATGAATTATGTTGTTAACACTTGAATAATTGTTAGAAGGCATTCATAATATCATTTACATGCCTTAGATGTTGGTTGGATGCTAATAGCATTGTCGGTTTGGTTGCTAGTTTGATTCTAGCGTTAATCCTTCTCCGTTTGACTTTTTCAGTTGTCGTTCGGGTGTGTTTTGCCTGAGTTCTTGGCCATGTTTTGTTGAGATTTGAAGCTTGGTTTCTTTGATTATGATTTGGAGGTCATTAAGGTTGGATTGTAGACCCTTTTTGGCTTGGAAGGACTCGAGAATGCATGCGGGAGAGTCCGGGATCGAGCAAGGAAACAAGAAAAAGTTGGAAGCTGAAATACAACATGATGCGCTCGCATCATGCATGAGTGATGCGACCACAAGGGTCCCTGTTGCCCAGTTTTGGGATTTTGCAATTGTTTTACACACTGTCCGATTTTTACCCCCTTAAACCCAACTTAAACCTAACCTAAACCCCTTTACTAAGCCTAAGACTTGTCCTAAACATCTATTAGGGTTTTAGAGGTTGATTAGTGAGTTGATTAAGGAGAATTAATCCCCCACTTAAATTAAAAGCCGATCTACTCTCTATCTTAGTCGACCAACAGATACGACTTCTCCTGCCCGTCTTCTACAAACACTTCTCAAAAACGTGAGAGAGCTGAGAGGGGGGCAATTCTAGGGCTCTTGAAGGGTTCTTCCTTGGTGGCCATTGCTAGGAATCTTCTTTCCCCAATTCTACCCGTGAGATTGAAGAGAAGGTTGAGGAGAACAACCTCATCTCTTGGAGTTCGGTTTGACAGTTTGTGAAGGGCTAAAATTGGGTAAGTTTCTACCTCTCTTCCTTTTTCTTTTGGCTCCATTGACCCTAGGGAAACAATCATATTGCTATGTGAGGTCAATGGAAGCAATTTCTAGGGTTTGTAGAGATGCCATGAACCCTAGGTTTCAAATTGTTGTTAGAAATTGGTGAACCTATGTGAGACTTGATTTGTATGAAATTCATATGCCAATTAGTCTATTAAACTTTGCTATATGAATTGTTCATGGGTATTGAGTTTGATTTGGTAGAGATACTTGGAAGGAAATTTGCCCTAATTATGGTTTGGCTTGCAAATTATGGTTGTGAGCTTGATTACTATGTTTTACATGTTTAGTAGAGTATATTAAACTATGTTGTATGATTTAATCATGATTTGGAAAATATGATTGGTAAGAGGACTCGAATGAATTTATGCACATAATGGCAAATTGTTCTATGTTACATTGTTAAATGTTTCGTTGGGTTTATATGAGTTCATTGAACTTGGGGACAAGGTTATTGGCGATAGTTATGAACATAGGGAGATGTTGAAGCCCATGCTTCTATTCCCTAAATTTTCGAAAAGTTTAGATTGGACTCAACGGAGTCAACCTTTGGGTTAGTATGAATCCTAGGAACTATAATCTTAAGTCCTACGGAATTTTGGGTAGAAACCATGGAGGTCGAGCCTCCAAGAAGTTTTGAAGTGTACGAAGGACACTTGATTATGAGAGCTTATATGATTCTCTATTGTGATATTTATGCTAGTTGTGGATGAAAAGCATGACTAGTTTGATGGTAGAGTGTTTACCTACTTGTTTTGAGCATATGAGTATATATTACTTGTGTTTGGGTTTTGAGTCCAACCGAGTCGGTGTTGAGTCTTTGGTGGACGACGATACATCGTCTTCACGAATTGTGAGATTCGTGATCGCGATGGATCGCCGTCTTTTGCACACACCCCTCCATCGATGGCCACGGTGGGGAAGTAGTTTATCTCGGTTGTAGTAATATACATGACTTTGATAACTATGGAACTCGGCGGAGATCGCGTCTCGGGACGTCGATATCTACGAGAGGGATATTGAGGGCACATAAAGGTTTTGCATGTGTTTTTGCAGGAGCGACACGCGCGGAAGAATTGGTAATGGTATCATATCCCTTTTATATGAATTGTCTCACAAGTACTTATGTGAATAATGTGCTATGTGATTTGGATATGATATGATGGTTGTATTGGTTTCATAAATGTTATACTTTATAGGTAACATGTTGTTTAAGGTTGTTAAGCATAAATGCTATCACATGAACATTAGTTGAATGTTGTATTATGCCAAAAGCATGAGTTATTATTGTTAAGCTTATATGCTTGACATAAATATTATGGGAATGCTATGTTATGCTAATAACATGAATTACTGTTGTTAAGCTAATATGCTTTAACATGAATATTATTGGAATGTGGTATTATGTCAGAAGCATGAATTATTGTTGTTAAGCTTATATGCCTTGACATGTAAATTATTGGAATGCTATGTTATACCAATAACATGAATTATGATCGTTAAGCATAAAATGCCTTGACATGGATTTTAGTGAGATGTTATACAACAATGATAACATTTTCTATTAATGTTGAGCATGGATGCCATAACATGATTCTTTTATAAAAGGTTATTATGTGAGGATAGCATGATGTAAATTATTATTGAGCATTATGTCATGATAGTAAGTTATGGTTAGTAACTTACTAAGTCTTTGTGACTTACTTCTATTTGTTGATTATTTTCCCTAGATCCGAGCCGTGCGTGCGGATCCAAGTAAATGAAGAAGATTGCGTTGACGAAGTATTATTTTTGGCAAGGTTACTACTTAGATAGTTTATTTTGCTTTTGGTGAGGTCGTTGGGAAAGATGAAGTTATGTAAACTTCATGTTGGGTAGCAATCCAAATTATGATTTGTATATATTTGTAATTGTTGTTTAGCCTATTCTTTTGGTAGCCGACCGGTAGTAGTCGTGCTTGGTGTTTATTGGTGGTTATACTTCCATATGCTTTCTTGTTGTTGGTACTTATCATTATTAGTACTTGTATTGTTGGTAGCCGACTTGTGTTAGTCGCGCTTGATAAACTTGGTGATCATGTTTTGATATGCTTTCATGATAGTAAAGTATTATGTTTGTTCTCCGGCATGTTGTTAGCCGTTGAGTTGTTAGACTAGAGTCTTAGACTTAGTGTAATGTTGTGACGACCCGACCCAGATCCCAAGACGAAATTCCAAGGTCGTGCCGCTGGGAAACAAATAACAACAAACAAGTAGCAAATAATGGGTAGGGCCATAACGGCGATACGCCAACAACTCAAAACATACGTGGAAGCAAAATATAATATAACAGTGGTGCCCGAGCTAACAAGCTCAAACTAAAAACAACCAAAGAGATAATAAATCTCTCGGTCCAAAAATTCTATTCGCGTGCCGCAACATTGGGCACGTAGGACTAAACTCCCTGTCATGCAATTCAATATAGAGCATAATATAAACCAAGTCATCGGCGAAGCTACGGCCGGAACCCAACATTACACTAAGTCTAAGACTCTATTCTAACAACTCAACGGCTAAAAACATGCCGGAGAACAAACATAATATTTAACTAGCAATATAACATGCTAAACATAATCACCAATTAACCAAGCACGACTAACACCAGTCGGCTACCAACGAAATAAGTACCAATAATGAAATAGCATAGGGAATCATAACCATAAATATACACCAAGCACAACGACCACCGGTCGGCTACCAAAAAAATAGGCTAACAACATAATTACAATATTACAATTCACATTAAGGTTTGCTACCCAACATGAAGTTTACATAACTTCATCGTTCCCAACGACCTCACCAAAATCAAAATAGCTATCTAAGTATCAACCTGCCAAAAGTAATCCTTTGTCAACGTAACCTTCTTGATTTACTTGGATCCGCTCGTGCGACTCGGATCTAGGGAAAAACAACCAACAAATAAAAGTAAGTCACAATGACTTAGTAAGTTACTAACCATAACTTCCTACCATGGCATAATGCTCAATCATAAATTACATCATGCTATCGTCATGAAATAACCTTATATAAAATCATGTTATGGCATCCATGCTCAACATTAAATACATATGTTATCATTATAGTATAACATCTCACCAAAATCCATGTCAAGGCATATTAGGCTTAACAATAACGATTTAAACCCTTGGCATAATACAACATTCGAATAATGTCCATGTGATAGCATATATGCTTAACAACTTTAATCAACATGTTATCTATCAAGTATAATATTTAAGGAACCAAAACAAACATCCTATCATATCCAAATCACCAAGCACATTATTCACATAAGCACTTGTGAAACAATTCATATATAAGGGATATGATACCATTACCAAATTCCTCCGCGCGTGTCGCTCCTGCAAAAACACGTGCAAATCCCTTATGTGCCCTCGATATCCCTCTCGTAGATATCGACGTCCCCGAGACAGTCTCCGGTCGAGTTCCATAGTTATCAAAGTCATGTGTATTACTACAACTGAGATAAACTACTTCCCCACCGTGGCCATCGATGGAGGGGTGTGTGCAAACCCGGCACGGCGATCCATCGCGATCACGAATCTCACAATTCGTGAAGACGATGTATCGTCCCACCAAAGACTCAACAGACCGACGCCAGCTGGACTCAAAACCCAAGCTCAAGTAATATATACTCATATGCTCAAAACAAGTAGGTAAACACTCTACCATCAAACTAGTCATGCAATTCATCCACAACTAGCATAAATATCACAACCGAGAATCATATAAGCTCTCTTAATCAAGTGTGTTTCACACACTTCAAAACTTCTTGGAGGCTCAACCTCCATGAATTCTACCCGAAATTCCGTAGGACTTAAGATTATAGTTCCTAGGATTCATACTAACCCAAAGGTTGACTCCGTTGAGTCTAATCTAAACTTTCCGAAAATTCAAGGAATAGAAGCATAGGCTTCAACATCCACTCTATGTTCATAACTATCGCCCATAACCATAATCCCAAGTTCAATGAACTCACATAAACCCCACAAAATAATTAACAATGTAACTTAGAACAAATTGGCCATCTTGGTTATAAATTCATTCAAGTCACCTTACCAATCATAATCTTCAAATCATGATTAAATCATACAACATGGTTTAATATACTCTATTAAACATGTAAAACATAGTAATCAAGCTCACAACCATAATTTGCAAGCTAAGACATAATTAGGGCAAAACACCCTCCAAGTATCTCTACCAAATCAACTTCAATACTCATGGATAATCAACATAACCAAGTTCAATAGACTATTTAGAACATGAATTTCACATAAATCATGGTCTCACATAAGTTCAATCAAGTTCTATCATCAATTTGAAAACCTAGGGTTCATGCTTCTCTACAAACCCTAACAAATGCTTCCATTGACCTCACATAGCACAAATGGTTGTTTCCCTAGGGTCAATGGAGCCAAAAAGACAAGGAAGAGAGGTAGAAACTTACCAAAACTCAGCCCTTACAACTGCAATTTCGCACCTAGAGATTGGGTTGTCTCCTCAATCTTCTCTCTTCAAGCTCGCGGATTGAAAGGGGAAGAAGATCCTAGCAATGGCTTCCAAGCTCAAGCCCTTCAAGAACCCTAGAATCGCCCTCTCTCAAGCCCTCTTTCAGTCTCCTTGATCGCTTTAAAAACACAAGGTGAAGGAGTCGAAATCTGTTTTGCCGACAAAGAGAAAGAATGCGTTGGTTTTTGATTTTATATGGGGGATTAATTCTCCTTAATCACTCACTAATCAACCCCTAATATCTCTAATAGGTGTTTAGGACTAGTTTAGGCTAAGTAGGTGGGTTTAAGTTAGGTTTAAAATGGGTTTAAGTGGGTAAAATTTTGGACAGTGCACAAACAAGACAGAAATCCCGTAATTTGGGGTTTGATGATGCGCCCATTGTGATGCGAGCGCATCACCTCAGCATCCCCTTTTCCGGCCTTTGTTGCTTCCCTGCTCGATCCCGGCCTCTCCCGCATACATTCTCGAGTCCTTCCAAGCCAAAAATGGTCTACAATCCAACCTTAATAACCTCCAAACAATAACCAAAACAATCAAGCCTCTAACCTCAATCAAAACAAGGCCAAGAACTCAGGCAAAACTCTCCCGAACGACAACCGAAAAAGTCAAACGGAGAAGGGTTATCACTAGAATCAAACTAGCAACCAAACCGAAAATGCAACAAGCATCTAACCAACATCCAAGGCATGTAAATGATATTATGAATGCCTTCTAACAATTATCCATGTGATAACAACATAAATCACAAACCCGAGATTCAAAGCATCTCGCGAAAGAAAAATGCATACGTGCATCTCAAACAACGTCAACGAACATGCTATTGACTCCAAACTTATGAGTGAGCTAAATGAACATATTTATGATGATTATAAGTGTATGAATCCATGCATAACACAAGCAAGCCATAAATCAGGGTTTTACATTCTCCCCTACTTTAAGGAATTTAGCCCCTAAATTCTTACCGTAGTCATCAAACAATTGAGGATACTTCTCTCGCATCTCCAACTCGGTCTCCCAAGTCGCTTCCTCGATCTCATGATTCTTCCAAAGAACTTTCACCAATGGAATTCTCTTGCTCCTCAAAACTTGCTCTTTGGTGTCAAGTATCTTCACCGGCTGCTCAACATAAGACAAGTCCGACTGAAAAGTAATCTCCTCATACTCAAGAACATGGGAATCATCCTTAAGATATTTCCGAAGCATAGACACATGAAATACATTATGAATCTCCGACAAAGACGGCGGTAAAGCCACCCTGTATGCCAAACTCCCAACTCGCTCCAGAATCTCAAAAGGTCCAACGAACCTCGGTGATAATTTCCCTTTCTTTCCAAATCTCTTAGTACCCCTTCTAGGCGATACTTTAAGAAATACAAAGTCTCCAACCTGAAATTCCAAATCTCTCCTTCTATTATCCGCATAACTTTTCTGTCGACTCTGAGCGGTGAGCAATCTATCCCGAATTATTTTCACACTCTCAACTGACTGCTGAACAATTTCTGAACCCCATAATTTTGCTTCTCCAACCTCGTCCCAACAAATAGGAGATCTACACTTCCTCCCATAAAGAGCCTCATACGGTGCCATCTCGATGCTCGATTGGTAACTATTGTTGTACGCAAACTCCGCCAAAGGAAGGTGTGTATCCCAACTCCCTTTAAAATCAATCGTACAAGCCCGTAACATATCCTCAAGTATCTGAATTGTTCTCTCGGACTGTCCGTCTGACTGAGGGTGAAAAGCTGTGCTAAAATTCAACTTGGTCCCCATAGCTTCTTGCAAAGCTTGCCAAAACCTCGATGTAAACCTCGGATCCCGGTCCGAAACAATACTAACTGGAACCCCGTGCAATCTAACAATCTCCTGCACATACAATGCCGCTAACTGACTCAATGAATAAGTCATAGCAATCGGAATAAAATGAGCCGACTTCGTGAGTCGATCAACAACAACCCAAAGGGCGTCAAAACCTCTACGAGTACGCGGAAACCCCGAAACAAAATCCATCGTAACATGTTCCCATTTCCACTTCGGAATATCCAATGGCTGCAACAATCCCGCGGGTCTTTGATGTTCCGCCTTCACCTGCTGACAAGTGAGACACCTCGACACATAATCTGCTATCTGTCGCTTCATACCACTCCACCAAAAAAAATTTTGTTTAAATCTCTATACATTTTCGTACTCCCCGGATGGATAGTATACTTTGCTTTGTGAGCTTCATCCAACACAAGCCGTTTTACATCTTCAACTGAAGGAACACAAACTCTACCTTTGAAAGTCAAAATCCCATCTTGGTTCATCGCGAACTCATTCTCCTTATTCTCACTCAAACTATCAATGATTTTCACCAACTCCGGATCTTTCTTCCGAGTCTCCTTAATTCTCTCCAATAAAGCTGGAATAGCCCGCACACTAGCAAATAATACTCCATGATTAACCTCGCTAGGATTCCAATCACGGACATCTTCCAACATTTTCCATTCCCGCATCATCAAACATGACAAGTGCACTTTTCTACTCAAAGCATCTGCAACCACGTTCGCCTTCCCCGGATGATAAAGTATCGTGCAATCGTGATCCTTCAACTTCTCCATCCATCTCCGCTGTCTCATGTTCAACTCCTTTTGTGAGAAGAGATATTTCAAACTTTTGTGATCCGTTAAAATCTCAAATTTCGAACCATACAAATAATGCTTCCACTTGTGCAAAGCAAATATGATTGCCGCGAGCTCGAGATCATGCGTAGGATAATTCATCTCATACGGAGACAATTTCCTTGAAGCATAAGCAATCACTTTCCCATTCTGCATAAGCACACAACCCAATCCTTCCTTCGAAGCATCACTATAAACAACAAAATTATCACCTCCGCTAGGCAATGCTAAAACTGGTGCCGTAGTCAACCTCTTCTTCAATTCTTGGAAACTTTCTTCACACTTATCACTCCATACAAATGCGGTCTTCTTTTGAGTCAAGTTCGTCATGGGCGTAGCAATCTTCGAAAATCCCTCTATGAACCTCCGATAATAACCGGCTAGCCCCAAGAAACTCCTAACCTCAGTAACTGTGGTCGGTCTCCTCCAATTCATTACTGCCTCAACTTTGGAAGGATCCACCGCTATCCCTGCACTAGAAACAACGTGCCCCAAGAATGAAACCTCCTCTAGCCAAAAAGCACACTTGCTAAACTTGGCGTAGAGTTGCATCTCCCGAAGAATAGACAAAACCATCCTCAAATGTTGTGCATGCTCCTCCCGAGACTTAGAATACACAAGGATGTCATCTATGAAAACCACCACGAAGCAATCAAGAAAATTGTGGAATACCCGGTTCATCAAATCCATGAACACCGCCGGCGCATTAGTCAACCCGAATGGCATCACCATAAATTCATAATGCCCGTACCTCGTGCGAAAAGCCGTTTTCGGAACATCTTCGGCTCTAACCTTCAACTGATGATACCCGAATCTCAAGTCAAGCTTCGAATAAACCACCGATCCTTTCAATTGATCAAACAAGTCATCTATGTGTGGCAATGGATACTTGTTCTTGATCGTTGCCTTGTTCAACTCCCGATAATCAATGCACAATCTAAGGCTCCCATCTTTCTTCCTCACAAATAATACCGGCGCACCCTTGGCGATACACTTGGCTTGATAAAGCCAATGTCAAGGAGATCTTGCAACTGAACCTTCAACTCCTTTAACTCCAAAGGTGCCATTCTATACTGGCGCCGAAATTGGTGTAGTCCCCGGCAACAACTCAATGCAAAATTCAATTTCTCTATTGGGAGGCATCCCAAAATCTTTAGAGAAAACATCCGGAAACTCACACACAACCGGCACATCTTCAGGATTAGAAGTAGAAACCCGCTTATCCACTACACAAGCAAGATACCTGCACCCACGCCACAACAATTTCCTAGCCTTAAGAGCGTAAATGACGCAAAACCACTAGGTGGATTATCTCCCAAGAATACAAAGTTAGGAACGCCAGCAAAGCAAAAGTGACCCTTTACTAAGACAATCCACCAATGCATGATATGTGCTCAACCAATCCATGCCAAGTATCACATCAAAATCACGAAGTGGTAACACCACCAAATCCGCATGCAACACATGTTTATCCACAAGTACATCGCATGCTCTATAAATATCCAAGCCAATAAACATTCCCGAAGAGGGGTAGATACTTCAAACACATAAGGTAAAGATCGAGGCATAACACATAGCTTGTAAACAAAATGCGATGCAACATATGAATGCGATGATCCCGGGTCTATAAGTACACGAGCCTCATTACCGAAAATAGAAACGGTATTCTCCAATCAACTGCCAGACTCCACTCCTCTGATCAAGAGCAAACACGCGACCGCACCTTAGCTTTACCATCGCTGCTCTCTTTGTCCCAACCGTAGTCTCGACTAGATCCTCCCCGACCGATTGTTCTTCAACTTAGGACAATCCATCTTCATGTGTCCCGACACTCCACATAGCACTCCATGGTGCTCCCTTCTTACTCCAACATCTATCTTCCGTATGCCCAATCTTGGAACAATAAGAGCAAACCAATACCACTCCACGATCCGCCTCGAGTAGATGTAGTACTAGTCCCCTCGCCACTTGACTCGATTCTTCGTATGTCCTTCATAATGAGATTTTCTCCCCTTTCTTGTGATCACCGCTTCCACTAAAATTTCCACTTACCCGATCCATGACTTTAAGATCTTTAGGGCCGAGAAGAACCCAAATAGGCATAGTACGGTGCTCCTCAATGTCTCTCTAATAATGTAGGCTCTATCAACGGCCTTTCTTTACTCCACGAATTGATGAGAAAGAAGTTGTTTCCCGATCCCCTCAAACCCTTTACAAATTTTTGTGTCCTCCTAGCCTCATCGAATCAAATGTGTGCGAACTGGGCCAAATCGGTGAACGGCGAATCTTTGTGGCTATCGCTACTCCCACCAAATCCGAGAAATTCTTTTTTCCCTCTTCTCCGAACAACTGCACATAGGAAGCCTCGAACTCGAACTAAGTTAGGCCATATCCGTGGACCCATGTAGTTCCCAACTCTCCCTCAAAGACTGCCACCAAGCTGCGGCACCCTCAAGCTTGAAATACTGGCATACTGCTTCATCATCGCAACCCAATGGTGCGAATATTTTCTCAAGTGTTCGATCCATAGCTCAGCCAGTCCGGCTCTCCATTAAAGCGCCTCGCTTTTAACTTCACAAATCTTTCAAGCATAGTATTATCATTATGTCTAGCCTCCCCGCCTCGGCCTCTACCTACGGGGCCGCGTCATGCGGCCTGTCGCTGCACTCCTGTTCCACTCTACCAAAACCATTTTGATTCATTTCTGCTCATCATCAAGCATTCCACGATACATAGTTGCCATCGCTCGAATGTTTTTTTCGTGTCCGCAA
>CM028377.1:52996475-53101741 GCA_013146195.2 Codonopsis lanceolata | reverse complement strand
AAATATTCCCTAAAGTCGACTCCGTTGAGTCTTTGCTCTAAATTCCCAAATTTGGAGAAATTGAAGCTATATGCTTCCAACCCAACCTAGGTCAATTCTAGGTTCAACAAGGTATTAAACTCACCAAGGCAATGCAAAGTGATCCAAGTTCATCATAGAGTCCAAAATTTAGAATAGAACACATAACACTTTCACAACATTTCAAGAAGGCATAACTAGGGCATTCTCATAAATCAACACTTCCAACATAAATATCATACATGGCTTTAACATGCTCAAAACCTTAAATAGACAAGATGGAAGAGCATTATAAACATTCATAGGTAGGAAATCATCCTAATCATGCTCTAGCAAGCTCATAATTTCAACATACAAGATTATAGCATGGAAAGCATACAAGTGCCCTCATTGACCTCAACCAACATAGACTTTGCTTCCTTAGGGTCAATGAGAACTAAAAGAAGAAGAAGATAAAGAAGGTAACTTACAAGTTATTCACCAAAGAAGGAAATAGAAGAAACTATTCGGATGGAAATGCTCCCCTTGATGAGCTCTTCAACTTTAATGAAAGGCTCTTGGGCAATGGATGAATGGATGGTTGAAGATGAAGGGTTTAGCTCAAGAAGAAGCCATGGAAGAACCTTGAGAGAGATGAAATTCGTTTTTGGAAGAGAGGGTGAGAATGAGGGTCAAAAATCTGAATTGGGGCTTATATTGGTCTAATTCTTGAGTGGGACATGTGTCAACCACTTGTGGTCCCTTTGAGATTCTTAGGATAAGGTTTGGATGATCAACAAGCCTTCTTAATCCATCATTAAAATTAGTTAGGGATGTTAGGACTTAAGTAGGAAGGGTTAGGGAGGTTTAGGATAGGTTTAAGTAGGGGTTGGAAGTGAACAAATCGTCAAATTCCGAAACAGGAGAAAATCAACCCGTAGCAGCAAAGCAGGTGAGGCGGGCGCCTCACCCAAGGCCATGCGGCCGCCTCAACCTCTGGGGCTTCTCCCAAGTTCAGTCCATTTTGAACTTGCTCTCTGCAGTTGAGGCGGGCGCCTCACCAGCTCCCATGCGGCCGCCTCGGCTCCAGAATGTCTAAAACTTGATTCAAACTTGATCTAAATGGTCCCAAACTTTTGGGCAACCATTCTAAGGTCTAACCCTACTCAAAATGAGTCGGAAACACACCCGAACAACTCCCGGAACAAGCTAGGACAAGGCGCGAACCACGCGACGAATGAACAACGGATCAAACTACAATCAAACGCCAATCAAACTAGGATGTCTTGGGCATGAAAAAGGTTTGTTTCAACTTGATTAAGACTTGAATATAAAGCTAAGAACTCAACGAACACTTCGTACGTCGAAATAGAAGCAAATACGAGCAACGAGAGGAATCGCTAAGGCTAAATTCAAAGCGATTAAACCGGCGATTCTACAAACAAGTTTATATGATTCTAAACATGTTATGGACTTCTAGAATGATCTATGAATGATTCTAAAACATTTATATAACAAGTAAACATGCTCACAATCAACCATGAAAGTAAGAAGATAGGCATAGAATGCACATACAAGAATACGGGGCGTTACACTCTCCCCTCCTTTAGGAATTTAGTCCCTAAATTCTTACCAAGTTCGTCAAACAAATGTGGATGCTTCTCGCGCATCTCGCTTCAGTTTCCCAATCGCTTCTTCAATGTTATGATTCCTCCAAAGAACTTTGACTAAGGGAATTCTTTTGGTTCGTAGCACTTGCTCCTTGGTATCCAAAATCTTCACGGGCTTTTCAACGTATGACATATCCGGCTCAAGCGTGATCTCTCATACTCAGTACATGGGACTCGTCCTTCAAATACTTTCGCAACATGGAAACATGGAATACGTTATGAGTCTCCGAAAGTGAAGGTGGCAATGCAATACGATACGCTAAGGTCCCAACTCTCTCAAGAACCTCAAATGGACCAATGTATCTCGGTGTAAGCTTCCCTTTCTTGCCGAACCTCTTAGTACCTCTCCTCGGTGTTACCTTCAAGAACACGTAATCACCCACTTGGAACTCAAGATCCGTCTTCGATTGTCGCATAACTCTTTTGTCGACTTTGGCGGTGCGCAAGCGATCTCTAATCAACTTCACGCTCTCAGCCAGGCATTGCACTAACTTCGGAACCCCAAAGTTTCGCCTCTCCAACTTCATCCCAACAAATTGGCGATCTACACTTACGCCCATACAAAGCTTCATACGGCGCCATCTTGATACTCGGCGGTAGCTGTTATTATCACAAACTTCGGCCAAAGGTAAGTGAGAATCGGCTTCCCTTGAAATCCACGGCACAAGCTTCGCAACATATCCTCCAAAATCGAATCAATCGCTCGGATGACCATCCGTTTGCGGATGAAAAGCATCTTGAAGTCTAATTTGGTCCCCAAGCTTCTGCAATGACTTCCAAAATCTAGGCGTGAACCTCGGATCTCTATCGGACACAATACTAACCGATGCGCCATGAAGTCTCACGATCTCTGAATATACAAAGGCGCTAGCGAGTCAAGCGAATAAGTGATAGCTATCGGAATGAAGTGTGCGGACTTAGTCAATCTGTCGACTATAACCCAAGCGCATTAAAACCTCTCGCGTCTTGTGAACCACATGTCACAAAATCCATGGTAATGAACTCCCATTTCCACTCGGGAATCTCAATGGTTGTAGAAATCCTTGAGGTCTCGATGCTCGGCCTTAACTGCGACAAGTCAAACATTTAGACACGTACTCATCGGCAATTTCTCTCTTCATACCTTTCCACCAAAATTGTCTTTTCAAATCTAGGTACATCTTCGTGCTCCCCGGGTGAATGGTATACTTCGTCTTATGAGCCTCATCAAGAACCAACCTCTTCAATTCCGCATTAGAAGGAACACAAACCCTACCTCGAAATGTCAAGGTACCCTCGCTATTAACCACAAAGTCAGGCGATACATTCTCAGCCAACCCATCGATAATTTTCCTCAACTCTGGATCATTCCCTTGCTCTTCTCTAATTTTCCCAAATAAAATAGGCGTAGCACGAATATTTGCAAAAATCACACCTCTATCATGAACACTAGGACTCCAATCTCGCAAATCCTCTAACATCTTCCATTCTTTAACCATCATGCACGACATATGAACTTTCCTACTCAAGGCATCCGCTACCACATTTGCCTTCCCCGGATGGTACAAGATAGTGCAATCATGGTCCTTTAATTTCTCCATCCATCTTCTTTGCCTCATGTTCAACTCCTTTTGAGGAAAACAAGTACTTCAAACTCTTATGGTCGGTGAAGATCTCAAATTTAGACCCATACAAGTAGTGTTTCCACTTATGCAGAAAATAATCGCAGACCAACTCCATATCGTGTGTCGGGTAATTACGTTCATGAATAGATAACTTCCTCGATGCATAGGCGATCACTCTACCATTCTGCATCAAAACACAACCCAAACCTTCCTTAGAAGCATCACTATAAATCACGAAATTATCTCCTCCACTAGGCAAAGCCAAAATAGGTGCCGACGTCAACCGCTTCTTAAGCTCTTGAAAGCTAACTTCACATTTCTCGCTCCAAACAAAAGGCACATTCTTCTGTGTCAACCTCGTCATAGGAGTCACAATCCGAGAAAATCCCTCAATAAACCTTCGGTAATAACCCGCTAGACCCAAGAAACTCCGAACCTCGGTAACCGAACTAGGCCTCTTCCAATTCGTCACCGCTTCAATCTTAGAAGGATCAACGGCTATCCCGGCGCTAGAAATAATATGCCCTAAGAAAGATACTTCCTCAAGCCAAAAGGCACATTTGCTAAACTTGGCGTAAAGCTGCTTCTCTCGAAGAATAGACAATACAATCCTCAAATGTTTCTCATGCTCCTCCCGAGATTTCGAATATACCAAAATATCATCAATAAAGACTACAACAAAGCAATCAAGATAACTGTGAAAAACACGGTTCATCAAATCCATAAACACCGCTGGCGCATTCGTCAACCCAAACGGCATCACCACAAATTCAAAATGCCCATACCTAGTGCGAAAAGCCGTCTTCGGAATGTCTTCCTCTCTAACCTTCAGTTGATAGTAACCCCATCGCAAATCAAGCTTAGAGTAGACAATAGACCCTTGCAACTGGTCAAAAAGATCATCGATGTGGGGTAGAGGATACTTATTCTTAATAGTCACCTTATTCAATTCTCGGTAATCTATACATAACCGCAAACTCCCGTCTTTCTTCCTCACAAATAGAACCGGTGCGCCCCAAGGCGACACACTTGGTTTAACAAAACCAATCTCTAGAAGTTCTTGCAACTGAGTTTTCAACTCTCTAAGCTCCGCGGGTGCCATCCTATACGGTGCCTTAGAAATCGGTGAAGTCCCCGGAATAAGCTCAATACAAAATTCTAGTTCTCTATCGGGTGGCATAGCATGATCGGTAGAAAACACATCGGGAAACTCACATACTACCGGAACCTCCTCTAAATTCGGCGAAGACCTCTTCTTATCAACAACGCAGGCAAGATAACCCGTACACCCTTGAGACAACAATTTTCTAGCCCTTAGCGCAGAAATGAAATGCAAGTCACTCGGCGGCATGATCACCCACAAAAGTAAATTCAGGCACACCCGGCATATAAAAAGTAACCCTCTTCCTATGGCAGTCAACTATAGCATGATAAGCACATAACCAGTCCATGCCAAGAATCACATCAAAGTCACGTATGGGTAGAACTACCAAGTCCGCATGCAAAGTGTGGTCACCCACCAAAACATCACAAGATCTAAACACTTGAGGCGAGCATATATTCCCGGCGGGGTAGACACTTCAAGCAAGTATGGCAAAGATTGAGGCAATACGCAAAGATTCTCAACAAAGTGCGAAGCAACATAAGAATCACGAAGACCACGGATCTATGAGAATTCGAGCCTTATGATCAAATATAGAAAGAGTACCTCCTATCCTTTGCCGTAGACCCCACGAACCTCGCGGCGATCAAGCGCAAACACTGACCACCTGAACCTTCGGTTTACCATCCATATCTCTCTTAGCCCCAGACTGCTGCCCGGCGCCACCTGACTGATTGGCCTTATATTTGGGACAATCCTTCCTCATATGAGTCCCATCTCCACAAGCGAAACACTTCCCAGTCTTCCCCCAACATCTATCAGTTTGTGTGCGGACTTACGGCGAGCAGACAAATCATAGTCTCATTGCGAGACCCTTGCTTGCCCCAGTAGAAGAAGTGTTGTTGCCTGCTTCCACACTGTGGCCTACCTTGGCCTCCACTTCTCCTATCGCGGTTCCTTGGTATCCCCTTACGCTTACCCGAATTATTTCACGATTAGTGTTACGAGTAGCATGGTGCATTACTAGAATTACTCTTGACTCGGTGCTCCTCAATATCTTGCTCAACCTCATAAGCTCTATCAAGCTGCGGTCAGATAATCGGTGAGCTTTAGTGCTAGAATCGCTTCCTAAATTCAGTCCTCAACCCTTTAACAAACTTATGTGTCCTCCGAGCCTCCGTAGGAATCAGATACGTGCAATAACGGCTCAGCTCGGTGAACTTTGCGAATACTCGCCCCGCAGTCATGGTACCTTGCTCAAGATTATAGAATTCTTTCTCCCTTTGGTTACGAACCACATCCGGTACGTATTCCTCCTTAAATTCCCTCTGAAAATTAACCCAAGTGATTGGGACTTGTTGCATCTCCCAACTTTCCTTCAACACGGTCCACCAATGCTCGGCGGCTCCCTTAAACTTAAACGTCGCTAGTCTGACTTTCTCCTCATCAGTACACTCCAACATAGATAAGATTTTGATCATCTCTTCCATCCACAACTCAGCCTCCCTCGGGTTTGGCTCCCCAAGAAATGCACTAGGCTTCAACTTAAGGAATCTCTCTAGGAGAGTGTTGTCAGTCCTCGGTCTCGGTGGTGGAGGTGGTGGCGGTACTGCTCCTCCTGCCTGACCTCCCTGGCCTGCCCCAGCCAGAAAAGCTAGCAACCTACGGTGTAACTCTGCCATATCCGGACCCAGGATCTGCGGCGGTACCTCAACCGGGTTCGTGGACCTCTCACAGGCCTACCTCTACCGCGGCCATTTCCATTCCTAGGATTATCCATCGAACTCCTACAAGAATTCACTCGACGTTAGAATCATCACACAAATAACCAACCCACCTAGGCCATGGAACCTATCACGGCCGGCTAACTATAGCTCGATACCAAGCTGTGACCCGACCGGGACCCAATCGAGATCCGAATCGCGCCGTCCAAATAATCAAATTAAACACATAAGCATGCACAAGTAGGATTTTAAAATTCATGTGGCGCAACATTTCAGACAATTAACAACTCGGCTACACTTGGCCGGAAAAACAACCTAATTTAAACAAGTCATCGGCGACGTTACGGTAGGAACAACAACTACTCCTACAATTAACACATGCTTATAAAACCTCAGCGGCCCTGACATGCAGGAGACAACAACAATAATAACACTTTAAATAAGTTTCGGCGGAAGCGGAAAGCGTGATGAACCAACAACATATAAACAAGCTCGACATAAAGTCGGCATACCAAAAGAATTACAAGTACCAAATATTTAAGTTACTACAACATACAAATACCCAAGCCAAGTCTACATGACTTGCTTCCCAACGTCCTTTCCAAAATAAAAGATTAATCAGTTAATAGTCCAAAAGAGCAACCTCGCTCACAACGTCCAAGCGAACACGGATCTAACGTGGGACGTCTCCTCGGCTTTGATCTAAGGAAAGCAAAGCAAACAAATAGGGTAAGTCGAAAGACTTAGTAAGTTACTAAAATATGCATGTTCATGTTATAGCATGACAATTATCACAATTATGGCATTTTATCATCATTTAACACTTAGCACCTTATTCACATAAGTGCGTAAAGTAAATCATACAAGTAGGATATGATAGTCACGGCCGCTTCGTAGCTCCTGCAAAACATTCTGTTACTAGTTCGTGCCATCGATGTTATGTGAATTCATCGACTCATACGAGAACCTACTCGATCTCAATAGCAAGCCAATGCGGCACTTAGCGTCTGGCAAAGGGGCTACTTCCCCTGCGGCCCACAGTGGAGGGGTGTGTGAAGTCCCAGGTGCGGCGATCCATAGCAAACACGAATCCCATAATTCGTGAAGGCGATGCATCGTCCCACCCTGACTTGATAAACAAACCAAATTATGCCAGCTGGACTCAATGCAATGCACAAGTAGATATTTACTTGACTTTAAACCAATTAAGGACCGAATCCGACAAGAGCGAACTCGACCAACCATGTAGGGTATCAATCTCTACTATAGAATCATATCAAGGCAAATTAAATTGCACAAAGCCAACCTTTCATAAAACTTGTTATAAGTAATCAAACCAATCTCATACTTGAGTAAACCAATCAAACGGCGTTCAAACTTCGTAGGGATTGAAACTAGAGTTCAACACGTTCAAATATTCCCTAGAGTCGACTCCGTTGAGTCTTTGCTCTAAATTCCCAAATTTGGAGAAATTGAAGCTATATGCTTCATAACCCAACCTAGGTCAATTCTAGGTTCAACAAGGTATTAAACTCACCAAGGCAATGCAAAGTGATCCAAGTTCATCATAGAGTCCAAAATTTAGAATAGAACACATAACACTTTCACAACATTTCAAGAAGGCATAACTAGGGCATTCTCATAAATCAACACTTCCAACATAAATATCATACATGGCTTTAACATGCTCAAAACCTTAAATAGACAAGATGGAAGAGTATTATAAACATTCATAGGTAGGAAATCATCCTAATCATGCTCCTAGCAAGCTCATAATTTCAACATACAAGATTATAGCATGGAAAGCATACAAGTGCCCTCATTGACCTCAACCAACATAGACTTTGCTTCCTTAGGGTCAATGAGAACTAAAAGGAAAAGAAGATAAAGAAGGTAACTTACAAGTTATTCACCAAAGAAGGAAATAGAAGAAACTATTCGGATGGAAATGCTCCCCTTGATGAGCTCTTCAACTTTAATGAAAGGCTCTTGGGCAATGGATGAATGGATGGTTGAAGATGAAGGGTTTAGCTCCAAGAAGCCATGGAAGAACCTTGAGAGAGATGAAATTCGTTTTTGGAAGAGAGAGGGTGAGAATGAGGGTCAAAAATCTGATTTGGGGCTTATATTGGTCTAATTCTTGAGTGGGACATGTGTCAACCACTTGTGGTCCCTTTGAGATTCTTAGGATAAGGTTTGGATGATCAACAAGCCTTCTTAATCCATCATTAAAATTAGTTAGGGATGTTAGGACTTAAGTAGGAAGGGTTAGGGAGGTTTAGGATAGGTTTAAGTAGGGGTTGGAAGTGAACAAATCGTCAAATTCCGAAACAGGAGAAAATCAACCCGTAGCAGCAAAGCAGGTGAGGCGGGCGCCTCACCCAAGGCCATGCGGCCGCCTCAACCTCTGGGGCTTCTCCCAAGTTCAGTCCATTTTGAACTTGCTCTCTGCAGTTGAGGCGGGCGCCTCACCAGCTCCCATGCGGCCGCCTCGGCTCCAGAATGTCTAAAACTTGATTCAAACTTGATCTAAATGGTCCCAAACTTTTGGGCAACCATTCTAAGGTCTAACCCTACTCAAAATGAGTCGGAAACACACCCGAACAACTCCCGGAACAAGCTAGGACAAGGCGCGAACCACGCGACGAATAAACAACGGATCAAACTACAATCAAACGCCAATCAAACTAGGATGTCTTGGGCATGAAAAAGGTTTGTTTCAACTTGATTAAGACTTGAATATAAAGCTAAGAACTCAACGAACACTTCGTACGTCGAAATAGAAGCGAATACGAGCAACGAGAGGAATCGCTAAGGCTAAATTCAACGCGATTAAACCGGCGATTCTACAAACAAGTTTATGTGATTCTAAACATGTTATGGACTTCTAGAATGATCTATGAATGATTCTAAAACATTTATATAACAAGTAAACATGCTCACAATCAACCAAGAAAGTAATAAGATAGGCATAGAATGCACATACAAGAATACGGGGCGTTACATGAATATACCGTGCGGGCCTGATCAGGGACGCGGTACTCCTCCGGAATCTCCGCATCTGGAATAACTTCCCTTATGAGCCTGCCATCTTGCCGGTAAGGGAAGGATGAAAAGGCATCGTCAGGCATGGAAAATTCGAGTCGTGCATCCAGAACAAGTGAAGAAGGCTCAGGCGAAGCACCATCGACAGATGCCCGTCTCCCGATCACATAAGGAGGAGGAGGAGGATGAAGCATTGTCCTCAAGAAATCTTCATATGATATCACTGGGAAATCACTGGCAGACATCTTATATTTTTCCAAGTACTGAAGCCTGTTTGGTATGAGGTATGGCTCAATCACTTGCGGAGGAGGTGGAGGAGGTGCCACCGGGTCTACCGTAAATGGGACATGCTGGCGGTTGACCCGCTCACCCATATACAAAGAATCACACATAATGGACACCATCAAGATCCGGCAACAACTCAAAAGCAAAGTTACCTCGATTGGCCTACCGGCCGAGGGAACAAAGTCACTGAACCAGAAGTTGAGCTCGCCACTCTGTTCTGCAGCCCCAATGAGTCAACATATTGACCCCAGGCGTTCGTCTCTTTCCGATTCGCATTTACAAATTTGAAGCGGATACGATGGGCCAGGGCGTCGCTACTTGTGCCGGTACAAAACCAAAAACAGAATAAGCCCACAAAAAAAAAAAAACAAAGGGGTAAAAGTCAGCAAAAGAAAAAAATATATGTGAAGAAAAATATATGTATGCTGATAAAAAAAAAAGAGAGTACCTCCCAGGCAGGAGCAAAACCGATCATCACCTTTGAGTCATTCCGACTCAATTTATCCATACAGAAGTAAAGCTCAGCCAGCCGCCCCTTGATCATAATCAATCACTGGTCCGGATCTCGGAGGCTATTTCGATAAAGAAACCCTCGAAAGTAGAGGCATTGGCAAAAGAGACGTGCCCAAGAAAAAGAATAAAAATGTCCGGGCAAGATGGGTCACAGCAACACTATCCTCAGGATCAACCTTCTTAGCGTTCTTTAAAAGCCATTTCTTCACGCTGGGAATGGTTACCTCATCAGCCGTCTTGTACTTGGGCACGAATCCCAAAAGATCCTCCACCTTGTCATGACGTTCGCGGAGAGTATAATCTGGTTCCAGTTTCCGCCCAATACTGGTAGAAATACCAGTAATAGCCGCGAAGTCGCAGGGAGTCATGGTAATCTCTCCCCAGCTAAGATGGAAAGCGTGGGTGGTATCCCACCAGAAGTTCCGCAGCACGTCAAAAATAATTATGTAACTGCGGAAGGGAGTAAAGGCCCGCAGGAAGACTCCCAAGCCTGTATCATCTACCAACGTCTGAGCTGCTGGAGGCATCAAATGGAATATATCAGAAACACTGGCGCAAGTAGCCCTGACCTTGTCCAAAACCCCGCGCTCCAAAAAAAAAAAAAAGAGAGAGAAGGAAAATAAAGTTAAGTATCTCGCAAACCCTTTTCTTCCTGCACATTTAATACATCAGATTTTTCAAAAATAAAAAAAGAAAAAAGAAATAATAATAAAAATAAAAAAAATATAATAAAAAAAACATACAAATAAAAAGAAAAGAAAGTATATATATATTAAAAATTATTTTTGTACATAAAAATCCATATTATCATTTTCAAGTACATACAAAAATACTTTGCATAAATATACATGTCAACATGTTTTTAAAAATATATATATAAGGTATATACCTTGCATTTAAATATACATGCCATATTTCTCTTATTTTCACATTTGTGTAAATTTTTTTTATGCATTCACATCAAAAGAAAAAAAAAGAACATCTCATTGTATATTCAGCATCGCATTTGCATCAAAATAAAATGATACGTGCATCACTTCTTGCATTTATTAGTCAATAAGCTGTATCAGGAATGCACAAAAAAGAAATCTAAAATGCCACCTGCCATGGAAAAATAATATCTACTTGGCATTTCTTATATCCCTACAGCATCATCATGCGTAAAAAATAAATTCTAGTACATAAAATATATCTGTTAAGTTATGTATATATCCGAAAATGTATCCGAAAAATACGTTCAGAAAATTGTGCATTTCATTCCGAAAATTCCGTCATGTGAATATATGCCATGTAAAAATATTTTCAGGACTTAAACATGCATCATATAGCTTTATTTGCATTGACATTGTAAATTATGCATAGTGGAGTCAAATAGTAACTACTAGTTCAATTTGGGCATCGCAAAAATAAATTGTCTGAATTTCATACATTATTACTAAAATTGCATCATTTTAATCCATAAATTGCATGTATAAATATCATAAGGTGTATATATATGCTCCAAAAGTCCAAAACAGCACAGAAATTGAGCAGATCTGAAAAATTGACCAAATGGGTGGAAGAAAGTCATACTCACATTGGGATCAGGAAGATTCGAGACGTGTTTGTACCAGTCTCGCACCAGATTGCCTCAGTCATGCTGTGAATAATAATAATTGATCTTGTTTCGAACCAAAGGAGGAAGTTCTTTCATTTCCTCGCTAGATTTCGGATCCATTGGCGCCTTTCCTTTCCTAGATCTAGAAGAAGAAGCCATCTGCGCAGAAAAACAAAATTTTTGGCGGAAGAAAATTGAAAAAAGGAGAGAAAATGAAAAAGAAAAGAAAAAAAACTTACCGTCGGCAGAAGGAAGGGAGCTGAAGCAGGAGAGAAGGAAATGAAATTTCCTTTCTCCCGTAAGTGATGAAGAAGGGAGGAAAAAGTGACATTTTCACTTTTCCCCCTCCAAGCAATTCAGCATCAGCACTTAAGTCCTCCAAATTTCAAAGCTGCAAAGTGGTCCCTGAAACTTAACAGAAAGTTAACAAAAGTAATTTTGTTAGCCACATTTAATGATCTTTCACCCAAAAGGCAAGGAAAGTTCATATCTCCGACAAGTCAGCCGCCAGACAAGCAGAAAAGTCAGAAAATTCAGCAGCAAAGGTAAATTCCTATTCTTTTGAAAAAAAAAAGAAAAGAAAAATCAATCAAAAAGAAAAATCAATCAAAAGGAAAAAATCAATAAAGAAAAAAAAATCGATCAAAATAAAAAAAAAACAAAACAAAAGAAAAAAAAATGATGATGATAAAAAAGAAAAAAGAGAAAAGACCAAGGTTCCCAGCAGGTGAACTACGTTGGTCTGATTCCTTGAATAAGGATACGTAGGCAGCCTATTTCGGTAGGTCCGACCGTCACAAGAAAAAAAAAGAAGAAAAAAGAAAAAAAAAAGAGAATAAATTCCCCAGCAAGAATGGCAAAAATACCAAGATCAGCCAAATCCGCGGTAACCACCCCGACGCAAAAGGTAAGTCAGGTACAATATTCTTACCTTGACTATTAGAATAATTTCCTTTTAAAGGAAAGTTTGCTTTTAAATAAAAGAAAAATCTTTTTCAAGAAGGTTTTTTTTCTTTTCAAAAAAAAAAAAAAAAAAAAAAAGAGGAATATTCAAAAACAAAAAAAAAAAAAAGGAAGAAGAAAAGAAAATTCTTTATCGTGTCCAGCCGGTTTCGGTCGGTTGGATACAGTTTTTGAAAAATTTGAAGAAAATTATTTATTGTATTCGATGACAGGTATTGATCGGTCGAGTACAATTTTCGAAAATCTGAAGGTCATCTTATTGTGTTTGGAAGAAAGGTATTGACCAGCCAGACACAATTTTGAGATTGATCTCTTAACATATTTCCACGACAGGTATTGACCGGTTGAAATATGGTTTTCGAAATACACAAAAATCTTCATACCGTATTTGACAACGGTTTCGGACCGGAAGAATACGACTTTTCGAAAAACATGAAAATCTTTTCTTCTTCAATTTGGTTGTTTGTTTCGGCTTAGGCCGAACTACGTTTGGTCTGATTCCTTTTATTAAGGGATACGTAGGCAGCCTACATTAGTAGGTCCGACCATCAGAGCATTCAATTTGCATATCTGCTTAAAAACTGCGATAACCTGCTATAACTAACTAAAAATGTCTAGGATATGGAGGTTTGATAAATTGCTGTATTATAACTGCTACCTGCTGTATATTTCTCCCTTGTTTTGAAATGAAACGAAATTGGAGAGTCTATTCTAATCAACGATGTTCGTCTACTCAGTAAGCTGCGGGTTACCCGTAGACTCCATCGTTGAGGGGCTCTGTAGACACCCCAATTTCGTACCCCAGATATGTGACATGACATAAAATATCAAGACCTGTTAAAACATTAACAAATGTCAAGTTACAGGGTCAAAATTGCAAAAGGACAAAGCAGGATGCACAAAAGGACAAATTGCAGGGACTAAAGTGTCAAAAATGAGCCTAGTTTGAGGTTTAGGCATGGCTTACAAAGGGTTTGGGCATGGCGCCCAAACCTCCAATGGGCAGCGCCCAAACTTCCTTCCCAGTGCACTGTTCACTCAAAACTTTCCGCATTTCACAAATCGTTCAGCGCGGTGTACCACTGTCTGATGCGCGAAGAAGAAATTTTATTGCCATCGATGTCCCAGCTTCCTCCTATAAATAGAGGTGTCCGGCTCCTTCATTCAACACACAATTCATCCGTAAAATTTCTCTGCGTCCTCGTTACGCTGAAGAAATAAATACCGACAGATCACCTTCCAAAGCCTCGAAACCCTGCCAAACCTCCGCCAAACACAAATCCAACCGGTAGAAGTGTACCTTAGCCCCCCAGCTAGGTATCCACCCCTTTTCCCCGGTCCAAAAATCATGGATAGAGCAGTTGCTCTGCCCGATTTAAAAGGCCAAATCAGCCGATAGTAGGCATTACTCTACGATTTCGACCTACCTCGGTCAAACAAACAACCGAAACAAGCGGTTACCTGCCCGATCCCGAGGCCGAAAAGTAACTTTTCAAGCAGTCACGCTGCCCAAATTCACACAACTTCAACCAGACCAGACCAGACCAGGAAAAAAAGACTCTCTCTCCCCGAGGGACAAAGCGAGCACACCCCTACGCCGTTTGTAAGTTTTTATTGTTAAGTTTTTTCATTTCCATTGTAATAGTATTATTTCCAGTCCGGCCCAATGTAGCCATTTAAGCAGTTATGCTGCCCGGATTTAATTAGAAAATAGTACTAAAATGTAGCCGTTATTATGGCAAAATTTTTAGATAAGTTTGTAATTATTTACTTCATTTATTCAATAAAGTCTTTATTTGTAATAGTATTATTTCCGGTCCGGTTAAATATCAATATATAAGCGATTATCTTTGCCGGATTTTGTTAGGAAATAATACTAAATGTAGCCGTTATTATGGCCAAATATTTCCAAGTATATTTGTAATTGTTTGCAAAAGAGTCTGTTTCAAGTCCGTAAATAATATAGATGTAACGGATGTATTTGTAGACAGTTAATGCTTTATTTATCTGTTTAATAAATATAACAAAAAGCATACTTTAGCCAAAAACCGTTTTGAGACCGAAAGGGCTAGTTGGGTGCCTAGCACCTTCCCAACTCGTAACTTAGCCTCCGAACCCGTTTTCTTCATCTCTGGTTTTTCTTTTTCTGGTTTTGCTTTATTTTTGCCTTAAAATAAAGATGGCGACTCTAAAAACATTTTGGATCCAGTGGGGCCTCGCATCATCTTTCTTTGCACTTTCACGTTCTCCCCTAAACAAGAGAGAATGGGAATGGAAAGGTGATGTATTCCTATGTCCTGGTATCCCCTAAACAAGGGATAACTTGACGTAGAAAACCCAAAGCATTCATAGTGATCCGAAATAGGCTATAAGGCTATTTTCATAAAATCCATAGTGGGGGCGCTGCAACATCTTTCTTTGCACTTTCACGTTCTCCCCTAAACAAGGGAGGATGGGAATGGAAAGGTGATATTTTCCTATATCCTGGTATCCCCTAAAAAAGGGATAACTTGACATAGAAAATCCAAAGGTCCCGTATTGGATCAAAAATCCACTAAAGGCAACCGAGGCGCATTCCAACGCGCTATTCGACAGCACTCCTCCCGCACTTTTGATTTCGATCTCCCCTAAACAAGGGAGGCTGGAATGGGAGCAGTGGATGTCACCGCATCCGCACGGACGCGCACCCCTATCCAAGGGCGCGCGGGGCGCGGGAGCACCCATCCCGGGAACCCACACTATCTCCTTCATTTTTTTTTTTTCGTATTTTCTCGATTTTATTTCGCCAAATCGATTGTTTTTCTTAACATATGACTTCTTCCTCCAAATCCAGGAAAGGGAAGGCACCTATGCACCCGGAATCTGGCGAAGAACGCCGAGAATTTCCTCCTCTAAGCCGGAATGTTATCAAATATTGGTATTCCAAGGACGATTGGAGCAACATACTCCGAGATTGTCACACCCATGTCTCTAATCTTCCAGATCCGGCAGTAAGTTTTTCTTTTTTTCTTCAACCCATTTAGTTGAATCTCTTGAATTCTTCTCGATTTCCGCTATTTTTGGCTTCTTGGAGTATACCTGCTCTTGATTTTAATGTTTATGCATGCAATTTTATGCTAGCTAAAATGATACAATCTGATAATTATAGCATGGCAAAATATGAAATTCATGCTATTTAATTTTGCGATGCATACTTATACATTTGACACTATTTTATATATTATTATATTCTAGCTCTAATAATGCATGCTCGGGCTGTGGATATTTTTAGATGATGTCTAATCATGCGATAGACTTTTCGGACAAATGCTGCATTTTTTCAGATATTTTTTTTTTCCGAGTATATGCATATGCTGCAAGTGTATTTTTCTTATGCAAAATGCAATAGAAATATTTTCTTTTTCATGCCTGCAACATTTTTTATTTTATAATGCGATATGCAAATATTTGGAGATAAATGCACATGATAGGTGCTAAAGCATATATATATATATATATATATATATACTATTTATGCATGTATTTTTTATTATGCATGAAATGCATGTGCGAATGCATTATAAAGATATTAGTGCTTGCTAAAATGCAATATGATTTTTTTTCTTCTTTGTATGTAAAAATGCAACATGAGTATTTATATTCACATATTTATTATATATTTTTTTATTAGATTCATGCATGCAAAAAAAAAATGCAACATTTATTTTTAATGCATATATTCAAATGCTAAGATAACGTAATGCATGTCATTTTTCATTTCTCTTCTTTTTTATTTTTTATGCATAGTAAAGATGGCCTAATTTTATGACATGCATAATAAGGGCTAAAAAAGATAAGAGTTTACCTCCCTTTTTTTCTGAGATGCTGCTCTTTTTTCTCATTTCAGGCATGCAAGGCCCTTGCTCGAGCCCGGGCTAGCTGCGACAAAGTTGCCACCATATATAATTTAATGCCTCTGCAAGCGTAGCTTCTGGTAGAGTGGTCTGGCTTTGGAGTATTCCTGAGGGCTTTTCGTCTTTTCCACAGTTATATGTCTATTTTTGAGGTTCTGTGGAACTATTGGTGGGATACTACCCACTTTTCCATTTCAGCTGGGGCGAGGCGACCTTGACCCTCTGTGACTTTTTGCTGCGATCACGGGCATCCCCACCGGCATCGCGCCTCTGAAGCCGGATTACACCCTTCGGCATCAGCATGATGTGGTCGAAGACCTTCTGGGCTTCGAACCCGATTGCAAGACTACTGATGAGATCCGTATTGGCAGTGTGAAGAGTTGGCTAGAGCAACATGCATGTCGAGCAGGTTGATAATGATGATGACGAGGCTGTTTCTCGCGTTGCCAGGGCATTCTTGTTCTTCTTTTTGGGGATGTCACTTTTCGCCAATTCCTCGACCACTCTGCGGGTCTCTCTCTTGGGATGTCTTCGGGATTTTTACCAGGATTCTACTTATGATTGGGACAGGCAAGGTTGGCTGAGCTGTATGTATCTATGGATCGGGCCAGCCGAAACGATTCTCGGGTCCTGAATGGCTTTGCTCCGGCTTGGGAGGTATTCTCTTCTTTTCTGCTCACTGCTTCTGATATTTGCTAGCATTGATTCTTTTTTATTGCTGACGACTTCCTTCCTTCTTTTTTTTTAATATTTGCTGGCGACTTTTCTCTTTTTTTTTTTGCAGGTCTGGGCCTATTCGATCTATGATTTTACTCTAGGCCCATTGCATAATCGCATTCACGAGCCACAATTCTTGGCTGAGTTTGTGAATGCAAACCGGGTGGAGGAGGACCGAGACGGTCGTGGCTTGACCGAGATTATGATGCGAGATAGGATCGCCGGCTCGAGCTCAGGCACGGTGCATTTGTCTCCCTGGCGGGGTCTGGCTGGGCCATATTTGATTTTTCTGGAGATGAGCAGCCGCCAGATCCTCGATGGTGTTGATTATGGTCGACTCTCTATATATGGGCGAGCGGGTTAACCGCCAGCACTTCCTCTATCCAATGCCTTAAGTGACACCACCTGCACCACCTGCATGGGTGATTGTACCAGATTTTCTGCCGAATCGGTATCAGTACCTATCCAGATACATTGTTCCTCGTGCTAATTATCCCAACATGGCTTACAAGGATTTCTTAAGGATGGTGCTTCATCCTGCCCCTGCAGCAGCTAGGCGCACATCGGACGTCTCTGATCGATCGAGGCCTTCTCGTCTTATTCCTGATGAGCAGCCGGGTTATTTTTTCCCTGCCAAAGACTTCTCCACTTTCCAATATCATCGTGAAGGGAGTCTAGTGGAGGAAGCTTTGCTCGATATAGTGGTCCCAGAGCGATTTAAGACTCTCGAGCGGACCCGCGCGATATACTTTTCATTTTCTGCACTTCCGCTTCCTTTCCTTTTCATACTTTTTGCACATATATTTTTCTTTTTCAGGACTGATATTTTTCTTTCTTTTTTCTTTTGATACCATCCTCTTTTCAGGTTGACGCTTCATCTTATCGGAAGGTGGTGAAGGGCTTTTTCGGCATCACCAAGTTATATCAGAAGCTACTGGATGAATTCACCTGCCGGGGAAATGATGCGGTGCATCGGGGCAGGCACCGAGATGACAATGATGATGAAGTCGGCGGGTCGGTCGTGCTGAAGCTGGAGGACGAGGATTCAGAATTGGTGGGACCGGTCCCCGAGTCATGGGCGGAGGCTTGGATCGGAGTAGATCTTTGCATGCTAACTAGCCTTCTTTTTCCTGCACTTATTATGGACATATAATTTTTTCTTGTACTAGACTCTGTACATATTTCTAGATGCAATGCAGTTTATATTTATTCTATGATGTATGATATAAAATATAAAGACTCAATTATTCTAGAAATGCTAAAATAAAAGAAATCCAAGCCATTATCTAAAACGAAAACACACTGTAGTTTAGGAACAGAGATTTGGAAGGATACACCTTTGGATTTAAAATGGGGTTATCCGGTGCTCTGCGGGGAAAAGAGGTAGCCGCCTCTTCCTGTGTTTGATTTAATCCTTGCTGGTGAGGGCTAGTGTATAGCTTTGCTTTTCATCCGTGAGCGATCAGGGCAAACAACGGAGCAGAGAGGTCGAGTGTTCAAGTCTAACCAAAGACAATGTTGCTCAAGCCTCACCAAAGGCACTTTTGTTTAATCCAAAATGCACTGTTGCTCGAGCCTCACTAGAGGCACCGTTGTTCTAGCCAAATATTATTGTCTTAAATACTTTGTAGCCTTTCAAAGGCATTAATAATAATATTAGGTGTTAAAAAAACAGCAGAGCAGGCGGGGTTGAAAACTGGGATACTAGGCAGTTTCGGGGGACAGTCGGGGGACCCATGGGTGCCACCCATGGTGGCAGTAGGCGCGCCTCCAGGAGGTGCTATGGGCGGCACCCAAGCTTCCTACTGTGCTTTCCTGTTTTGGCTACTACTCACACACTGTGCTCATAATTCAGCTGTTTCTTCAGTTTTTAGTATAAAAAGGGGCTTGGGGCAGCGTATATTTCACACCATCCGCCTTTCTTTCTTCTTTTAAGCAGCAATTAGTTCTGAGCTCTCTTTCAACTCTGTCTTTTCTTTTCTCCAACCGAATATAAAATTTTGCTTTTTTTTTTTACAGAAATGGCTGAGCTTACTCATACAGCCCTGGAGATGGAAATATATGAGACCTCGCTCGACTTCTGGATTCTTTCTTTACGAGAGGATGAGCGGGAATGGTTTGACCATCGCTACCTTCTTTCATGGCGGGCCCTACGTATAAACTGGGACATGTTGAGAGCAGTGTCCAGATTTTTGTCGGTGCAGAGTCACCTTTTTTAATTTTTGCCTAAATATAATGTGTCCCACATTTGAGGAATTCTGTGCCATGGTGGGAATGCCGACCATTGGGCCTATGGTTGTACCCTCCGTATGTAGATGTCCTTTTATGGCAATAACGGAATTATTTGGCTCGACCCGTGTCGCAACTCCAAATTTTTATAATGGTTTTAATTTTGATTTAAATGTTCTTCCCCCTGCCTATACTGAATATAGGGAAGATCTAGTATATTCGCGGCGTCGGTTGGCTGCTCTTTTCCTGTGTGTAATGAGAAGGTACCTACTGGTGGGCCAACCCGGATTCATCGATGTTCGGGTTGTTGACCTGGTTCTGCAAGCTCGGGTGCGCCGGGTGAATATCATCCCGGTTCTTTTGGTTGAGACTTTGATTGACCTGGATGCTTTTTCTTCCGGCGAAGAAGTGTTTCCTTTTGGGAGCCCCATTTTAATCCATATGTGGCTGGAGGAACATTTTAATTGGATGATGACTCCCGAGCTTGTAGGAAGAGTATATAATCCCTGGCGCTATGGCTCTCGTTGCCATTATCGCCATAATCTGTCTATGGAGCTTGACTGGATAGAGCACTTTCTGCGTATCGGCTCCATGGAGATCATCTGGGTGGTTAGCCATTGGCCGATTCACCACTTTTTTCTGTTTACCGGGGCTTATGCCCAAGTCATCCTTCCTGGTCTCCAACAGACCACTTTTTATCTGGCGTACCAAGTCCTCCGTCAATTCTACAAAGAGCAGATTGTCCCAGACGTGAATTGTCCTTTGATTGAAGAGTTGTGGATGGAGAGGGATATGGGTGAGCTCATCCAGGATATGTGGGAGATTAACTATCCCCTGTGGGCCTCGACTTATGCTTTTTCTGAACATATGCTCTTGTCCCATGAGTATCTGTCATGGGTGCTGCTAGCTGCGGAGGAGCATTCCCGCGTGATTAGGCACATGCTGAGGCAGATCCTTTCTAGGCGGGTAACTAGTGGCATAGATGCCCGGTTGATGGAGATCAACGAGGATTTAGAGAGCTCATGGCTGGTGGTTCCACAGGCTTTGCAGGAGGAGTTTCAGAGAGTACATGGCCTGGGTGCTCATATGGCATGTAATCCTGATAAGGCGGGACCCAGTTATGCGTCTCCAAGGTTGAGCAATGCGAGTCGGTGGAGTAATCCCCGGCGAAATGATGAAGCTGGCCCAAATCAGGTTGGTAGACAGAGCACTGCTCATAGAGATGATGGTGCCGGTCCGAGTCCTGCTATCCACGATAATGGTGATGCTGATGACGAAGAGGAAGACACCTCTAAAGGTTCCCATGCTGGTGAGGCTGGGGTTTCCTATGTACCTCGCAGAAGTATCTGGTCTCGGCTAGGACGTCGCAGACGTTGATGGACCATTTATCGAGCTGCATAGAAAGAGAGAGAGGGATTTGGGGGGCTATGGGATATAGGCAATGTATATATAGGTATCTGTACAGAAATAAATGATAATCTAAATATCTTAGACCTATTCCTTAGTTGCACCTTATGGATTTTTATATTTTGATGTTTTTATTTTGGGCCCTATCGTGGTTTTTCTCTCAGTTAGTCAAAACCGAGATGAGTTGCCTTTCCTTTTCATAAGAAGTTTCTTTCCATGTGATAAATATGTCCGATTCATGCTTGACCTTTACTTGCTGGGGATTGGATGCTAGGGACTGTCTGCTGTCTGCTGGAGATAACATGCTAGAGACTGTTTTTTCTCTCCTTCTCCTGGTTTTCTTTTTTCTTTTGCTCTAACTTTTGCCTAGGCCGCCCTTTCAGGTTTTCAACCTAGCGAGCCCTTATTCTCCTTGTATATATATATTTTTTCTTTTTTCTCTAACTTTTACCTAGGCCGCCCTTTAGGGTTTTCAACCTAGCGAGCTGGAGAAAGATACAGTTGCCAGATAATTTAACTCAAGCGTAGTATCTCTTGAGCTTGTCCATGTTGACGGGCTGAATAAGGTCTTCTCTATCTTGGTTGGTGAGGAGCACTGCACCACCTGAATGGATTTGTTTGATGATGTAGGGTCCCATCCAAGGAGACTTCCATTTTCCCCTAGCGTCGATATAACTAGGGGGTTTTTCACGGAGTATCATGTCTCCTATTTGGATATTACGGCCTTTGACTTTTTTGTTAAAAGCCCGAGCTATTCGTTTTTGATATGCTCGTGTATGTTCTAAAGCTAGCAGTCGTCGTTCATCAAACAGTGCTAATTCTTCGTAGCGTTGTTTGACCCAGTCAATTTCAGATACCTCTGATTCCATCATTACCCTTAATGATGAGACTTCTATTTTAATAGCCAGCACTGCCTCCATGCCGTATGCTAAGGAGTACGGGTTAGCTCCAATAGGTGTGCGGATCGAAGTGCGATAGCCCTAGAGTGCTAGCGGTAGCTTTTCTGGCTAGTCTTTTCCTGTTTCAGCCAACTTTCTGATGATATTTTCTAGCGTTTTGTTGGCCGCTTCGACATCACCGTTTGCCTGTGGTCGGTATGTGGAAGACTTGTGTGTCTGAATTTCGAACTCATCGAGCAGACGGTTCACGTTAGGGGTGGCAATGACTGACACGACACGATAGCACGAATCAGCACGATACGATTATAAAACACGATTACAGAGACAAATGGTACGATAAGACCAGCACGACACAACACGACACGAAAGACACGAAATTGTTAATATATTCAAAATAATAATTATTTTTATATTTATGATCAAATTAGATATATAACATGAAAACACGATAGTGAGGCACAAACATGACACGATAGTACGAATTGCCACCCCTAGTTCACGTCCCCTTCAAAGTGCGTGCCGTTATCAGAGATTATCTCGAAAGGCACCCCGTATCTATATATAATGTTGGTTCGGATGAATTTGAACACCTTTCTGGCGTTCAACACTTTGTAGGAAACGACTTCTACCCATTTTGTGAAGTAGTCGACAACTACCAGGACATATTCATGGCCATTGGATCCTTTTGGGTGAATTTGACCTATAACGTCAATTCCCCATGTTGAGAAGGGCCAAAGAGTTGTGGAGTTGTATAGTGTATGCGGGGGAACATGTTGCAGATTTGCGAAGCGCTAACATTTATCACAATGACGCACCCACTGGATACAGTCTATTTCTAACGTACTCCAATAGTACCCTTGTTTGATTATTTTCTTTGATAGCATGTGCCCATTCATATGTGGTCCGCAGGTACCACCGTGCAGCTGGTCCATGACTTGCTCGACTTTGGCTTGATTGATGCATAATAGGTTTAGGTCTTGGTGGTGCCTTCCTCCGTTGATTACGAATTGCGATGCCCACCTTCGTAGGGAGATTTTCCTCTTTTGTCTAAATTAGGCGGATAGACCCCTTTCTGAAGTAGATTTATAATATCCAGGTACCAGGGCTTGTCATCATTTTCAAGAGAAGCATCGATTTTGAAGCAATAGGCAGGAATGGTCTTTTTCCAGACTATAAATGGTTGGACGTTGATTTCTGTGGGAACTTTGACCAGTGAGGCTAAAGTGGCTAAAGCATCAGTGAATTAATTTCTATCTCATGGTAGGTAGTGGAACGAGATATTATCAAATTCACTTGCTAAGGTCATCAATTTGGCATGATAGAGTTGTAGCCGGGGATCCTGGGTTTTCCATTTTCCTTCGACCTAGTTTATGATGAGGGGCAGAGTCACTGAAGACTTCCAAGTCTTTGGCTCCTTTTTGGAGAGCCTCTTTTAGACCAGCAATGCAAGCCTCATACTCAGCAGTGTTGTTTGAGCATTCGAATTACAGTCTTATGGCCAAGGGAGTGTGGGAATCTGCTAGATCGATTAGCATGATTGCTATGCCGAAACCTCTTTTGTTGGTAGCCCCATTAAAGAACATATGCCATTTGGTGCCGTGATCAGTAATTTCTAGGACACCTTAATCTAGGAAGCTTCCTCCGATACATCTTCTGATTCTAGTGGTAGATCTGCCAAATGGTCTGCAATCACGCTGCCTTTGATAGATTTGAGCGTGACATAGGTGATGTCAAACTCATTGAGGAGAAACGATCATTTAGCCTTTCTGTTAGAGAGTGATGGCTTTCCAAAGATGTATTTTATAGGGTCCATTCTGGAGATGAGTTTGATGGACCGGGCTTGCAAATAGGTTTTGAGCCTTTGTGTTGCCCAGACTAGGCCAGTGCAGCTTTTTTCTAAGGCCGAGTAATTTAGCTCGCTTCCTTGCAATTTCCTACTTATGAAGTAGATGGCATTTTCAATGTAGGAATCTTTTTTCTCATGTGTGAGCATAGCCCCTACTGTCGTGTCTGTGACGGTTAGGTATAGAAGGATGGGTTTATATGTATGGGGAGGAGCTAGCACTGGTGGGTTGGCAAGGTATTTTTTTGACTTTTTCAAAGACTAGCTGGCATTTTTCGTCCCAGACTTGGCCAGTGTCCTTCTATAGGAGTTTCAATAGTGGTTCACATATGGAGGTTAGCTGCCTGATGAAGCGACTGATATATTGCAATCGACCTAGGAAACCCTTGACTTCTGTTGGGGTTTTCGGCTGCGGCATGTCTATGATGGATTTTATTTTGGCTGACTCTATTTCGATGCCTTGCTCGGTGACCAGGAACCCCAGGACTTTGCCTTTGGTGACCTCGAATATGCATTTGGTCGGGTTGAGCTTCATTTGGTGCTTTCTTAACCTTTCGATGAATTTTCGAAGGTCTTTGACATGGGCATCGTCTGTATTGTTGGAATGCACGATTATGTCGTCCACGTACACCTCGACTTCTTTATGTATCATATCATGGAAGAGGGTAGTGACGGCCCGCTGGTATGTGGCCCCAGCGTTTTTCGACCCAAACGTCATGACAGTGTAGCAATAGGTTCCCCAGGGGGAGATGAATGAAGTTTTTTCTTGGTCTTCTACTGCCATTTTAATTTGATTGTAGCCCAGCATACCGTTTACAAATGATCTTATCTTGTGAGAGGCCACAGCGTCTACCACAATATCGATGTTGGGTAGAGGGAAGTCATCTTTGGGCGATGCCTTGTTAAGGTCACGGAAGTCCACACAAATCCGAACCTTTCCATTGGGTTTCGGAACAGCCACTATATTTGACAGCCAGATTGGGTATTGAACTACCCGGATGAATTTGACGTGCATTTGTTTCATGATTTCTTCTTTTACTTGCATTGACCATTCTGGCTTGATTCGATGGAGTTTCTGCTTGACTGACCTTGCATTAGGGTATGTGGGGATTCGGTGCTCTACTATGGCTGGATCCAATCCAAGCATGTCTTCGTAGGACCATGCGAAGACGTCTACAAATTCTCTGAGTAGACTAACTAATGTTGTCCTTTCTGAACCTTACAGGTAGCTGTCGATTTTGACCTCTTTGATTTCACTGTACATCCTCAGATTGACAACAGACAAGTCTTCTTCTGACGCTGTTGATCGGTGCTTTTCTTGGTGCTTGACTGACTTGGCGAACTCAAGTAAGTAACCTTTATCGTTCGGGTCCTTTTCGTTAAATGACTCATTATTAATGCTAATTAATTCATCTTTTAACGTAGGTGCAACTAAGGAATACGCGAAGACATCAAGATTTTCATTATTAAGAGCAAACTGTACATGGTTGGTTACATTATTGAGGCCTTGGGGTTTGAGGTCCTCAATTTTAGGGAGCGGATCGGTAAATGACCAATCCGTAAAGCTAAAGGAAGGAGGGGGAATAGTATATCCAAAACGGTCCACCAAGTTTGCAGTCGTTAGGAGCAGACCAGTAGTAGTATACCAGTTCTGTAGGGGTTATCAGCAATAGACTCGAATTTGGCCAGGAGTTTTTCATAGCTAGTTCCGTTGTCAATCATTCCCAGGAGACTGTCTCCTATGAAGTCATCACCTAACAGGGCCAGGGCACAGTCATCTTGATCTATTGACCATGTATCTTTAGCTGTTGCAGTTTCATATGCAGGGTTATGGGGCTCCAGGGTAATTTGTTCCATTTTATCAGAGGCGAGACTGACATCTTCAAAGATTTCTTAACCAGGGCGTCTCTTCCTATTTTGGTCTAACCAAGGTTTGGGAAACATGAGATAGGCATCTGTTTCTCCCTTACTTACAAAGTAACCATCATGTTTTTCTATATGGTTGTAGAGGGGGATCTATGTAAGGACGTTTTTCTCGTTATGCTTTACTTTTCTCACGTTTCTGTTTCATGACTGCAGCTAGCTCGGCAAGCGTAGGTTTGTATCCTAGACCAAATAGAGGGATACATTCTTTAAGTTCATTTTGGACTAGGTTAATAAGCCCCTGCTGATTTCTACCGAGACCCAGACCAGGCATATAATTCATTTTTTGGAGCATGTTTAATGGGACCATGTCTCCGAAGACCGTCATTTTCTTTCCTGTGATGTCAGTCTCTTGCCCATATTCAATGTGTTTACTCTGACCTGAGGGATAACTTCGAAACCACTGAGGAAGATACCCGTGTCATCGTGCTCTATTTCGAGGATTGGGATGTCCCCGTTTTCTTTATTTTCCATGATCTTATCGGCAAGTATGATTACTATGTGGTTATCGTGGATAAATTTGACACGCTGATGCAGTAAGGAGGCTACCCCTTTTACCCCATGGATCCAAGGTCGTCCCAGCAGTAGACTGAAAGTAGTAGGAATATCTAGGGACTTGGAATTCAACTGGCATAGTTAGTGGCCAAATAGTCATCATCAAAGTCACCACCCCTAGGACACATCGACTAGTGTTGTCGTATGCCCTTACTGTCTGTGATGACGGAGTCAACTCTGATATCTTTGTTCCCAGTTTGGCCAGCGTGCTTGTGGGACATACATTCAAAGATGAGCCATTATCTATCAGGACTCGGGGAACCCTTTTTTCTATGATCCCCACAATGATGTGGAGAGCATCGATGTGGTTGGTTCCTTCTCTTGGCAGATCTAGATCTGTAAACATAATCACATTTCCAAAGTGTATGTTTCCGATCATTTGGGTGAGCTCATTTGGAGAGGTTTCAATAGGGATGGCTGCCTGACTTAGGGATTTAGCCAGCGTATCTCGATGGGTTTTGGAAGTACAAAACAAGCCCCAGATATATATATTTGCTTGGGTTTTCTTCATCTGAGCTAGCAGGGTATCTTCCACACTCTTAGCCCCAGTATCTGTTTCTTTGTCTTTGCCAGAGTGGTCACCACTTTCTTGATTTGGTTGATAGGTCCGACCAGATCTGGTAAAGTGACTGACATCCCCACCGACCCAAGTGGCTTTTTCAGTGCTAATGATATTTTGGCTACCCAGGATAATGTCCCAAGAGAGCATGTTGCAGCTAGGTTCTTTTATGGGTAGAGAGAAAGGAACAACGATATATGGTAAAGGCTTTATATTTCTTTCAAAAGAGGGTTATTGACTACATTTGGCCTGGGGGAGGTTTTTCAATAACCTTATCATCTATCAGGTCCTAGATTGCATTTTTTAGTATGTAGAACGTGTCGGTGATGTGACCACTACATCGATGGTATTCACAATACTGGGCATGGTTCCATGAGTTAGGCAGAGGATTCGGCGGCCTAAAGTTTTCCATGGGTTTTAGCACTCCCTGTACCATCAGCCCTTGCAATATCAAAGATTGAGGGGCTTGCAGTTCATCATAGTGCCTATTTCCCTTGTTTCGACCCCTGAAATTTCTGTTTGGACCATTGTTTCCACCCACTGTATTCACGAACCTATCTACTCCATAGGACCATGGAACAGTGTTGTAGCTCTGGGTAGGGAAATTGGCTGATGGTATAACAGACGTATTTCTTACCATATTAACATCTGATCCTGATGCGGCTGTCTTTCATTTTGAGTAGCGGAAAGAGTTGGAAGGTGTACCAACTTTTAAATGTCCGGTTCGTATATCTTCGTCGATACGAATCCCTATCTCTACTATTTCTTTAAAGTTGCTATAGGGGAGATACCACATATATTCCAGGTAAATGGGTTGGAGGTTTTTAATGAACATCCTAGATGATTCAACTGGATCAGGCCTGTCCAATGTCTGAGCTATTTTTCTTTTCCACATGGCTGCAAAATCCACGCAAGTTTCTTTTTCTCTTTGGGTGCACGCCTCAAGATCTCTTTTATTTTCAAAGGTAGTATTGTCTTTATACCTCTTTAGGAATTTCTCAGCTATTTGGTCCCAAGTGCCCATAGGTGCTATTATCTGCTAGCATTAGCCATTGCTTAGCTGCCCCTATCACGGTGAGATGGAAATTGGAGGCCATGGCTTTGAAACTAGCCCCTCTTGACTGCATGCCAGTAGAGTAATATTTTAGGTGAAAGATAGGGCATCCAGTCCCATGGAATTTTTCTATATCAGATATTTTGAATTTTGAGGGTAGTATAGCCGAAGGCTACAATGTCAATGCCCGTGTAGAAAATTCCCCTTTATTTAGGACTTGGAGCATCATTCATTTTAAGTTCTCCATGTCTACGTCTAGTTTGGTGGAAGGTGGTGTTGGATTTTGGTTTATATTGGAAGGATTGTGGGTAAAGAGGTTCATTTCTTGCTGAGGTATTTGGTAGGGATTTTGGAGAGATGAGTTATTTGTAGGAGCTGGGTTTTGGTATATATTGGAGGAACTCGGTGCAATTGGGTTTATTCCTTGCGGAGGGATTTGGTAGGGATTTTGGAGAGATGGGTTATTGGTAGCTTCGAATTGACGACCAAGATCATTGAAAGGTAAATAGGTCGTTACTTGTCCTTGCTAGGCATAGCTTCTAGGGTCCATATGTGGGCTGCTTTGGAGTGGGTTGGTGATCGGAAATGAGAGGTCATTTAGATTCTAGGGTATATTGGTGTTGGGAAAAGGGTATGGTGGGTTTGGTGAGAAAGGGTTAATATTTGGGTAATAGGAGTTTGGTGGGAAATTTGGGTTTGGGGTATTGGTGTTTGATGGTAGGTTAGTGTTTGGCTGAGGGTTTGGGTTTATAGGAGCATGAGAAGTAGATGCTTCTTGAGGGGTTGCAGGGAAAGTAGTTCCCTCACCACTGGGCCTTAGTCCTTGTACGAGATTTGCCATCTGGCTCATTATACGATTAGCCTGTGCACCCAAATTTTGATCTAACCATTGTTACATAGCCGGAGTTGGAGTGTACCCTGGATCCCCTATATCAGTACCCACTGTAGACTGTTCATTTTCAGCGGCCATTATGCTCAAATTTGTACACTCTGAACTGATTCTGACACTTTCTGATCTGATCCTGATATTCTCTGATCTGGCCCCTGTGCCTATATCCCGTATCAATCGACCGGTACTATCTCTTCCCTTCCAAATTCGGGCCAGGCTTCTGAGGAAAAGGGTTTGAAGGTATTAGGAGGGAATGTTTCAGGATTTTGGGTTCAAGTACAGTGTGCCTTTATTATTATTATTTTTTTTTAATTATTAATCAATTTTTCCTAGGATTGATAGGAAAAGCACCCGCTTTGTTTTGACAGTCTCGGGACTATTCCTGGAATAATGCATTCTTTCTCCAAAGTATAAGACATTCGTATTCCACCTGCCTTTCGACTCCCCAAGATTGGACTGATCTCAGGCAAAGGGTCTATATTCTTTCCGGGATCCACCATTCAAAATGGTCTAGGTTGAATATCATAAAAAGTATTGGTCAGCCCCTGTGTATTTCTTTATTCACATATATATATTTTTTGCTATATATATATTTTTTGCAACAGGGATTGGTCAATAATTTAAAGATATAAAAATCGATCGGTCCATGAAGTGTCCTGAGAATCTATATGTATTTAACGTTGGCTGATGCAGGGGGTAAGCTGACCATGGTGTAAGGTAGCAGCTCGGAGTATTTCTACGTGCGTGCACGTGTGTGAGGTATCTAAAATGCAGCAAATTGTTTTTTTAAGATATAAAACAATAAATAAAGCAGTAAATAAGCAGTTAATGACCCGTCTTTCCGTTCTTTGTGGATTTTCTCGGCTGATTAGTTTGAGTCCTTGAAAGGACGGCGCGAGCAAGCAAAACGGTCATTCAGATCAATAAATAGAAAGAAAAGTGGGGAATATATCTATTCATATTAATTACATATTGGTCCTAATCCCCAAAATAAAATGATGAAATAAAAGAATATTTACATATTTTTGCGCAAAATAAATAAAGCAGAATAATAATAATAATAAAGTAAAGCAATAATGAAGCAATAATAATAAGCCCCCGTTTTTTTTTTGTTATCCTGCCCGAAATTTTATTTTTTTATTTTTTTTATTCGTAACGGTGCCCAGAACGAAGCTGCTGCAAGTTTCACGATTATTTGCACAAATATATATACAAATATAAAAATGGGATATTTAAACTGTTAAACATATATAATAAGCATATTTAGCTAAAAATAAAAGAAAACCTTTTTTTTTCTTTTTTCATAAAAGATGAGGCTAGCCCTCTATTTTTATTTTTCTTTAAAATAAAAACGTCCCCAACAGAGTCACCACTGTGAGTGCCCCGGATTTTCACGACCCATCCCCCGTTGCGTGAGGAAGCGGGTGGTTTCAAAACCTCAAAGCGCGTGGAATGTGTTTGGCATCAATTGTGGACTCAAAATGTGATAAATAGAGTCGTCATCTTTATTTTAAGGGAAAACAACAAAAAACCAAATGTAACCAGATTTGTAAAAGGGTTTGGAGGCTAAGTTACGAGGTGGTAAAGGGTTAGGCACCCAACTCACCCTTTCGGTCTCAAAATAGTTTTTAGGCTAAAATATGTTTTTATATATTTATTTAACAAATGAAATAAAACATTTAAATACATATATGTATCTATATTATTACAAACTTGCAGCAGCCTCCTTCCTGAGTTAGAAATACATTTATAAAACTTTGGCCATAATAATGACTCTTTTTTTTAGTGCTATTTCCTATAGAAATTCGGGAAGCATAACTGTTTATATTTATTACATCGGGCTGATCTAAATAACACTTTTTAATAAATAAAACTTTAAATAGTCTACCTCTTGAAGCGTGGGGGTCTTATCCCGTACCAACTAACTTCTAGTAGATTTTAGGGTGCGCTCACTCTGTCCTTCCGGGAAAGGGAGTCTTTTTTGCTGCTTTTGCTGTTGTGGGGATTCGGGCAGAGAAACTGCTTCCGAAAGTTGTTTTTCGGCCTCGGGATCCGGGTGGAGCAACTGCTTACTTTTTTGCTGTTGTTTGCTTGTTGACGGTGAAAATCGAGCAGAGCAATTGCTTGTTTTTTGTTGATTTGGCGTCTGGATTCGAGCAGGGCAACAACTCTTTTTGACATTTTTGGATCGGTGGAATAGGGTAGAATCCTAGCAGGGTAACTAGGTTTCACTTTGGCCGGCTGGTTTTGCTATTTGGGGGAGATTTGACGGAGCTTCGGGACTAGAGGAATAAATCTCTCAATCGCTATCGGGGGAACTCAGTGCGTAACTATGTGAACGCTGTGCGAATTTCTGAAGTCGGGGCCTTCTATTTATAGGCTGGGAAAGGTCCTTCTTCGTCATTAAGTTTTCTCATTTTGAGCTTTATCAACTTGTACCGCGCGCTTGAGAGATTGCATTAAAGACAATCTGCTATAGTGCATAAAACAATGTTGGGCGCCACCCATAGGGACACTGGGCGCGGCGCCAAGAGGCAATGTGGGCGGTGTCTGGGTCCTTTTCTGTTGTCCTTTTTGGCACTTAGGCCTCCTGTATTTTACTGTTTTACGCATCCTGCTTTTGTTTTTTGAATTTTCAACCATGTAACTGGACATTTGTTAGTTTTTTTTAACATGTCTTGATATTTTATGTCATATTACATACCAAGGGTACGAAATTTGGGTGTTTACAGGTTCTCAGTTAATTTTTATTTTGGGGACGACTGAAGACTGGAAAACATGGTGGGTCTTTTTTCTATATTTTCTTTCGGCAAGAAAAAAAGGAATGGTGGGCCCCCACTCCATTTTTTTTAACGTTTTAACTTTACACACATATTTATATAATTTTTTTAGAAAATTATATTTTATTTCTTAATTTTATTAGGCTAAAATACATTTAGCACCCCCAAAGTTTACACTAAATTCCTAATATTTCCCCCGAGTTAACACCCACTAGGAAATGTCAAATTAACATGACTTTTCTAACGGCTGTGGTTATGGTTAAAATTAGGAAAAAAATAACGTCAGATACTATTATGGGACAAACCTTAGGGTTGTAGTGCACAATGTGATTTGGTGGATACTTTTGAGGGGAATTGTAAGTTGGCATAATTATAAGGAAAATGATATCTTTACAACTAAGTTTTGAAGAACTGCAAAGTTGTTTTAGACAAAGATAGTTTTGTTCTTTTTCAAAACTTAGTTGTAAGGAAAGTTATAAATTTAGTTGTATGACTAGCAACATTGTTATTATAATTTTTCTAATATTTAAATTAAAAATTAAAAAAATTGCATTACTCTCAAAAATGAAATTTAGAATTAATTTTATTTATTTTGTGATCATTAGCTTTCTTCCATCAACCTCATCATTCATAGACCCACCACCATTATCACCTCAAATAACACTAAAAATCAAAATTTTATTTTATTTTATTTTTTGTCTAATTCTTTACTCATTTGTTCAAATTAACCTAGATGCAAAACTCGTCATTTATAGACCCACCACCACCACAACATTAAATTTCACTATTTATAAATACAAATTAATTTTTTTTTAATTTTCAAATTTGAAGATTGAAACTCAAGCCCATATAAAGATTTGAAAAATTGATGATTTGGAAATCTAACAATGTCATATTCCACCTAAACCACCATTGTTATGCTTACAATCACCCCAAACACCACTCCTAACCACCACCACCAGCATCCCTGCAATCGCCGCTATCGCCATCACTAGTCACCACCACCAAAAAAACATGTTGTCCTTGCTTTGCTAAAACAGAAAAATAAAATATCTTTAGCTTCCATTAAGTCACTATTAAAATTAGATGACAGTTAGGGATAGTGACGAAATTACATATATCTTTAAAAGTAAAATGACAATTTCGCTCGAAACATAGTACATTGGTAAAATGTAACAACTAATCAAAGTACAGTAGCAAAATTAACCATTTTTCCCTCAAAAAGTTAATTTTTTATTTGATTTGATTCATTTTTAATTCTTTACTCCTTCCTTCAAAATAACTAATTTGCAAAATTCATCATTTATAGACACATCACCACACAACTTTGAATTTCACTTTTTACAAACTCAAATTCAATTTTTTGAATTTTTAAATATTCAAATTGAAACCAAAACCTATGTGGATATTTGAAAATATAATGATTTGGAAATCTCACAATGTTGTATTTCATCCAAACCACCACTGCCATCCCTACAATTGTCGCCACCACTGCCTCTAACACCACCATCCCTACAGTCCTCAGTATTACTATCACCACCACCAAGAAATGCATTCACCTCGCCTTGTTCAAATGAAGACATATAATCATTTTATCTTCCGATTAGTCAGACTTTTTTCTTAGAACGTCTCACATTTCTTAGTTCCTATCCACTTTCAGTGTCAAATTACTAAGCAAGAAGATAATCTAATTAATTTTAGGATATACCACTTGAAAGGATGTCGGTTGGTAACAGTATCTTCCAATAAAATGAGAGTTGCGGTAGAAGAAAAGAAAGTCGATGGCCAAGGGAAGGGAATAGAGAGATTCTCATATATAACTACATCGGGTCCTATGAAACGGAGCAAGCAAGTTAAGAGCAAAAGATGTTTGAGGTTTGGAACGCAGTTATGGAGAGAAGTAAAATATTTGAATCCAGTTATTTGTGATTACCACAATTGGTTTTGTTTGTAATATCTACAAGTTTAAGAACAGTATGATAGTTTTTAAAGCTGCTTTTAGTAGTCTGAAAATTCAAAGAAGTAAACTGTAGATTTTAGTTTTTTTTTTCTAACAAAACGCAGAGTCATCAAATGGTTCTTCATTTTTTTTCATCTTCTTGACATTATGACACATTTTCTTAACGCATTTATTTTATTTAATTCATGGGTAACAACTAAACATGCTACAAATTTGCTTAATATCTCGATACTCACCAACAATTCTATTATTATAGATACAATTTTTCATATAAATCTAATAATGTCTTTCCCGAACATATTTAAGAATGTAAAACCATATTATTTTTTAGTTTCGAAAAAAGTTTTAGTGTCTCGATTGAGTAAGGGTATTTTTGTCATTTTAAAACATATTGAGCGACATTTGTAATGATAATGGTACGCGGGAGAAATTGATAAGGAAATCAAAATACAAGACGAAATGAATATAATTATAAAATATAGGACCAAACTTTAAAATATGTATCAAATTACTCTTTAATTATTAATGGAATTAATTAGCCTATGAAAAATTTATTCTTTTGGTCTTAATTAATTGTGAGTGATTATTATATTTATGACTATTTTTTTCCAACTATTATTGTTTAGAATAGTAAATTTACATGTATTATCCTTAACAAAACGTACAGATTCATCAAATGGTTCTTCATTTTTTTTTCATCTTCTTGACATTATGACATATTTTCTTAACTCATTTCTCTTATTTTATTCATGGGTAATAACTAAACATGCTACAAATTTGCTTAATAGCTCGATACTCAACAATAATTATATTATTATAGATACAATTTTTCATATAAATTTAATAATGTCTTTCCCGAACATATTTAAGAAAGTGATGTGTCCAAAATCTTCTGGATGCTCTGGATCAGTCCAAACTGGATACCTGGCTTTCAACGTATCCAACAATCCTTTAAGCCCAACTCTGCAAAAACACCAATAAGCTGTGAACTAGGCAGAGGCACTCCCTGCAAAAGCCCTCCGGCGTGTGAATCAGTACAAGAATGCAAGGGAGTATGTATTTTGGCAGAGTTTTAGCTAGCAATGTGAAATCACGTACCTCTCTCCTTCATTTTCAGGAGATTTTATAGTTACCGGAGAGTATAACAGATCATAACTGCCCACTAACAATCATGACATTAATGGCGGGCATATTAACTGCCCCATTAACTGTCCCATTAACCACAACGGTCAAATGGAGAAGTTTCCGGACATAACCATCCTCAACTGACAACAATTCTTAAATCCACGAGCATAACACCCCATGCTCGCTACAAGCTCCTGCTCGCTGGTTAAGCCCCCAGCTCGCTGACATCATTTACTCTCTAAAGATTGTGACCCTGCTCGCGACGCACAAAAACCTTTTAATCTTTTCCTCATAACCTTAACTATAGGATGGTCGCCTGACTGAAAAGTAACCATGTACCAAGCACGTGACCTATGGCTTGGGCCTATTGGGTCGGGCAGCTTAGTAGCCCCCTACTCCTTGTCCATCGAGTATTCATGCTCGAGACGAGGAGAAGGACTCAGAATTCACCAATATCCTTTGAAGCGTAATTGAATCCTTTCGATATGTGGATCGGACTATCATCGAACAAAGATTTTAAACAGACGGTTACCCAAAAGGGTTTTTAGGGAAGCGTATTCAAAAAGCCAAGCCGTCAGCCACCGCTTTTTTAAAGAGACAGGCGCGTTTTCCAACAAGGCATTAAATGCCGCCTCGAGAATTGAGCTTCGGAGTACGAACCCTAATGATGAGGAACCGCCAAACACCGGTTTCACCAAGCATAAAAGACAGAGACACCTCTCATTTTGGATTTTACCACTTTCGAAAACCTTCATAACTTGAAAGAGAACTACTTTTCGCATCTGCAAACAACGACGAGACCAGAGGCAAGATCCAATCTTCAACAGTTTTTCAAGATCCCAAACCAGTATCTCCCGACGAACATATAACAGGTACTTTCTTCAATTTCCCTTTCTAGTTTTTCATTGCATTTTCATTACTTCCACCCTGAATTAGGGTTCTTCTGCATCATTCAACCTTTAAGCTCACAATGCAAACCGTTTTTGAAGTCCCAACCCCTTCAATTCGTATTGTTATCCTTTCTACCACCCAATTGCTCCAGACCAAACCCTGGGAATCGAGGAATTTATGATCGGTGCCCTGTTCACCGATCTCATAACCGGCTCTTGCTATGAATTTTAATTTAATTTATGTCGGCCTGATCATCCCAAACAAGGTTTAACTTGCGTTCCTCGATTCCTTTTTACTATAGGATGTCTAGCGAAGATACCCAATCAGAAATCGAAGGTCGGAGCTACGACCATGGCGCAGCAGAAGAAAATCCACCATCCTCGAGTTCAAGCTCAGAAGAAAGCGAGCAGGAAGAGATCCCTCTGATTCCTCGCAGACGAAAACCCCAACAGTCAACCGAGCAAGGAACGAGCAGCAGCTATCCAAACCCTTCTGAAAATGAGCGAGCAGGAAACCCTCCCTGCTCGAGCGATCACTAGCTTGGGCCAAACCAAAGTTCTTCTACCCAAATCGTTCCACACATTCCTCCCTCAATCAAGTGGGACGACCTGGCTTCTGAAGATGAAGTCAGCACTTGGTTTTACTCACTAGGAATGAACCCCAAACATTATCGAGTCCGCGCCTTCGATCTTGACATTGACAAGAAAGGACATAACTTCCAGGGAGATAATATGGTTTTCTATTTTGACTTTTTCCTGGTCGGACTTCGCCTTCCCCTTGACCCCTTCGTTGTAGAATTCTTAAACGAGTCCAATACCCTTCCATACGTCCTAACCTTAACAACAGTAAGATTCTTGATGGCCTTCATAGTAGCCTGCAGGTTGCTCGGGTTCGAACCCGACATGACCTTGTTTTGAAAATTCTTTCTTTTCTCTTTGGACAAAAAATCTGGGCGTATCACAGGTCGCTCGAACCCAAACTATTTCAAACTCCTCACTGACGGTCCGAATAAAGTGGATGGCTGGGATAGTAAAGCCCTACTAGTCGAATCAAGCGTTGGCTGGCCCTTCGCCCCTTAACTTAGCGACTACGGGCTCCCTGAATATGACAAGAACGCCTACCGAGCTGGTGAACCCAGGATAGCAAAGGCTTTCAGAACACTGCTTGGGGTGAAAGGGGGACGAGATGGCCGAGCTGGTCAGGATTTCGTACTCGATTGGCGAGTTCTCACATCTGACCTAACTCTTCTTCGTCGAGCTGGAATTCTAAACTGGCCAATGGAAGGAGTCGAGCCAAGAGTTACCATCGAGCCCGAGCTCCCACACCCATACTGGGGCCCGTGTCACGGGAACAAATTTCCCAGTGAATGTCTTACATGTGCTCAGACTGGAACCCACTGCAGACCTTCCTTCTCTCCCACTAGTCTACACTTTTAACTATGCTTCTTTATATTGAACTTGCAAACTTTGCTCTCTTCATATTTTAATGTTTGTTTTCATTTTTGCAGACATGAGGCAGTTGACAGATGTTAACAAGTTCCTCCAGGCTGCCAAGAAGGGATCGAGCAAACGAAGCAAACATTTATCGACCCAACTTACTCGAATCGTCAGCGGCACCAGCGGCCGTGGCACCAAACGTAACCAACCTGAACCCAGCCATCCTGCCACACTCATCATTCCAACCCCTACCGTACAAAGGGTCGAGCCAACTCCCCAGCCCGTCATCAACATCACTGAAACGAGCCAAAGTCCCAAAAGAAGTAAACGCCGAGCAGACAAGGCCGTGCTCGAGGAAGCCGCCCCTTCTATACCATCATGGCAGAAGGAAAATTTCCTCATGCCCGATGACCGGGACAAAGCTGTAACCCTCATTGCTGAACTCGCCGACGTGCCCGACCTTGACAATATCAATATCTACAAGCGCAGTGGATACCCAGCCACCATGGGTCTTGGACTAATGAAGAGGCTTCATCATGGTGGGGTTCGAAAGAAAAGCGCCGACTAAGCGAGCTCGGTTTTGATAGGAGAAGTCGGAATGTGCCTAACCGAGGTAAAGTCTTTCTTTGCAGTCCAATGTTCCTTAACACTCCACAAATACTGACTACATCTTTTCTTATAGATTGCAAACAAATCTGTAGTAATGTACGAGCGACTGGTGGACAATATCAACTCGAACTCCGCCCTACTGAAAGAAAAGAACCAGCTGGAGGAAACTGTCAATTCTGTTCGGGCTGAGCTAAAGTCAACTGAGGAGAGCCTCACAAACAAAGTGACCGAGCTCTCCAAGGTCGAAGCGGAGAAGAAGACTTTGGAGTCTCATCTGGACTTTTCCAAAAAGTCTGAGGAGGCAGCTTTGAACAACATCGCTGGGGTCCGGAAAGATCTCCGAGCTAGCCAAGCTGAACTGGAAGAAGCCAAAACTACCATTGCCGACCTAGAGGGAAAGCTAAAGGAAGCAGAATCTCAACCAAACGAGGGGCTGAAGCAAAGCATAATTGAAGACTACAAGAACTTCGAGGACTTTGCCGCCTGCGTGGAGAGTGAAGCTTACCCTTTTTTCCTCCAGGGAGTAAATCACATACTAAGACAAATTTCATGCAGCGGTTTGGAGATCCGGCCTGAATTGCTTGCCGAATGGGGTACCAACCCGCCCTTCTGTTCCTCTGCCCGCCCCGGTCATGCTGTGGTGCCATATACCGAGGATGAGTTAGAGTCTCTAGCCGAGGCAGATACAGAAAAAGGCTTGTCTCCATGGAACCCCCCTCTGGTCGTTGAAGCCAATGTCAGCGAGCTCATGACCCAGATTTGGAGATCTCAAACAAAACCTCAGGAAAATGCAGACAACACTGACCAGGCCGATGATGATGACGTAGTTATCCTTGAGGCCGCCTCCGAAGGAACCACTGATAACGAACCAGCAACCACCAACAACCAAACCACCATTGGAGATTCTTAGATACTTTCCGGGCCTGCGCGCCTCAGTTTCAAAACAATATATATTTGTGGTTCTGTAATATTTGATATTGCTTTATTTTGTTTGCTTGACGAATGCCTTTCATTTCATAATGCATGCTTGCACTCTAGAATTTCAATTACGAATTGTTGATTTAAATATCCAACTTTTTTCCCGAGCAAAGGCAACCTTTGCTCGTGAAAGAGAAAATCACAACTAAATAAGCAACCAACTCGAACATCAACTCTTTTTCCGAGCATAAACCGCTTATGCTCGCAAAAGAGAATAATCGAGAAGAAAATAAGAACAATTATCTCGAACATCAACTCTTTTCGCGAGCATAAATAACTTATGCTCGTAAAAGAGAATAATCAAGAGTTTTAACAGTTAACTCGAACACCAACCCTTTGCACGAGCACAAACAACTCATGCTCGCAAAAGAGAATAATCGAGGATAAAACAAAACAATTATCTCGAACACCAACCCTTTGCACGAGCACAAACAACTCATGCTCGCGAAATAGAATAATCGAGAAAAATAACAAAAGCAACTGACTCAAACACCAACTTTCAAATCAAAATTGAAAGCATAATTGAGCTTTGCCATTATCACTTGTCATAAAAAAGAAAGGATCAATGAATTACATACTACCAATGCCAATCACCAATAATACTTCTTCAAGTGATCTGCATGCCATGGATGTCTCAGCTCATTTCCATCCTCTGTTCGCAACATATAAGTGCCCTCTTTAACAACTCTAACAATCTGAAAATGCCCTTCCCAATTTGGCGAAAGCTTCCCCCACTCAGCTCGATGACCTGTTGTCGCAATCTTACGGAGAACCCAGTCGCCCACAGCAAATGACCGACCACGAACCCTTTTGTCGTGGTGGGCCTTTGCTCGCTGTTTGTAGTTTTCCATCCTCATCTTGGCCTCCAACCATTTCTCCTCTAACAAATCCAGATCGGTTGCCCGAGCTGCACTATTGGATTCAACATTATAATGCAACACCCTATGATTGGGCAAGTACATTTCCACTGGAGCCATAGCTTCAGACCCATAAGCCATAGAAAAAGCTGTTTCCCCGGTAGGACCTCTGACTGTTGTTCTAACTGCCCACAAGGCCGAAGGCAACTCATCCACCCATCTTCCTTCCTTGTCTTCAAGGTTTCGTTTGAGGACATGCAAAACTTTTTTGTTAGCGGCCTCAGCCTGCCCATTGCCTTGTGGATATGCCACCGACGATTGCCAATGTTTCACCCGCATCTGCTCGCATGCTTTGGTAAACTTTTCAGAAAATTGGGTCCCATGATCAGACACAATCGCTCGTGGAACTCCAAATCGACACCATATATGCTCGTGAACAAAATCGATCACGTTAACTTCACTAATGGTCGCCAAAGGCTTAGCCTCCACCCACTTAGTAAAGTAATCCACAATGACCACTGCATACTTAAACTTCGATCGAGCTACCAGAAATGGGCCAATGAGATCTATACACCACATATCAAATGGCCATGATGCAACCATAGGAGTCTGCTCGGTAGATGGCAAGCATGGTATGTCTGCATAGCGTTGACACTTGTCACACCGGCGAACATACATTTCAGCATCCCGCCTCAAAGTAATCCAATAGAATCCAGCTGCCAAAACTTTTTCTGCCAATGACCTTTGGCCCGGATGACCGCCACATTTACCTTCATGTATCTCACCCAAAATGCCTTTAGTCATCTCTGGTCGCACACATCGAAGCAAAGGCCGGGTGTAAGACCGTCTATAAAGTATGTTATCCAGAATAAGATATCGGCATGACCGCTTCTGAATGGTTCTAGCCTCCATCTTATCCTCGGGCAAAGTCCCCTGCTCGATGTAAGCCTTTAAATCGTCTATCCAACACTTTGAAGTCGGCTCAATGTCCATGATCACCTCCTTTTCTATAACAGGAACCTCCAAATGCTCGATCATGACTCCCGGGTGCAAAGATTGAATTTCATCTTCAGCCATTTTGGATAAGTAATCGGCCCGCATGTTATCCTCACGAGCAATTCGCACCAACTCCCAGTAATCAAAGTCCTTTAGAATCTCTTTCACCATCGCGCAGTAACGAACCAAGACTGGATGATGAACCATATAATCGCCTCTGACTTGGTTTACCACCAACTAGGAATCACAATATACAATCACTTCTCGCACTCCCACATCCTGCGCGAGCTCGAGCCCTGCGATCAATGCTTCATACTCGGCCTGGTTGTTGGAAGCTGGAAACTTAAAGCGCAATGCTTTTTCAAACTCTACATCCTGCTCGAGCGGAACCAAAACCAACCCGGCTCCACTTCCAAACCTGCTGGCCGAACCATCGACATGTAACTCCCAACAATACTCTAGCCGGGGTTTTGGAATTGGTGTACTTGCTGATGCTGTCTTGGATGGGACCTCCTCTTAGCAGGAATCCTTGAAGCTTGTCTCAGCCATAAAGTCTGCCAAAGCCTGTGCCTTAATCGCTCGTCGAGGTTGATAATCAATATCAAACTCAGTTAACTCGATAGACCAAGTGAGCAAACGACCAGAAGAGTTTGGTTTGTGCAAGATTTTTCTAAGAGGCATATCAGTGTATACAATAATCAGATGTGCAGAAAAATAAGCTCGAAGTTTCCGAGCAGCAACGACAAGCGAATAAGCCAACTTTTCTGCATTACAATACCTTCCCTCTACAGCAGTAAGGGCTTTCGACACATAATAAACAGGCTTCTGAATATTACACTCTTCCCTAATCAACACAGCGGCTACCGCCTGCTCGGTGGCCGCTAAATATACAAACAACCTTTCTCCTAAAACCGGGTTGCTCAGCAAAGGAGGACTTCTCAGGTACTTCACTAACTGCTCAAAGGCCTTCTGACATTCAGGAGTTCATTCAAACCCTTTGTTCCCACGAAGAACCTTGAAGAATGGCAAGCACCTTTCTGCCGATCTGGAAATGAAGCGACCAAGAGCTATCACTCTACCATTGAGCTTTTGCACGTCTTTGATGCATCGGGGAAGCTTCATAGTAACCAATGCCTTTATTTTCTCAGGATTGGCCTCAATGCCCCTCTCAGTCACCATGAACCCCAGGAACTTGCCCGCTTTCACCCCGAACACACACTTGCTCGGGTTGAGCTTCATGTTATTTTTCCTGAGGTTGGCAAAGGTTTCGCCTAAGTCCACCGTATGCTCGTGCCCTTTGGTCTTTACCACCATGTCGTCAATGTAAGCTTCAACATTCCTCCCGATCTGCGAGCTAAATATCTGATTCACCATTCTCCGATAAGTGGCTCCTGCATTCTTCAGACCGAACGACATCATCTTGTAACAGTACAACCCCCCTGCTGCTCGGAAAGCTGTCAGAGCCTTATCCTGCTCATTCATCTTGACTTGGTGGTACCCAGAATAGGCATCGATAAAACTGAGGAGCTCGAATCCTGCTATTGCATCCACCAGCTTGTCAATTCGAGGCAAAGGATAGCAATCTTTTGGGCAAGCCTTATTCAAATCAGTGAAATCCACACACATCCGCCACTTGTCGTTGGATTTCTTAACCATAACTACATTAGCCAATCCAAGTTGGGTAATGTATCTCCTCGATAATGTCCGCATTGAGCAGTTTCTCGACCTCTTCCTTGATCGCTTGATCATTGTCCACAGAATAAATTCTAGGCCGCTGCTGAATTGGCCAAAAAGCAGGATCTACATTGAGACGATGCAAAGCCACAGTCTCACTAATGCCTTGCATATCCTCTGGCCTCCATGCAAAGACATCAAAGCTATCTTGAAGTTGTTTAATCAAATTTGCCCGGGCTTCCGCGGACAAAGCTTTTCCAATTTTTATTTTCTGCTCGGGGTAGGCAGAATTTATAACCATCTCCTCGAGCTCATCTTGAGCCGTAAACTCTGGCTCATCTCGCATTTGGAGCGTATCACACTCCACCTTCTCCTCCTTCTCAGCCTGATCCTCAATTGCGTCAAGCTGGTCAACATCCATGTCCTCAACTTCCTTCACTTGTCCCCCCGACGTCAGTGCCGGCAAAGGATCATCGATCAGGCCTCTCACCAACCTTTTCTATAACCAAACTGGCCTCTTCATGCTGTTCAACCTGCTCCCCCGACTTCAATGTCGGCAAGGAGCATATGTTCTCGCCACCAGTTTGATTCACAAGCAAGCTTACACCAACCTCGTGCTCGTCTTGCCCCCGACCTCAATGTCGGCAAAGAGCTAGCATCAATTTCACAGTCTTCATTCACCATGGCTATTTCTGATGGCCCCACAGTCACATGTGAAGTTTCCTTGGTATTGACAGTTATTTTCTGCTCGCCATCTTCCAAGGTCAGCTTCTGCTTCTTCCGTTGACTGTCGCGCACATATTCGAGCACTGCCCAGGGCTGACTTCTCAATACGCCCACTCCTTGATCAGTGTAGAACTTAGCTCGTTGATGTGGAACAGATGCAACCAACTGGAACTTGGTCATGCTCGGCACGCCCAAGATAATGTTATAGGGGGACTTTAAATTAATCACCATGAAAGTGATCTTCTCAACTCACGTCCGACTCCTTTCACCTATAAAGACCTCCAGCTCGACCGTGCCCTTAACCAGTACCTTATGATTGGTGAATCCCTCCAACGTTCCAGCATATGGCTTGAGTCGATCATCACTCAGCTCCAAGCCCTGAAAACAAGAGTAATACATCACATCCCTATAAGCACCGGTATCAACCAGGATTCTGTGCACGACCCATCCATCCACCAAGGCCGAAATGATCAAGGACTGCTCGCCAGCCACATTACTCGCCAACTCGCTGCGAGTAAATTATATAGCCTCCTCTCCAGCCTGCAAAGCAGTTGGGCGATCCACAACTTTTGATAAAGAATAAATTTGTTTACCGAGCTGGGCCGGAGTGGGCTCTTCATCCATTATTACATTAATTACCCCTCTGATCGGTGGGGCATCTCTCCGAGGTGCATTTCCTCTGTTTCCTCCATCTCTCTTGAAAAGGTCAAGCCGACCTTCATTAATCAATTTCTGTATAGCCTTCTTCAATGGCCAACATTCCTCTGTTGTGTGCCCATAATCATAATGGTAGGCACAACTCTTTGCCTTATCCCGAGCATCAGCTGTCTCTGGATTCATGCGAGGCGGGCGAGGAAGCTCGTCTCTAATTTCGTACATGATGTCCTCGCACAATGTATTGAGCGGGGTAAGATCTGCTTCCCGAATAAATTCCCTCGGTCGGTCGTACCTTGACTTGCCTTTATTATAATCTCCGCCTACAGCCTGACCATTCCCCTTAGGATTTCCAGCAGCGTCATTGTTTTCCTTCTTCTTCTCTTTCATTGCCGTCTTTCCGGCACACCATTTTTTAGCCCGCATTAACATTTCTGCTTGCGTTTTTGGCTCACGCATGCTCAACTCTGATCTCAATCCACCTTCACCCTCGAGCAAACCTGTTTCAAAGCACAGAGTAACCTCCTGCTCGGTCAATCCTGGTACTTGTTCCAAAACTTTAGTAAATCTCTCCAAGTAACTAGCAGTCGACTCATGAGCGCCATGCTTAACCTTTGACAAGTCAGCTCTTGTCTTTGCCAATGTGCCCGCAATTCCAAAATCTGCCAGAAACTTTGCTCGCAGATCAGCCCAATTGTTGATTGATCTTCGCGGCAAAGCTCTCATCCACGCCAAAGCCTTCCCTTGCAAAGCTCCCACAAAAGCCCTAATTTTTAAGGCCTCATCTGAAGTCACTAAGCCAATTTGTGACTCAAATGACATCAACCAGTCTCTTGCCTTCGTCTTCCCTATATATTCCTTGATATTCGGGAATATGAGCCCTTGTGTTGGCGGTGCATTTTTGCTAACGGGCTAGCTGAAGTGTCCAAAAAATTTCCATCCAAAGCTTTACCTTGCTCCCACGCCTCCATTCGGCATTTCAACTCTTCAAAATCTTGCATATTAATGGTTGTAGGCAAACCACCCCCGGGCTGAGGCTGTGCCACAGGTATAGGAGGGACCTGTGGGGGACCCATAACTCAACGGCTTGAGTTACACCCACGGCCTGCGCCACCTGTACTTGTGGCACCCCAGTGAGCTGAGCAACTGGTTCGTTGACCAGTAAATTTCCTTGTGCAGCCGGTTGGTGCAAATCCCTCCTTTCTTTAGAATGATGAGAGATATGTCCCTGCGACCGCCTAGGAGAAGGAGTCCTATGCCGCCGAGCATAAGATCTCCTTGGAGATGGGGATCGACGACTGCGAGCATGAGATCGTCGTGGCGAGGGCGAACGAAGCCCGCGAGCATGAGACCTTCGCGGGGAAGGTGATCGCCGACGACGACGGGATTGTGCTGAATCATCCCCCACTCGTGGTCCCAACCATGATTGAACACTGGGCACAACCCTGTGGCTAACCTTACTACCTTCTGGCTGACTTCGTCCCTTTGACTCCTAGACACGTGGCTCAGAAGGAATGATCAATGGGTTTAACTGATTACCCCCAGTACGGGAACCACCTGCAGCCTGACTTGGAGCCGACAAAGCTGGTAAAGGTTCCACTTCAATGGGCAAAGGCGGCTTACCCATTGCAATCAACTGTAAATTAAGTTGATGCATTTGCCCCAAGTATATAACTCTTTGATGAAGAGCTTCTTCCTTAAACTCATGTGCCAAACCAACTGCTACCACGTCACTTCTAGCCAAAGAATCCACTCCACGTCTTTGGTTGAGTTGATGACGAGCATCATGTGGAGGAGGAGGATTGTTCCCAGCCAATTGATTAAGACTAGGAGTTTCTTGCAGCTCTTCCCGATGACTTCCACTAACACCATTAACGCTGTTTTCCGCCATTGTCAAAGCTTACCAAGAACAAATATCAAATCACGAAAAACTGCTACCGTAAAAACTGCTTCGTTTCCCGGCAACGGAACCAACTGATGCGTCCAAAATCTTCTGGATGCTCTGGATCAGTCCAAACTGGATACCTGGCTTTCAACGTATCCAACAATCCTTTAAGCCCAACTCTGTAAAAACACCAATAAGTTGTGAACTAGGCAGGGGCACTCCCTGCAAAAGCCCTCCGGCGTGTGAATCAGTACAAGAATGCAAGGGAGTATGTATTTTGGCAGATTTTTAGCTAGCAATGTGAAATCACGTACCTCTCTCCTTCATTTTTAGGAGATTTTATAGTTGCCGGAGAGTATAACTGCTCATAACTTACCACTAACAATCATGACATTAATGGCGGGCATACTAACTGCCCCATTAACTATCCCATTAACCACAACGGTCAAATGGAGAAGTTTCCAGACATAACCGTCCTCAACTGACAACAATTCTTAAATCCACGAGCATAACACCCCATGCTCGCTACAAGCTCCAGCTCGCTGACAAACTTTACTCGCTAAAGATTGTGACCCTGCTCGCGACGCACAAAAACCTTTTAATCTTCTCCTCGTAGCCTTAACTATAGGATGGTCGCCTGACTGAAAAGTAACCATGTACCAAGCACGTGACCTATGGCTTGGGCCTATTGGGCCGGGCAGCTCAGAAAGTAAAACTATATTATTTTTTAGTTTCAAATAAAGTTTTACTGTCTCGACTGAGTAAGAGTATTTTTGTCATTTTAGAAAATATTGGGCGACATTTGTAATGATAATGATAGGAGGGGGAAACTATAAGAAAATCAAAATATAAGACGAAATGAATAGAATTAAATTTTTTAGGACCTAACATTAAAATAGCTACAAGTCAAGGGATCAAATTATTATTTAATTATTCATGGAATTAATTAGCCTATGACAAATTTACTCTTTTGGCCTTAATTCATGACAAGTGATTTATTATATTTATGGTTATTTTTTTTCAATCATTATTGTTTGACATGATAAATTATGTGTATTGTCCTTAATAAAAGGCACAAATTCATCAAATGGTTCTTCATTTTTTTATCTTCTTCACATTTTCTTAACTCATTTAACTTATTTTATTAATGGGTAATAACTAAACATGCTACAAATTTGCTTAATACCTCGATACTTACCGACAATTCTATTATTATCGAGAAATTTTTTCATATAAATCTAATATTGTCTTTCTTGAAAATATTTAAGAAAGTAAAATCATATTATTTTTTAGTTTCAAATAAAGTTGTAGTATCTCAACTGAGTATGTGTATTTTTGTCATTTCAAAAAATATTGGGGGACATTTGTAACGATCATGGTAGGTGGGGGAAACTGATAAGAAAATCAAAATATAAGGCGAAATGAATAAAATTTTAAAAAAATGTATGACCTAACTTTAAATTATGTACAAGTCAAGGGATCAAACTATTATTTAATTATTCATGAAATTAATTAGTCTATGATAAATTTACTCTTTTAGCTTTAATTAATGGTGAGTGATTTATTAAGTTAAGGGGTAGGTTTGTCTATTCATTAAGTTCTAAGAGACAACCTAGACTTTTATAGGTAGTTAGATTAGATTAGAAAAATTAGATTAGATAGTTAGATTAGATTAGAAAATCAAAATATAAGACGAAATGAATAGAATTAAATTTTTTAGGACCTAACATTAAAATAGCTACAAGTCAAGGGATCAAACTATTATTTAATTATTCATGGAATTAATTAGTCTATGACAAATTTACTCTTTCGACCTTAATTAATGGTGAGTGATTTATTAAATTAAGGGGTAGGTTCGAAAGACATTATTAGATTTATATGAAAATTGTATCTATAATAATATAATTGTTGGTAAGTATCGATATATTAATCAAATTTGTAGCATGTTTAGTTATTACCCATGATTAAAATAAGAGAAATGAGTTAAGAAAGTAAAACTATATTATTTTTTAGTTTCGAATAAAGTTTTAATGTCTCGACTGAGTAAGGTGTTTTTGTCATTTTAGAAAATATTGTGCGACATTTGTAATGATAATGATAGGAGGGGAAACTCATAAGAAAATCAAAATATAAGTCGAAATGAATAGAATTAAAAAATGTAGGACCTAACTTTAAAATAGGTACAAGTGAAGGGATCAAAGTATTATTTAATTATTCATGGAATTAATTAGCCTATGACAAATTTATTCTTTTTATCTTAATTCATGGTAAGTGATTTATTATATTTATGATTATTTTTTTCTAATGATTATTGTTTGGCATGGTAAATTTATGTGTATTATCCTTAACAATAGGGACAAATTCATCAAATGATTTCTTCTTCTTCTTCTTCTTCTTGACATTATGACACATTTTCTTAACTTATTTCTCTTATTTTATTCATGGGTAATAACTAAGCATGCTACAAATTTTTTTATCAAATGATTTTTCATTTTTTTTCATCTTCTTGACATTATGACACATTTTCTTAACTCATTTCTCTTATTTTATTCATGGGTAATAACTAAACATGCTACACATTTTTTTAATATCTCGATACTCACCAACAATTCTATTATTATAGATACAATTTTTCATATAAATCTAATAATGTCTTTTCTGAACATATTTAACAAAGTAAAACCTTATTATTTTTTAGTTTCGAATAAAGTTTTAGTGTCTCAACTGAGTAAGGGTATTTTTATCATTTCAAAAAATATTGGGCGATATTTGTAACAATCATGGTAGGTGGGGGAAACTGATAAGAAAATCAAAATACAAAACAAAATGAATAAAATTAAAAAATGTAGGACCTAACTTTAAAATAGGTACGAGTCAAGGGATCAAACTATTATTTAATTATTCATTGAATTAATTAGTCATGACAAATTTACTATTTTGACTTTAATTAATGGTGAGTGATTTATTAAGTTAAGAGGTAAGTTTGTCCATACATTAAGTTCAAAAAGACGACCTAGACTTTTATAGGTAGTTATATTAGATTAGATTATATTATATTATATTATATTAGATTTAATATGAAGAGTCCACTTTCAAAAAAATATGTTAATCTGTAACTTTTTGAACTTTACCCTCATAATTACTTAGCAGATTGATTGTGCTCAAACTTTTTTATAATTATAACTAAATTTAACTCAAGTTATATATGGTTTAATAATAAGATTTTTTAAACATTGACTATTTTGATAGAACAGAGGGAGTACATGTGTTAATTGCTCGGATTTAAAAATAGAGTGCTATTATCACAACTCATATTCAAGTGTCTTCTACGGAAACCTAATGGAAACCTAGTTTACAGTTTAAACGTTTCACCACGCATTCAACCCAAATAAAACTGATCCTAGATAAATTTATTCTATGAAAATATATCAGATCCACTAGATATAGGATAGTTAGCCGACAACATTACATCCATTATCCAAACGTTGGCATGTAATCAGTGCGTTTCAAGTGACAACATTCACACTAGTTTAAGGACAAAATCATTATATACATAATGCACATATTTATCATTTAGAAACCAAACTGGATTTATGAAGAGCGAGTAACATTGCGTTGTTTCTTGGAGTTCCATGAGATTGGGATGCTACCTAGCTAGGTAAATAATGTAGGCACTTGTGGAGGTGTAGTTGTCTTTGTTGCCCGCCCAATCAGAATCGGTGAATGCATGGAGAGCTTGGGGAAATTGACGATGAAGTAAAATGTAATGATTAATAGACCCACAGAGGTACCGGAGAACACGTTTGGCCGCATTCCAATGCTCAGTAGTCGGTCTATGCATGAACTAAGAGAGTTTGTTGACGACATAAGCAACATCTGGGTGAGTAAGAGACAAATATTAAAGACTCCCAATCACTGCCCGAAATTCTGTCGGATCCGTGAGAGCTGTGCCCGACTAAAGGGTTAATTCACTACTAGAAAAGGCGTCTTCAACGACGGAATAATCAGCGACAGAAATATTCCGTCGTTAAATAGCGACGGAAATTGAGCAGCAACGACAGAATTGATGTGATAATGCCTTCAGCGACGGAATTTCCGTTGCTGAAGGTCACCTTTAGAGACAGAAATTCCGTCGCTGATATTAAATTTAAATTAAATTCTGAAAACCTAACGACGGAGCATTCTGCCGCTGAAGGTCACCTTTAGCGACGGAAATTCCGTCGCTGATATTAAATTTAAATTAAATTCTTGGAATTATAAAAAATGTTTTTTTTGGTAAAATCCCTTTGTGTGTGTGTGTGTGTGTATATATATGAAATATTATAATCATTTTAATGAAATATATTTTATTATTAAATTAATATTTAAAATATTAATTTAATAATATAATATCATTCATTAAAAAGATTAACATCAATATAATTACAAAAATAAAAATATTCACATTAATTTATTATATTTAAGAAAATAATAACAAAATTATATTCGATGTGTTGCATGTCTCTAGCACATTCCTTGAAATGAATCATTGAATTATTATTTTTACTCTTTTTTATAGACATAATTAATTGTTCTAGTTTTACAATATATCATTTCATAGCGCTTTTCGAGCTGAGTTGAACCAAATCGGATAAAATCGTATTAATTGAATCGAACAACTACGCATATTGTATTTATATTGGACTGTTCATTGATAAAAACTTTAACCGTTTCTAAATGTTTCAATGTATAGCACATTTGAAACGCTAAAAAGTCCCATTTATCAATTTAGATAATATTCATCCCGTTCCAAAATTACTATCATGTTTACCTAACACACGGATTAAGAAAAAACAAGGAGACATCCCCTTGCATAAGTTTTTAACCAATTAAGTTTCCTATATTTTTTAACTGAAAAAAGCACTTTGGGGGGGGGGAATAGATGACTATGCCATTATAACGAGAGTGAGGCGCATTAAGGAGCAATTTGTACATTACGATTCATCAATTTGTTCATGACAATGCATCAATTTGAATTGCGATACACAATATGGATTTATGATGCAGTAAATCCCGATGCAGAAATTACATTCCTGACACACAAATTGGATTCCCGATGCAGAATTGGACTATCGATGCACAAATTGTATATCCTGTGTAGAAAATCTCAATGCACAACCGTGAAACTGAACTGTGAAACTGCACAAGTTGAATTTTCATGGTTTTGTTCAATTTAGTTCAAACTTGATCTAGATATGAGCGGTTAAGATCGATTTAATATTTTACGAACATAGGGTGGGCCAACAGATTCTGGTTACTTTTGTATCTCGATCCGACCCGATCAGCTACAACCCAATTGAATCACATACTTTTTCAAAATTTCGTTTAGCGGGTTACCCTAACTCGAACCTCAATCAATTTGTTCATGACAAATCATCAATTTAAATCACGATGCACAATATGGATTTGTGATGCAGTAAATCTCGATGCAGAAATTACATTCCTGACATACAAATTGTGTAAGACGATCTTACATATATATTTTGTAAAATGAATCCATCTTACCGGACCCACTATATGTTGGTGGGATGAGCTGTGAGAGAGTAAAGTTATTTTTACAAATTAACACCTGTAAGACAGTTTTACAGGAACCTACTCCTATAAAATACTATATTTAATGAGTAGGCTTTCATATAAGACCGTTTGATGAATCTTTATTTGCAAGACGGAACTTCACTATCTTATAGCTCAACTCACCAACACATAGTGGGTCGGATAAAAATGATTCATTTTATAAAAAATACCCATAAAATAATCTTAACCAAGTTTTTTGTTGTTGCCATAATTAAGTATGATTACAAGAATATTGTTTCCAAGATAATTTGAACAGTGCTACTCGAAATACAAAGGAAATCTCAAGTGAATATCGAAAAAAAGGAAAATTGTGGAGATATGATAGATATGATTATAAATGTGGGGGTTGAGTGTTACAGCTTAAGAGCATAATCATGGTAGTACAAGTAAAAGAAATTTGTCATGTCAACTTCAGATGTATGGAGATATAATAGATAGGTTTATAAATACTACTCCTAACTCCTACTACGAAGATGTATTCTATAGGAATGATAGGAATCTCCCATTATTTTACTACTCCACCATTCGTTTTTAAATAATTGTGGTAACATTATAAGTTTGGCGAAGTGGGGTGGAGTAGCAATCGGACTAGCATCTGTCATGACGGTGCGAGCAAGAAGATCGGCAATGTACCCACACTGTGAGAGTAGGATACGACTTGGTCACTTGATAACCTTAACACCAAGAAAATAATTAAGTTCTCCAAGGTTTTTGAGGGAGAAGCGAGCAGCGAGCAAGGAGATGAAGGTCTGGACTGCAGCGGGCTGGTTCCATGATGTCATCCACATAGATGAGAACATAGATGGTGGTGCTCCCTGTATGAAGAATGAACAATGATGTGTCTGCCACAAAATTTTTAAACCCGGAGGCAAGGAGAAATTGACGTAGTTCATTGTACCATGCTCGGGGAGCCTGCTTGAGACCATAGATAGCCTTGAGAAGTCGACATACATTCTGAGGGTTGTCCTTGTCAAGAAAGCTAGGTGGATGAGCCATGAACACCTCTTCGGACATATTGCCTTGAAGAAAGGCATTGTTCACATCCAATTTCCAAAGATCTCATCCTCGACATACAACCAGCGAGAGAACAAGACGAATAGTGGTCGGTTTAACCACTGGCCTGAAGGTCTCGTGATAGTCCACTCTTGGTCGCTGGTGAAACCCTTGGCCACAAGACAAGCTTTGTAGCGATCAATAGTTCAATCAGGGTGACGTTTTATGCAGAAGATCCATTTGCAAGCATCTGTCGAGGGAACCAGATCCCACGTACCATTCCGAGTTAAAGCATCATACTCCCCAGACATGGCCTGGCGCCACTTGACATCTTTGAGAGCTTGAGTGACACATGTTGGTTCGCTGTCCGCTGCTAGTTGAGTCGCGAGGCTCATTTTGACTTGACGATTAAAGATATTATTCTTGGAGCAGGTAACCATGGAGGAGGTGCTAGCGGGCACAAGACCAGGGTTAGTGGGCACATGAACAGGTGCATCGGGCAAGGAATCATATACAGTAGGCACAAGACTGATGGGCACAGGGCTATCCTCGGTCATGGTACTGGGTGCCGAGGAGGGCGGAACAAGAGGCTCAGTGTTGTCTGTAGGCATGGAGCTGAGGGCCGAGGAATGTTAAGCAGCGGGCACATGACATGTAGCTGGTACAGTGGTAACCCCGGTCATAGCAGCTAGGAAATGAGGGTGGTGTAGGGGCGAGCTGAGATCAACCATATTTTGATTAATGTCAGAAGCCATAGACGAAGAGTTACTTGAGCGGGCAGCAGATGGTGTGTATGAATTCGAGAGCAACTCATGCGGTGGTAACCAGGGGGCACAAGTGTAGGTATCCGGGCGAACATAATGGGTGGCCGAGGTGGACATGGGAAATACAGACTTGACAAAGTGAACATGACGTGAAACGAACAGCTTGGTGGTGCTCGGATCGTAACACAAATAGGCACTCTGAGTGAGTGAGTAACAGGAAGACAATTGGGGTGAAACGAGTAACCAGTTTGTGGGCAGAGTAAGGGCGAATCTAAGGGTAGCAGAGGGAACCGAAGGCACGGAGTTTGGAGTAATTGGGTAGAGATCCAAAGAGTTTATGGTAGGGAGAGAGGTGAGCTAGGGTTGGTGTTGGTAGTAGATTTATGAGGTAGGTGGCGGTTTGGAAGGCAAACGACTAGAAGGGCTGCTGAAGGGATGCACAAGAGATGAGAGAGAGATCAGTCTCAACAATGTGCTGATGGCGACGTTCCGAGAACCCGTTGTGTTCCAGGGTGTGATGAGGTGAGGTGAGATGAGAGATGCCATGAGTGGACAAGTAAGCGGCCAATTAAGCCGGTGTCCCGGACAAGTCCCATGTTCTCGCCACCATTGTCCGAGTAAAGAGTGACAATGATTGTTTTAAAATAATTTTTGACCAGGGCTTTAAAGAGAGGAAAGATACTGGCGACCTCAAACTTTCATCTGAGCGAGTAGAGCCATATGTAGTGAGTGTAGTGATCAACAAATATGACATAGTATTTAAAACCATCAATAGAAGGAATGAGAGTGGTCCAGACATCAGAGTAAATAATTTGGAGCGGGAAAGAAAACACTAAAGTAGATTGTGAAAACAGAATTTTGTGATTTTTATTGCATAAACAATCATTACAATGCTTTTGTTTGATGCGCGTAGTGTCTAAAGCTAGGCCTAAACTAGATAGAATCTGACGCTGGATGGGTTCAGAGGGTTGGTTAAGCCAATGATGCTAGTCATGGTGAGAGACCTTAGAGCCAACACAAGCAGATGAGTGAGCAGGAGGAACTGTGGTCGGCCATTCATATACACCAACATTAGATTACCCGGTCAGCAGAATGCTCCCTGTCCGTAGATCCTTCACATGAAAAGAAGTTGGTAAGAACTCAATAGAAGTATTATTAGAGAGACAAAATTGAGATATTGAAATAAGGTTCTTTTTCATGTCAGGAACAAAGAGAACATTATGCAAGGAAAAAGTGTGTGATTGTGTATAAAGTGAAGAGGAACCAATTTTGGAGATAGGAAGCCCAGTATTATCACCAACAACCATGTCATCTGTGCCCGTGTCAGAGGTGTGAAGGTGGAGATTGCCAAGGTCGGTGGTAACATGGTGAGAAGCACCACTGTTAAGAAGCCAGCCTGGAGTCCCTGCATCCGTTGAGGTCGCTAGATTGGCCCGCTGTGTCAAGCCACTTGCCGAGGAGGAAGTGGCAGCTTGGGTGGTGGTGGCAACCAGCTGGTAGGTCACACAGCTAGCAAATGTGTGACCTTTTTTGGCAGGAGCCTTGACACTTTCCGAGATACGGACGTTGTTGCTGAGGAGTTGTTGCCGGAGCCTGCTATAAAGGATGCTGAGGTTGAGAGGAAACCTGGAGAGCATGCGAGGAAGATTGTCGAGCATGCGAGTTATTTTTTCTCGGAGTAGCAAGATTGGCAGTGGCTGGATGTGAGAAGGATGCGTGCTGAGATTGTTTCAAGAGTAGCTCGCGGTTGATGAGTTTTTCATGAAGCTCACCAAAGGATATGAGGGTATCGCGTCCTTCAACCACATCCACTATATGGCGATAGTTATCATCCAACCCATCAAGGAGGATCTCAATGTGATCCTCGTGGTCAAGTGGTTTGCCCCAAGCCGAGAGTTCATCAGCCCGACTTTTGACAGACTGCATGTAGTTGGAGATCGACTAAGTTCCCTTGGTTGCTCGCTTGAGGTATCTTTGATCTTTTTGATGTGGCTGCGAGTTGGGCGAGCATAGGTGTGAGCCAGGATGGGCCATGCTTCACGAGCAGTGGCGACCTATTGGATCATAGGAACCAGGGGAACAGATAGGAAGCCAACAAGATCGCCAAACAATAGTTTATCTTGGCGAATCCATGGCTGGTAGTGAGGGTTTGGTGTGGGGACGTCGTTTGATGACTAAGCATCCTTGGTCAGGACTGTGGGAGGTGGACATGGGTGTGATCCGTCTACAAACTTGTAGAGATCGTAGCCAATGAGGGTGGTCTCAACTTGGAGCTTCCAAGCTATGTAGTTAGTGGAGGTGAGTTTGGTGATGTTGTGGTGGGAGATGTTGATGAGGTCGAAAGTTTGTGTGAGATCAAGGGGGTTTTTAATAGTGAAGGAGTGATTTCCTTTAGCCATGGTGAAGGGTGGTTAGGGCGACGGCCACAAGAAGGAAAAGAAAGTTTAGTAGCAAAGCTCCGATACCATGTGGAAACAGATAAAATTTAGAAATAATGGCATAGCCTTTCCATGATTGAATCACCTATTTATAGGGAGAGTTACAATTAGGGTTACACTTGGAGTAGGGTATAAGAAACCTATACAAGAAAGGTAACAACATAAGGAAAGAACTATACAAGGTAATTATCACTAACTAATAATTACAAACAAACAAGAATAATATATACTATTCTCTAATAGTTTCAATCAATAAATATAAAATAAAATAAACAAATAAATAAATTGATCATTTTACAAATAATTCTTTTCCGACTCTAAAACTAAAAGATCATGGGTTGTCTTTAAATAATGATGGAAATGATGGAATACTTTGCGGATGACTGAAGAAATTCTTTGGATCGACTTTGCTCTTCACTCGAACCAATCTCTCAAAATTATCACCAAAGTATTTAGTACCCCAAATGCTTGCTTCTGCGTAACTTTTGGTGCCTACTCCCAAATCAAGATCTTTATAGTTGATATAGGAACTTCTCGCTGAATTAGAAACATAACGACCCAAGTAATTGTAGATACTTCTCATCCAGTTGATACGTCTACCAGTCGATGCAGGCCTTTCCACATCCAAATTAGCCCATTCAAGAAGTACATACAAGTTCCTAGCTCTATGCGGTAATGGAGTAGCTGACTCAGAAATCTCATTCATCCTCCCACCATAAGGACTAAAAACGAAATTAGGCGTCCTGATGTCCGTTTTAAAAAACATTCTCCACATTCCTTCAATGCCCTTAATAGGAATTGACTTTTGTACAAAGTCAGATTTGCCTTTTATAGCAAACTTAGCCGTAGCAGTTCTATTAAGCAAAGTTTGAGGAGGAGTTTGACTTGAGAGACCTGAAATTACAAGCACAGACTGAATGTAGCTCACTTCGGTGCAATCTTCTCTCATCAACCCCAATTCAGAGAAGCCGTCTTACATCAATCGAAGAAACCTATCGGCTCTGCCCAAGAACACCCCATCAAATGTAATGAGAACAGTTTTCTTCCCACTAGTGCCTGAATTAATAGTTGTTAACTGTGTTCTCAAGAATAAATCTCTATCAGCATTGGGCGCGAAGTATTGCCACTTGTGGAAAATGCTTGTTGCATTTTCTTCCAAAGTATTAGTAGTCGCGAACACGGTCACGGTCTCTGGAACATCAACCAAGTTTAACTTCCATGCAACAATAACCCCAAAACTTGAAGCACCACCTCCCCTAATACCCCAAAACAAGTCTTCACCCATGGATTTTCTATCAAGAATTTTTCCGTTCACGTCGATAATGCGAGCATTTAACTCATGATCAACAGCAAGGCCGTATTTTCGATTTAACGTGTCGTAACCTCCGCCACTAATGAGTCCACCAACTCCTACGGTGGACCAAGTTCCTCCTAGAACGGCAAGAGTCCTACTTTTTTGTGAAATCCTATAATAAAGTTCACCAAGAGTTGCACCACCTTGAACCCATGTGGTGTTACTTGCAACGTCAACACTAATTGATCTCATATTAGTGAGATCAAGCATGACAAATGGAACTTCTGCAGTGTACGAAAGACCCTCGAATTCATGGCCTCCACCTCGGATTCTTAGTTTGACTCCATGTTTCTTGGAACAATAAACAACGGTTTGGATTTGGGATTCATCTACCGGTGTGACGATGAGGAATGGTCTAGGGGTGGAGGGTAGGTTGAATCTCTGGTTGTTGATATTGGCTTCCCAGATGGGTGTGAAAGAAGAGTTGTTTGGTGTGCAAACTAATTGTGAAATGGAGTTGCTAGTATGAAGGTTAAGGCAATGGCGAAAATCTTGATGAGGATGACGATGCTGTTGATGAGCTGAGGAAGTAGCCCATGCAACATTGGAAAAGAGAGTAGCCAAGAAAAACGAAATTAGCAATGAAGTGTTCATGACTTGTTGTTATTTGGTGATTATTGTTTTTTGGTGTGTGGATAAAGAAGACGAGAGGCTATCTGTAAGGGTAAAATAGGTCATGCCTATTTTTGTTCTTGTTTCCCCTTTCATGGCAAAATTCATCTTTGACAAGTTTTGGCATTGTTGGTATCTATATCTTTAATTAGATTTTGTTTTCCTTAGTCCTTAAGCTTAGGCATTATATTTGGAAACAAAATCTTGTTATAAATCCTCTTGCAACTGTGTATCTAGTCTCCTTCATTATATGGTAATAAAATCTAGGGGTTTGGTAAGAAGATTTTATTCCTTTCCTCTAATCCTTGTTCTTGTAGGAGTCGGATTGTTTCATGTGTGTAGGAGATCTCGACATTATATAAAGAAGAGGCTTGGACACGACAGAGGTGCAGAGATTAAGAGAGAAAACCGAAAGCAGAAACTGTGTGCTGAAACTTTGAAGATCCAGAAGCTATCTTTCTTTCCAGACGTGAAGCAGTTTTGATTGTAGCTTCTGATGTTATAACATTGGAAGCTACATTGAGTTCTGGATTTGTTTTTTGTCTTCCTAATTAGGCTTTTAGGAAGTTGTTTTATTTTTTTCCACGTTTATTATACTTGTTTTCTGTGGGGTTTGTGCTCTCCAAGACGTGTTGTCTTGTGAGAGTGTTTTGTTTGGTGATTTCACAATACTTTTGTAAAACAATTAATCTTTTTAGTGATATCTTTTTGGCTATGAGGCTCGGTCTACAAGTATAGTCATGTAGATCATTTTGGTAAACTTTTGTGTTTTTTTTCTGTCTAATTAATTTGTCTTCCGCTGTTTTGATTGTTTTGACCATTGTGACTTCCATTGTAGCTACATCAGAAGTTACATTGGAAACTACCTTGGTCTTTCTTGAGAATCCTGGCTATTTTGTTCTTTCAATTGGTATCAGAGCCTTCTCTTGACATCACTAAGAGTTGATTCTGGTAGTAGCCGTGATGGATTCTCAGTATGAGAATGTCGTTCGTCCTCCTACTTTGACTAATGCAAATTATTCTATTTGGAAAGTCAAGATGCGCATCTTCATCAAATCAATTGATGAAAGAGCGTGGCTTGCTGTTCTGAATGGATGGAGTCCTCCTAGAACAACGGATTCTGATGGTGATGTTAAGATCACCAAAGAATCTGATTGGTCTAATGAAGATAGGAATACTGCTTCTTTTAATTCTAAAGCCTTGTCTGCCATATACAAAGCACTAGATGCTAACACCTTTAGGGTTATAGCCAACTATGAGTCTGCTAAAGATGTTTGGGAGGCTCTTCAGACCTTGTGTGAAGGACCTACCAGTGTTCGTGCTTCCAAATTAAGATTGCTCACCACACAGTTTGAAAACACTAGAATGAATGAATCTGAGGATATCATGTCATATTATGGTAGACTTCTTGACATGTCTAACTCTGCTCTTGCTTTAGGTGATCCCATCACTAACAAACGTCTTGTTAGCAAGATGATGCGAACTCTGCCTGAAAGGTTTAATGTCAAAATATGTGCTATAGAGGAAGCACATGATATTGACAAAATGAGTTTTGAAAGATTGGCTGGTATCCTTCAAAACTTTGAATTGAACCTGAATGATCAAATCAAACAAAAAGGCAAAGGGGCATCATCTTCTACTCCTATTGTGAAAAACATTGCTATGCCTGCTCCTATTGATATCTCTTCCGACTTGCTTGATATTCAAAGAGATATTGATGAGTCTGATTTTGGAGAAGAGTCTATAGCTCTTTTGACTACTAAATTTAAAATTTTTTGAAAACAAAGAGTCAAAATAGAACTCCATCATCAAGCTCCAAAAACACTTTCAAACTGATTATGGTAAATTTGCTCCCAAGGAAAATTCTTTTCAAACACCAGAAAAACCTTTCACAAATCCTTTTGCTTCAAAATCTTCTTACAATGGGAAGAATATTGACTCCATTCAATGTAGAGAGTGTCAAGGATATGGTCATTATGCAAACCAATGTGCAAATACTCTAAGGAAGAAGGGTTTAAACTTTTCAGCAACTTTGAGTGATAGTGATGGAGAAGATCCATGAGATCTCATCACTCTCCGCGATATCTGATTCCGATTGTGCAGTCCTCGTCCAATGTAGCTTCCAATGTAGCTACATCAGAAGCTACATCGAGAGATGCGATGGGCAGAAACAGATCACGCTGCTTTAATTCCTCATCACGAGAGACGGTGGAGAATCAGAGTCTGACCTGCTGGAAGGTTACAAAGACCTATACAAGGATTGGGAGAAGCGAGCTCATCAAGTTACATTGCTTGGAAAGGCAAACGAACTGCTGAAGAAGGCCAATGAAGAACAGAAGGAGTGCATTACAAGACTGGAAAGTTTGTTGAGTAAGAAAGATGTTGAGATCGAAGGATTAAAAGAGCAGCTCACTCAAGCCAATGAAACCATGGCTAAATGGAACTCAAGTCAACAAAAAATGGATGAGATGCTGAATTCAGGTAAGTCTTGTAAGTCAGGTATTGGTTTTGTACCAAAGATGTTTGTGAGAGAGGGTGAAGGTACTTCTGAACCTAAACAGCCCACGCAAAATTTTCAAAATCCAAATTTCTTTGAAAAACCGAAATCAAGAAAGAAAAATTTTGTGTGTCATTTTTGCCATAAGCCTGGTCATATTCAACCATTTTGTTTTCTGAAAAAGGCTATCTATGAGGAAGAAGTAAGGCAGGCTTTCTTGGTTAAAAATCAGATGCAACATCGAATGCAACAACCAATGCAGCATCCAATGCAACAACATTGGAAGTCACATTCGAAGCTACATCAGAAGTCACATTCACAGAAACAGCAACCTAAAACCTTTAAACAAATGTGGGTTCCCAAAGGCAGTAATAACAAAGGTAAATCCAAATACTGTGAGCCATTTGACATATGTCCTAGTGCAAAATGGTCTGATGATGAACAATGTAATGTAACCTTCACATCTTTGAAGTCTCATATAGCTGGGTCATGGTACTTTGATAGTGGTTGCTCTAGACATATGACAGGTTCTATTGAGAATTTGAAGGACTATGTGAGTGTCAATGGTGGTTCTGTGACTTATGGAGGAGGTGCCAAAGGTAAGATAATTGGCAAAGGAACCTTGAATGTTGATGGTCTTCCAAATCTCACCAATGTCTATCATGTGGAAGGGCTTAAGACCAACTTGATCAGTATAAGTCAATTATGTGATGATGACCTTCAGGTAAGGTTTGATAAAAATTCTTGTGAAGTTTTTGATCAAACTAACAAGTGTCTTCTGACAGGTACTAGATCATCTGACAATTGCTATATGTTCAACAATGGCCAAACATGTCACAAAGCTAGTCTTGATATTACAGATCTATGGCATCAAAAACTAGGACATATGAGTTTTCGTAAGCTCCATGAGCTTGTGAAACATGATGCAGTGAAAGGATTGCCAAGCTTGGATAAGAACTACACAAAGGTATGTGGACCCTGTCAGAAAGGTAAGCAAATCAAGGCTTCTCACCTTCCCATATCTCAGTGTTCCACATCTAGGTGCCTTGAGATGATTCACACAGATCTCATGGGTCCTATTGAGGTAGAAAGTCTAGGAAAGAAAAAATACACCTTTGTTTGTGTTGATGATTTTTCTAGATACACATGGGTAATTTTCTTGAGAGAAAAATCTGAAACTTTTGAGGCTTTTAAAATTTGGTACACCCGTGTTATGAACTTATATGATCTAAAGCTTATTAGAATTAGATCAGATCATGGCACGGAATATGAAAATTCCTCCTTTTCTAGCTATTGTGCCTCAAATGGCATATCCCATGAATTTTCTGCTCCCAAAACTCCACAACAAAATGGAGTGGCGGAAAGAAAGAATAGGACACTTCAAGAGATGGCTAGAGTCATGTTGAGCTCTAAAAATTTGGCAAAAAGGTTTTGGGCTGAAGCTTTGAACACAACATGTCATATTGGAAATAGGGTCTTCTTGAGACCAGGTAGCACCATGACACCTTATGAAATCTTGCTAGGAAAGAAACCAACATTAAAATATTTTCATGTTTTTGGGTGTGTGTGCTATCTTCTCAATGATAGAGATCATCTTTCTAAATTTGATTCTAAAAGTGACAAGTGTGTTTTCATGGGCTACTCCACTAATAGTCGTGCATACAGAGTCTTTAATCTTAGGACTAAAACTATCATGGAGTCTATGAATATTGTCTTTGATGATCTAACGGATCTTGGCCACAAAACCATTGAGGATGATGTTTCAGGAATTCTTGATTTTGGAGATCACAGTTCAGAACCTGCATCTGAAACCAGTGAACCTGTACCTGATCAGACAGAACCTGCATATCCAGGAAGTTCAGTGGATGTGATTCAGAATGTGACTCCTAATGTAGTTCCGAATGTAGCTACATCAGAAGCTACATCGGAAGCTACATTGGGCGAATCTTTGAAACAGGCTCGAACAAGCGAGACTCGATCGGTTTGGTGATCATGGGCATGATATTCCTAGCAAAATTCAGAAAGTGCATCCCACTTCACAAATCATAGGTAATGTACATGATGGGGTGTCAACAAGAAGAAAAGGTAAGGTAGACTATAGAAAACTTGCTTGCTTGTCTACTCTAGAATATGAAGAAATCCATGCCTCTTGTTTTGTGTCTACCATTGAACCTAAGAATGTGCATGAAGCTCTAAAAGATGAGTGTTGGATAAATGCCATGCAAGAAGAACTTGATCAATTTGCTAAAAATGATGTTTGGTATCTTGTTCCTAGACCCACTTCTGTGAATGTTATTGGAACAAAATGGATTTTCAAAAACAAATCAAATGAAGTGGGAGAAATAATAAGAAACAAAGCAAGACTTGTGGCTCAAGGGTATACACAGGTTGAGGGGGTGGATTTTGATGAAACCTTTGCTCCTGTTGCCCGCATTGAGTCCATACGTCTGCTTCTTGCCATTGCATGCTTTCTTGATATTACTCTTCAACAAATGGACGTGAAGAGTGCTTTTTAAATGGTATTCTTGAAGAAGAAGTTTTTGTGGAACAACCAAAAGGTTTTGAGGATCCCCATAAACCCAATCATGTTTTTAAGTTAAAAAAGGCCTTGTATGGACTCAAACAAGCTCCTAGAGCTTGGTATGGGAGACTTACAGACCATCTTTTGAAAAGTGGGTTTAAAAGGGGAGAGGTGGACAAAACTCTTTTTATTCAAAAACAAGATAAACACATTTTGATAGCACATATTTATGTTGATGACATTGTGTTTGGATCCACCTCCAAGTCCTTGGAAAAAGAATTTGTGAATTGCATGACTTCCACTTTTGAGATGAGTATGGTAGGGGAATTGACTTTTTTCTTAGGAATTCAGATAAAACAGTTGCATGAAGGGATGTTCATATCTCAAGCCAAGTATGCTCTTAACTTGGTGAAGAAATTCAATCTTGAGAATGGAAAATAGAAGAAAACCCCTATGGGTACATCCAATAAACTTTGCAAAGATGAAAAATCTGAAAGTGTTGACCATACATTGTATAGGAGCATGATAGGAAGTCTGCTATATTTGACTGCCACCCGTCCAGACATCATGTATAGTGTGTGCTTGTGTGCTAGGTATCAAGCAAACCCTAAAGTCTCTCATTTGAAAGTTGTCAAAAGAATAATTAGGTATGTTGGTGAGACTTGTGCTATGGGTTTGTGGTACACAAAACACACTAATACCAATCTTGTTGGTTTTAGTGATGTTGATTGGGCTGGTAGTGTTGATGACATGAGAAGTACTTCAGGTGGATGTTTTTATTTGGGAAACAACTTGATCTCTTGGTTTAGTAAAAAACAAAATTGTGTTGCCCTCTCAACAGCTGAATCTGAATACATTGCTGCTGGTAGTGGGTGTACACAACTTTTATGGATGAACCAAATGATCAAGGATTATGGCTTACACAGCAATGTATTAACCATGTATTGTGACAACACCAGTGCCATAAGTATAGCAAAAATCATGTTCAACACTCTAGAACTAAGCACATTGATATAAGACACCATTTTATTAGAGACTTGGTTGAACAAGGTATTATTTGCATTGAACATGTAGGAACTGAAAATCAATTGGCTGATATTTTCACTAAGAGTCTAGATTTTGAGAGATTTATAAATCTTAGGAAATCTCTCGGTATGTGTGCCATGTGACCCTTCACTTATATATAAAAAAAATATATTTAGGCATCTTGCATTGAGTTTTTAGGGGGGCACACTAGTTTCATCTTTTATGTTTTAGTACCCTTGTTTGCTGTTCTGGATTTTCATTCAACATCTGTTGTGATTTCATTGTTCTGATTCTCCTCACTCTCTCCCAAAAATGATATATCAATTGAAAAATCTTAAGTCCACAAAGGAAAGAGCTACCTTTTGAAATTTAGGGATGTAGCAATTTATCTTGGTACTATGGAACTTAGGTTCTCATGGGTTGATCTTGAGAAAATTGACTCCCCTTAATAGAAAAAGTGTGAAAGCTACCTAACGGAAAAGAGCTACCTATGAACAAGGTTGTGGCACCTTTCTTTTGGGACTATGAATCCTCGGATTTCATGGGTTGATCAAAAAGTAAAGTGGCTTCCCTTGGTAAATAGTGTGAAAGGTTCCTAGTGGCATGTTGTGAATATGCTTGAAATAAAGTAAAGCTATTCTCCTAGGGAAATAAAGTACCTATGGTTTTTGTGGGAGTTGAGTGTTGATTTGGTGAACAAAAGATGAGAAAGTGTACATAAAATCACAACTTTGGCGAATGTATCTTCCAATGCAGCTACATTGGGAACTACATTCAGATGATCTAGACATTTATCACATGTGTGTGACTGCATTGGTTTTATGATCTTGGCATTTGATAGGCATAATTTCTAGGTCATAATCTGTTTTTGATCATATCAGCCTATTGATCTTTTTGTCCTATCTCAAATAAAGTGCAATCTATATACCAATGTACTCCATGTTGAAATTTATGTGGTTGTCTAATCTGTGTAGTGTTCCATGAGCTCTTGATCCAGATTATGCTTACTGATTGTCAGTTTAGTGGTGTGACAATTTTGGTTAGTTAAGTGATGTGTTTGTTCAAAATCCTTGATAATTTTAAAATTCAAAGATTCAAAACTAAGATTGGTTGTTATTCCCTCACTCTTAACTCTCCACCTATTTCTCTTGACATAATCAGATTTTCTATCTCTCTCTTAAATGTGATTTGGTCAATATTTGATTTATCATCAAATTCAAAATCTGGTTAGTTGTGTTACCATAGTCCCCTCCTATTCCCTAATCTTTTGTGACTAACGGCTAATTGCAATTAGTGGCAGCTATTAGTGTGTTTTTCAGGTGGCTGGACCTTAATACTTTCTGAAACATCTCTTGCTCTTCAATTCCATAGAGGTGTGCTGCCGAAGCTTGCCCACTCCAAAATCCTTCTTCATCATTCTCTCTCTGATTCTCTCAACAATAATCTCATGGCTTCGTCATCAAGCACTACTGCTGAGAGTTTTGAGCAGAACCCCTCCATTAATGTAGCTTCCAATGAAGCTACATCGACGCCAATCTCATCCCCTGAAAACCCTGAATCTGCAATTGTTGTAGCCCAGCCTCTTCCGAACCCCTAACTGTCATACTACCAGGAGAGAAGGGCAATGCTATCGATGTGGATAATCCCGTTGACCTGTCTGGGTTGCCCCAAATTGGGAACCCTAGCACACGAAGGTCAAAGCGACTAAGAGGTATCCCAATTAATTACGAGAATCCGAGTAAGGAAGAGATTGCTAGAGCCAAGAAACACAAAGTGTCTCCTGGCAAATTTGAAGAAGCCTTGCCCGTAGACAGTGATTCTGATGACGAGGATTTTGAAGCTGCAACAGAGACTGTTCCAGCCGCTCAAGCTTCTGCTTCCAAACCTGTCTCTTCAACCTCTGTTCCTGCTGTAGACGATGTGGTCGATGAGGACTACCCGATTCCTTCACCTCGGGTTGTCTTCCAAACCGACTCACCAACAAATGTCAAGGGCTCTTCCGATGATGGTTCTGGTTCACCTTCGGCCTCCAATGCCGACATTAGTTTTTCTGATGAACAACGTACCCTGGCTGATTTCTTGGTACAAATGAAGACTGCATCTTCTCAACGGTCTCCCCAAGCTTCACCACCTCCGGCTACAAATTTAGCTCAGACATCAAGCTCCTCTGAGTTTGATGATAGTTCAGACAAGGATTTTGCTAGTAAGGAAGCAACCCCTGCTGAAAGTGATGAGAGTGAAGAGGCTCCCATTCGTTTTACAAGAAGTCGAGCTTCAACTGCCAATGTAGCTACCAATGTAGCTACATCCAAAGCTACAATGGTCTCTACATCCTCTTCTGTTGTTGGTGGTAAACCCTTCTCTGCACGATTTCTTTCCAAAGCTGCTTCCGTTAGGTATAATACATCTAGAAAAATAGTTGATGAAAGAATTATTCCCTCTTGCTGAACTAACAGAGCAAAACTTGAATCAATTTTTCATGGATAGAGGACTTTTAGGCACTCTCTCTTCTGCCTCACCATATTTTAGAGATCTCATTTATGAATTTTATGCAAACCTTGAAAAGAAAATCTCTTCTGTGTCTGATCCCAAATTTGAAAAAGTTTTTGTTCGTGGCAAATGGTATCAGTTTTCTTCCTCCCTCATTAATAAGTTGTTTAACACTCCTGAAATTGGCCCCTTTTCAATGACATCTGACCTGCATACTTGTGCACTTGAACTCACTGGGGGTATTGTGCATAGATGGCCTGGGAAAAGGGTCAAATATAAGCACCTCACAACTTTCTTCACTGTATGCCCTTATGCACAAAATCTGTTGTGCAAATTGGGCCCCCACAACAAACTCCAACACCTTAACAGAAGAACATGCCAAAGTTTTGTATCAGGTTGGAACTGGAAAACCCTTTGATTTTGGGGATTTTGCCTTCAGAAAAATCATTTCTCTTGCTGAATCTGAAGGAGATAAAAGATCCCTCATCTTTCCTTCTTTGATTTACAAAGTCCTAGTCTCTCAGGGTTTTACTCCAACTGTTGGAACCAGCTTACTCCTATCCTCGAACCCCTTCATATCTCTGTTAAACTCCTAAAAGGGGACAGGATTCTCAATCTGCCCTTAGCCTATCCTTATCCTCATATCTCTTCTGATCCCTCTCCTTTTGCTCCTGGTTTATCAACATCTCAACCTTCTGCCCATGCTATCCCCAATATTGCAGGCAATGCAGGATGCATCAGCTGCTTCATCACAACCTATTTCAGCTGATCCTTCTGCTCCTATCTCTGTTGCTTTCATAACTGCTCAGCTAGCTATGGTTAATTCCCAATTAGCCATCCTGTCCTCTCAAACTTCTCTCCTTCAATCCTTGGCTGCACAGTATTCCTCCTGGCTAGCCTTACATTCTGGCCAAATAGGGGGTGATGTTCCAAGTGTTCCTGCTACTGCTGCTCATGTTCCGAGGTTGCTGCTCATGGTGTTTCTGAACCTGCTCATGATGTTTCTGAACCTGCTGCAGTGGAAGAAGTTGTTGAAGAAGAATGTTGAAGTTTCTGAACCTGGTTGTTGTAATAAAAAACAATATTTTCTGTTTTTCTCTTGGTCTGTAATAAGTTTCTTAACTGCTTGGTTGGTTATTTAGCCCTCTTAACTGCTTGGTGGGATTCTTAGCTGCTTGTGGATATTTCATACATATTTGATTGCCCAACATTATTTCTGTATGATACATATGTTCAGGGGGTGTTTCTTTCTAACAAATGTAGGTTGAAGTTTGTGTTGATAATAGCAACACTTGTCATAATATTTGACCAGAAATGCTCAACAAAGGGGGTGATTGTAAGGGTAAAATAGGTCATGCCTATTTTAGTTCTTGTTTCCCCTTTCATGGTAAAATTCATATTTGACAAGTTTTGGCATTTTTGGTATCTATATCTTTAATTAGATTTTGTTTTCCTTGGTCCTTAAGTTTAGGCATTATATTTGGAAACAAAATCTTGTTATAAATCCTCTTTCAACCGGGTATCTAGTCTCCTTCATTATATGGTAATAAAATCTAGGGATATGGTAAGAAGATTTTATTCCCTTCCTCTAATCCTTGTTCTTGTAGAAGTCGGATTGTTTCATGTCTGTAGGAGATCTCGACATTATATAAAGAGGAGGCTTGGACACGACAGAGGTGCAGAGATTAAGAGAGAAAACCAAAGGTGGAAGCTTTGTGCTGAAACTTTGAAGATTCAGAAGTTGTCTTTCTTTCCAGACGTGAAGTAGTTTTGATTGTAGCTTCTGATATTATAACATTGGAAGCTACATTGAGTTCTGGATTTGTTTTTGTCTTCCTGTTAGGTTTTTAGGAAGTTGTTTTGTTTCTTCCCACGTTTATTATACTTGTTTTCTGTGGGGTTTGTGCTCTCCAAGACGTGTTGTCTTGTGAGAGTGTTTTGTTTGGTGATTTCACAATACTTTTGTAAAACAATTAATCTTTTTAGTGAAATATTTTTTGCCATGAGGCTAGGTCTACAAGCATAGTCTTGTAGATCGTTTTGTTAAACTTTTGAGTTTTGTTTTCCTGTCTAAATAATTCGTCTTCCGCTGTTTTGATTGTTTTGATCATTGTGACTTCCATTGTAGCTACATCAAAAGCTACATTGGAAATTACATTGGTTTCTCTTGAGAATCCTATCTATTGTGTTCTTTCAGACAATAATTCACTATATTTTTCCAAAAATACAAGGGATTGTTGAAGGAAAATCTGAAATTTATTCTACTAGTTGGCAACCAAAACCAGGACAGTTTACCAAGCACGTGAAGAGTGATTTTCGCTTTCTTGGAGTGACTCAATGTAGACCGATGGAAGCTGTGTTGAAGTTATGTGCTATCCTTGCTCTTTTATAAATAATTGTGTAGAAAACACTTATATTTTATTGTAGTATTTGCAAGGCTTTGTTCTTATTGATGATTTCTTCTTTAACTTGTTTAAACAGTTAAGACTGTTTTCTTGGTATGTAGCAGTTTTAGATTTTCTCTTTATATTGTTGCTACATACTACTGTTTGATTTGTATGTGTACAGTGGATAATCTTGTTTGTATCTGAAGGATATATCTAATACATATATCATACAAGTTCGTCATCAAGACAATAATCATGAATTACCTTGTGCGAACTTGAACCTTGTGCGAAGTGGAAGAATTTCACTTGAGCTACGATCTTCGTATGTCACGATCTACAAACCTGCAAGTCTCTCTCGTCGGATTGATATCACGGAGCACGGATATCAATACTGGTTCACACAGCAAATCCAAGCCTCTTGATGGTAAGGCTATAGGGAGTATTTTGGTGAGATAGAAGTAGGAGGAGAGAGGAGGGCGGCACCTATGAGAAGATGTGCTCTTCTATTTGTGTGTATTAGGGTTTTATCCCTTTTGTTGCACTAGCTATTTATATTATTACCAAGAAATATATTTCTTATAGGTTAAGTCAATCCTAAACCCATTTTGATTAGGAAACTAATTAACCAATTAATAATAATATAAATATATTCCATGTGGGCGGGACTAAATAATCGGGCCACAAGCCCAATTACTAACATCTCCCACTCGTACACATGGACTCACCTCTCTAACCACATCGTATCATCAAAAAAACGCGTTAAACACTGCCTTTTCATACTGGAAGTGAAGCGTGTGACATGACAAGAAAGTTAAAGGGTGGAGCGATATTCCAAATCACCATCTGACCAGCATAGAACGTCCTCGTTAGAAAACAAAACTTGTCTATACCCCAGACCGTATATATGCATCAATTTAAGCATCCTCAATCCCTCAAGAGTGGTGCTTAAATCTCAATAAGTTTGTGTATCAAGATCAACCTCTTGAACCGTATGTTCAATATGATCGCCATGGCATTGAAACACAAAAAATAGAGATGTATATCATACTATCTTCCTTAGACACTCATATAAATCACTCTTGGTCAACTGCTTTCCAGCAATGCTCCGTAGGACTGTATGTGCATAGCCCGTTGGTCGGCATGCCAAAGTAGCATCATCAACGTCCAAGTTCATGATATAGTTCTAAGTCACATAGGGTATAATTGTGATCGGATTTGATCACTAGAACTCCACGATGATGAGCAAGGATCATTCAATCACTTTCTTAAGTCGCATTATAGTCACATACAGTATGAAATGTATGCTATGACGGAACTCCCACACTTAGTAGGCATGTCATGCTCAAACGTCATACGAACCTTAGTCTAGTCGCCCTTCTGGCGTCTAACTTGAGTACTTAAAAGCAGTCACTCTTCTAGTGTCTCTCTTTTAAGATCTCACATTCGGACTTTTCCTTGGGATATAAAGTCGACCTTATAAAATGTCTCATCTTGGCCGTATGCCAAGGTGATAAATGTAATGTCATTTGCGTACCCCCCTTCGTAGGTACCAAAGACTTTTACTATCTCAACTTGCTCGCCCACCTAGCGACAAGGTGAATTACCCATGTGAGAGGGCCAATTCAATATCCACGACATCTTTTTAATCAAAATATATATGCTACGCAATTTCACATTGAAACATCCAATTAACATATAAAAGGAATAAAATGAAACTGCAATTTATTCAAACGATAATGAAAAATAATAATCAAATGTCAACATAAGTGTTCTCAGAATAAAAGTCAAATCCTACGAAGCCCTAGACCCAACATATGATCCTGAAAGATCTCTCTAGCTAGAGGCTTAGTCATAGGGTCAGCCAACATGCTTCTTGTAGGAATGTATTCTAGAACAACTTTCTTTTCTACAACCATGTCTCTAGTGAAATTATACTTGATGTTAATGTGTTTCGTCTTCCCATGATACTTGGGATCTTTAGTATAACCTAAAGCAGCCATGCTATCACAAGCAATGACTAGGGATGATCCATATGTCGTAACATCAAGATGTTGAAAAAACTCCTCAACCACAGCTTCTTGAACTGAGCAAGCCATGTATTCGACTTCCGTAGATAGGGCGGTGCTAGTCGTAAGCTTGCTACTCAGAGATAGCTCCACCACCAAGGAGAAAGCGTAGCCGAAGTAGATTTATAACCATCTACATTTCGGCCCAATCCGCGTCGGTGAAACCTTTCAAGCTCAAATCCCCACCTGGTAACATAGGGTTAAATTTTGGTTCCACAAGTAGCAGAACCCTCTTCACTTTGCCATCCAGTGTTGAGGTCCATGATTACTTTGGAATCGACTCAACATCCCTACTGCAAAGCATAGGTCAGGCCAAGTACACACCATAGCATACATCAAGCTTCCTACCGCATTTGCATAAGGAGTCGTAGACATTCTCTTCTTCTCTTCTTCATTCTTAGGGCATTGGTTTGTACTAAGGACACATCCCTTTTCCATTGGAGTGACAACGGGTTTTGAGTTAGTCATGCCAAATCGTTCGATAACTTTCTTAATGTAAGTCTCTTGAGACAAACAGAAATCTTTTGAGCGATCCTAATGACTTTTACTCAAGCACATAGCTTGCTTCACCCAAGTCGTCATATCGAGCGTGAAGCCACTCTTTAGTGGCATTTATCATCTCCATATCATTCCCAGCTAGTAGGATGTAATCAACATATAATGACATAATCAAGATCTTTTTCTTGGATCGTTTAACATACACACAGTGTCTTTCTCAGTCATCACAAAGCCAATTGAGGTTATCGCTTGGTGAAAGCGAATGTACCACTCTCTAGATGATTGTTTGAGACCATAGATGGAACGTTTGAGTCGGCACACTTTGTGCTCTTGTCCCTTGACTTCAAAACCCTCTGGTTGAGTCATATAGATCTCTTCATCTAGTTCTCCATTGAGAAAAACTGTTTTAACATCCATTTGATGAAGTTCTAGATCCATGTGCGCTACTATCGCTAGGATTAGGCGAACAGAGGAAAATCTCACCATAGGGGAGAATGTCTCCTCATAGTCTAAACCCTCTCTTTGGGTAAAGCCTTTCGCCACAAGACGTGCCTTATATTTGTCAATTGATCCATCGCCTTTAAACTTGACTTTGAAAACCCATTTGTTTCCAATAGTCTTGCGCCCTTGCGGAAGATCAACTAACTCCCAAACCTGATTCTTTTTCATAGAGGAAATTTTTTCTTCCATTGCAGTCATCCATTCATTGTTTGTAGGTAAAGAAAGAGCTTCTTTGAATGATGTGGGCTCCCTAGAATTGGAAGAAGTAGTTAGGAAAGATTCCTCTTCGATCGCGAATCGACGACGAGGTATATTTCCACGTTTACTTCTTCGTTCTAGTATCGGACTCCCACTAGAATCCGTACTCCCACTCGGATGAAGATCACCTTGACTCTCATTGGCGACCTCCATAGGCTCAACCTCATGTTGTACCATAGGATTAGGTTGAGGCAATTCCCCACCTTCGCCAAAAGATGTCATATGTTCTTCTTCGATCTCAAAAAGTTCAAAGTCTTTCATAACTTCACCTATCTATGGGAAATTATTCTCAATGAAATCAACATTCTGCGACTCTGATTCGGTCATTCCTACGTCAGGTTTTCCACTGTACATAACATAACCCTTTGAGGTATCTGAATACCTTATGAAAACACACTTGTTTCCTCTAGGGCCTAGTTTTCCAAACTTATTGGAGGTACTATGGACATAACCTGCACAACCCCAAGGGTGAAGATGCCCCAATTTAGGCTTCTCACCTTTCCAAAGTTCATAAAGGGTTGTGGGAACTGACTTAGAAGGCACTCGATTAATTATATAGGCGGCAGTCATTAGCGCATCCCCCCAACACGAAATTGGGAGGTTGGCCTGTGCCATCATTGACCTAACCATTTCCAACAATGTTCGATTCCTTCGTTCTGCAACACCATTTTGTTGTGAAGTTCTAGGAATTGTCAACTGTCGGCGTATTCCCTTTTTCTCACACAATTCTTTAAATTGATCAGATAAATACTCACGGCCCCGGTCAGTTCTAAAAGTTTTTAAGCTTTTATCCTTCTGATTCTCAACCTCTGCAAGGAAGCGCTCAAAACACTTGAGAGCTTCATCGTGGTGAGAAATAAGGTAAACATAACCATAGCGTGTGTAGTCATCGATAAAAGTGAGAAAATTTGAAGCTCCATGACGTGCCTTAACATTCATTGGTCCGCAAATGTCTGAATGGACTAACTCTAATGGATGTGTGGCTCTTTTGCCTTATCAAAAGGCTTTTGGCAAGCTTTGCCAAACAAGATTCACGGGTAGATTGACTTTCTTTGAGGGACCCAATAGGCATTCTCTAGCCAATCTAGTCATCCTATCATTTCCTATATGTCCAAGTCTAGCATGCCATAACTCAGAATTAGAATCATCATAAACCATGCAAGAAGAAGAATTAACAAAAGAATTATGGGAATCCAACAAATCTAATTTAAAGAAATTATCTGACAAGAAACCATGTCCCAAAATCTCATCACCAAAACAAATATCCAAGTGATCATCACTAAAATTAAAAGAATATCCTTGTCCTAGCAATTGTACTAATGATAATAGATTATGTCGAATTCCAGGTGCATAAAGAACTTCATGAAGAGTCAATGTGTGTCCATTCCGCAGTTGAAGTTGGTATGAGCCAACTCCTTTGACTTCAACAGATGAACTGTTTCCCATGAAAATTCTTCTTGTACCCGTAGGAACTTTTCTATAATCTACAAATCCTTCTCGATCCCTCGTCACATGTTTGGTTGAGCCTGAGTCTACAATCCACACAGGGAGAGAGTTAGCCAATAAAACATGAGAGCAAACATAACTTTGCATGGAGATAGGATTAAGGGATACCTTCTTGGGCTCAGGACAAGTCCAAGCAAAATGACCCAAGGCACCACAGTTGTAGCACTTCTGCTTAGCAATATTCTTTTTGCCTTTTCGGCGTTTAGTAATCTTGTCACTTTTGGGGCCCAAATTCTGAGTCTTCTAGCCTTTAGCTTGTTTCTTGCGTTGCCTGTGTGGCTTACGCGGACCCTCAAGGGAAACAAAAGCAAGATCATGAGTCGCAACACTTATCGCGCGATTCGCTTCATGACACTCAGCCTCAAGCTCAACATGGCAAGATACATCGCAAAAGAAGTCTGAATAGATGCGTATGAGTCAAGATACGCCTCAAACCACTCCAAGAGTCGAGGCGGTGAGCGAATCACCGCTTGAACTTGTTGTTCATCAGATAAAATAGAACCGGCTGACTTTAAGATCTCGAATCATTCCGGACATCTCACGTAGTTGTTCAAGAATGTTTCGTTTCTGGTCAATCTTATAGCTTTCAAACTTGTGAGTCAAAGTCCTTAACTTTGTAGCATAAGTATTCCCATAAATGCGCTTAATGTCGTCCCACATGTGTTTAGCAGTCAGGTAATCCTCAAACTCGCCAATTAGATCATTATGCATGCTACTCAGCATAGTAAAGCGTGCACATCGATCTTTCTTTTTCCATTTAAGGAATTCCTGCATTTTCTGGCAATGCTGGGTGATGGTCAAATTACACATCTCTGGTTCTATCATCACAATATCTAGGTTGTCAAGAACCTCTTGCTCATTTAGCAAATACATGATTTTCCTTTGCCAAACATTATAGTTTGTGTCATCCAATTTCTCACCCTTCACTACAAGAAAACAGCAAAGCGGAAAATTACATTTGCAAAAATGAAATACATTTACAATTAGGCGATTGAAGCGGAAAAAGTTCGTTGCAAATTCGTTTGGAAAACCCTCGTTGCAAATTTTATGCAACCGAATGTATTCCGTTGCATGATATTGCAACGAAAATCGAGCGTTGCAATTTCAAATTTTTCTGTTGCAAATGTGTTTCTAAAGGTTGTTGACGTCTGTTGCAAATAGCAACTAATTTTTTCTGTTGCATTCTTGCAACAAACTTTTTCCGTTGCATTCGTGCAACAGATTTTTATCGTTGCATTTTTTGTTGCATTCTTGTAACAGACTTTTTCGTTGCATTTTTTATTACATTTTTGCAACGGATTTTTTCGTTGCATTTTTGCAACAAACTTTTCCATTATATATATATATATATATATATATATATATATATATATATATATATATATATATATATATATATATATATATATATATCGTACCTGATTGAACATTTCATATTTCACATTTTACAAAAAAAATTAAATCTAAAATCAAACATTTAAAACAACTCAAGTGTAAGCATTTCATTCAAAAGTCATTGTCGATGTGTCTGATTACATGAAAGTGTAGAGAATGTTAAGAGTCTCCAAGTGATTAACAAAGGGCATTGTCTAACTGTCAAACTACATAGACGTTGGTGGAGGTTGTTGGGCTCTAAGTGGCCGAATTTCCTCTTGCATTAGCTTGAAATCAGCTTTGATTTTCTCCATTTCCGTAGCATTGTCAGCTTGTATTTGTTTTTGAATATCTTCCCTCACTTGTTCTACTCTTTCACAAGGAAACTTGACACCATCGTCATGCGGAGGAACTACCAACCTAAAAGGAAATTAGATTATCTTACGATGACAGAGAAGGAAGGAAGAGTCACAGAGGTGAGAAACATATCAATAATATTATTATTCCAATTGTTTCATTACATATGCTTATGCGTATGCGGAAGCTTGAATTAAAAAATTTGTTCCAGCTTTTTTGGACAGCTCTATGGTTGAACCAAACTCTCCAAAACAGCCCAAAAACAGCCACAAAAAACTCACGAATTAAACTCACACATGAAGATTACTTACGGGATGGAAATTATGATAGTTTATTCATAAAATTCAAACTAACAACTAAAGCTGTCCAAGGTAAATTCAAACAACAACATGCTGTCGAAGTCACTCAAACAGCCCCAAAGCGAAACTAAAAGCAGATGGATACTCGGATGGATACTCAAAAATGTCATGTACTCAGATGGATAGTTTATTTTGTGATTGAACTTGTTCCCTGTCATAAGAATTCACAAAATACTTGTAAATGTAGTGGACGAAAGTTATGCTTAAGTTCCACATGGTTGAGAAACAAATATAAGAGATTCACATCACTAATGGATATATATACTGGCTAAAACCCATCTTGAAATAATAAATGTTGTCATCATAGATAAGGGCATTACTAAAAAAGATTAATTTTTAAACTTACTTGCCCAAAAGTTAGGAGAATCTTCCGTGTATTCGCAAATATACATATCATCAGGCACCTAGAATTTGAGCCCATGCTCCTACAAATTGAGGTATGTCTTTGTAGTTCCTCAATTTTCTCAATTTCTTTGGGAAGGCTGGATTCTCGATAGAATACATAAAGCGAAGCTCGCCACCGTTCGGTATCGATACCTTGGAGTACCAACCTTCAAGAAATTTCCTGTTTCGAGACCAAATGGCACACAACAATATGAAACGGTTATGCCTTACAGCCTTAGTAAGCATGACATGCTAGAGAAAAAAATGACGTAAACCTAACTGTGGCACCATTGCCAAAAAAACAAGGAACGACTAGATGTAGAGCATGAAGTTGCTACTAATGCACATGCTTTCACACACATAAAAATGCTCCACAAATTCCAACTTTGCTTGGTAGTAGCAACACTCTAAACTCAAAAATGGTCAACCACCAAGTATAATGGACCAAGCAGATGTTCAAAATGTGAAAGTCATAATCTATATTTATTGATCGTTAAGAGAATGGCCTTATCATTTCAAAGATATAACTCTAGTACAAATACTTACGTTGGATTTCTTTCTAAAAGCGATTAATTCAAATGATAGAACCATATAATGTCATGCAAGAATCACCTTGATAGAAGAAAACTTCAATACATGTTCTTCGTGCAATTAACACGGACAAGCCCATAAAATTGCAAAATATATGGGCGATAACTGGAGCAACAAGGTTCCTTATAATTCACAAACAAGAGAGGGTTGAAAAAACTTAGCAATATCTTAATAGGATCAACAAATGGTGAGTCGATAAGTAGGATTTGTTTTACAAGAAATATCCGTTAAAACCGTCTTACCTCGATTTGCCAAATGACAAAATGAAAGTCACTAAATGGTGAAACCAAACCTACCCTAAAAGGAAGCATCAATGCCTATGCGAAAGCCTTAAACAAATGGTTATTTGGATTTGGCAATTATTTTTCACATTTCACACACTTTAAAGGTGCTTCCTTTTTTATTTTTGTCTTTCAGGAGTTTTTGGTCAAATTCATATAATCTCGGTTCGGCTTTCACTCAGCGATAACTAAACACGATACTTCTCTTTCACCGGTTCAAGAGAGAAAGTACCAAAAACTCGTACACGTTAAAAGCCATACTTACGGATCTTGTTTACAAGCGACAAAACAATATCTAGAAACAATCCTAAATTTTAACCTGGCAACCCTTGTAGTCGTTGGGGACACTATCGTGTATTGATATTTGTCCATTGTAATAAAAAAAGTTCTTGCGTTTAAACTGACCTTGCTAAGATGTGCTAAGATGTATGCTAACCAGTGAGGTATTCAGCCTTGTGGATAAGAAAGTAGAGCATACGTTTTCACCCTTTTTTTCTTCTCATTCATCAGATAGGTCTACCCTTTGGAACAATTTGATCCTTGAGCCACATATAAATTGGAACCAGCACGTAGTAAGTTGCTGCCATTGCTCCAAGAATCAAGCGCAACAGAAACACCAATGGATTCACCGGTTCTCGCACATCCTCCGCCTTTGGCCCAAGCTGCATCCATTTACAAATCTTAGAGACCGTGCAATTGGTTGCAAGGGAAAGACTAAATTGCTACATGGCATATTAACTCAAATTTAACTCACATCCGAATAAAAGTACATTCCTCGCAACACCAATTTGATTCACTGTTTTTTACCTGTAAGGGAGAGTCCCCTGAGAACGGTTTCACACTGTCACTAACCCATGATCAAGCCATGACGACGTACACCACGGTACCACTTTGGTCCTATCCTTTTCAGTTGAACATCTTTGAACCCAGCCTTTGTAAACCACTCAATATACTCTTCTTCCTTTGGGAAGAGCATCCACACATCTGCAAAAAAGCGAGACAACCAAAAGGTTGGGTAGACGGGGCCAATTAAACAGGCTTTCCCCCTATTTTCAGAACCCTGTATGCTTCCTTTATTCCACGTTGTGGATCTGGCCAATACTCAATACTGGACAAAACAATCATTGCATTACTTCATCAGAGACGATCTAATTGAGCTACACACATGATACATTCATCATCACTCTAAAGTATGTGAACAGTGAGTGTACATGATCTAACGAAAATAAAAGTAAAAATGATCTAGGCCAATTCTCATAATCAATAATACATTTATTTACTGAATCCATAACTCAATATCAAGAAGCTCATATACAAACATAAAAAATAAAAATAAAAGAAAGCTTAACAACAACTCAACTAAGCTAGTCCTATTCACTAGGGGTCGGCTACATGAATCCTTTTCCAGCACCATTTTTGGTCCCAAGGTCATCACACACACCATACTCATCCATATCTTTCTTTAATAAGGATGTCCATGTTAGTCTTAGTCATATGAATAATAGATTAGTACCTCCGGGTTACACCGTTGGGCTTTAAAAGATTGAGATAGTTTAGATTGGAACCTGGAACATACTCCAAAGTCAACACCTTCATTGCAATATAATCCCAAAAAACCAGCTACATAGGAAACAAAAAATGGATTTTACAATAAGAATCCGCCAGTCCTGTCTTGGTTTCTTGTAAAGTTGTTATCTTTTATACAGTGTGGCGACTGCTGGGGGTGAGTTGACTCCTCATTTGGTTCCCACCACATGAAATGATTTCCAAGACTCTTGCAGTGGGCACCACCCTATAGTGAGAAGTGTCACACCAACAACACACACTGTCTTAACAAACTAGCATTTTCAGATAATTGCAAGGTCATAATGGTTTGCCACTTAATTGAAGGGGAAACAGAGAAGAAGAAAAGAGTTAAAAGTAAGTCATCTAAAATTTTCTTGACAATGGCCATAGAACAAGAAATCGAGCCAACCTTAGTGTAATACCCCCGATTGGTAGAGTTGAGAAACTGTTTTAAAAAAAAAAGAAAAAGGCAGAGCTCTGTTTCCTTGGGTTCTGCAATGAGTTCTTTGAAAAGTTTGTTTGGCTCATGAAAATTTTAACGTCACAATGTTTTCAGTCACTTTGTTCTTTTGATTGGAAATCAAGAACCATAGAACAGCAAAGCATCACCATGACATCCTTTTTAGGAAGAAAGAAAGAGGTTTCTTCTACTCAGTCCTCTGCAAACATATCTCGAGAAGTAGAACCATACATGGCCAAGTTTTCTTTTAGAATACCCCTAAATGGAAATCTATTTCTGAAGCTGCTGCAAGAAGTACTACGTTTATATCTACATTGTTTACCAGGGTAATTCCTAATTCAAAGAGAAATTACAAACCACCAATGGGGAAAAACCAGTAAGGAATATTGAATTGAGCAATATATTGTAGTCTTTTAGGAAGTAACGTACATGCACTTGACCCACTTGACATTTCGAAAATCTCGGCGGAATCTATCAGCATTTTTCCTTCATTTATATAAGCAATCTCCTCATTCAAAATCCTGAAATTACAATGCATAATAAGGCATGTGGTTGTATGATAAATGGAACCCAAATGACTGCACTTGCATGCAATTTCCTTTAATTTAATTGCATAGAACTCATTGATGCTGGATACTTACTTAGCATATTCTTCATATATTCCAATTCAGTCCTTTGTCGGGCCACCAAAAGTTTCACTCCTCTGGAAATACTCAGCAATCGGCTTTAAATTTTCTGGATGAAAGGATGATGACGGTTATCATAAATACTGAACACCGGATAAGAGGGTGTGCAGTTTCATAAAATATTTACTCACTTAAATCAATGTCGAAAAGTTTCTTCAAACCAGGTCTTTGGACTTTCACAACTACTTTCTCTCTGTTATGTAAGATAGCTCGATGTACCTAAAGGAAAATCTTCTTGAGATCCATATAAGAAAGTGGACAAAATAGATAAAAATGAAAATTAAGGATAAGACAAACATCAATCTACTATAACTACAGTATACATTGTATATCACAAGAAAAAGTCAATTTCGATAGAGGCATTTTCTAGTAATCTGAATGCTTTCCTTTTGCTTGTTTGGCTAGATGAAGTGATGCATCTACAATAATACGTTTTAGGATTATATATTAATTTCACACTTGACTATTTTTACATGACCAGACAATATCAGAATGATTAGCATGATAGAAAACCTGAGTATAATTTCTCCCTCCCACTTTTTCTAATCTATCATTGCAAGTGCTTGACAAATCTCAGAGGCTCAGAGCTAGGCCATAAAGGTACGACTTATATACATGGAGCTAACACCTGACTAAGACTAGCAGCTACGATCGGTCGCTCTTCAAACTCCTTGAAGAGTTGATCAACTAGAGCTCCTATTTCTAGCTCAATGAAGGCTCTTGCTTTTTTTGGTGAGAAAGCGGATACCCCATCCTGAAGCACATGCAAATTTAAGTAATCAGAATCTATAGTTAACTTCTGATCAATGTGGAAAAAGTGTAAACACATCAAAGTCAAGACAATAAAGACAAGTTAAAAAAAGTATTGAGAGGATGATGACGGTTATCATAGAGCCTTCGAGAAGGTTTTGCTGAATATAGACAGATCTAATGATCGCATTTTGGAAACTATCAGATTCTGGTGTATAGATCGAACTAAAAAAGTAGACGCTTCTTTTATTGAGTTCTTAGATAGGTTTACTAGTGTATAGTATTTTTGGTAGGAGTATATTGTCTAGAAGTCCGAATTTCCCGATGATGTCGGGTTTCTCATCCACCAGAATCAGTTTGTTTTTGCTTTTATCAGTAAAACTGAGCATCTTATCTGTGTACTGGTTGATTGTCTAGACAAGGCTAGTCTTCTTGACCTTTAGGTAGAACCTTTCCGTGTTCATAACAATGCGACTAACATGTCCTAGCAAGAGAGAACTGGAATTGCACAATTGGATGCTGTGACCACCAATTTGGAAAGATATTGTCTTTCAAAGGGAGCTATTAACCATGACTTCCTTGTCTCTCATAAAAGAAATCTAACAAATGACACTTAATGACCAAAAGATCTAGAAGTGGCATGGGGTGAGGATAAGGACCAAGATTTGGTGTGAAGGGGGCCGAGCACACATGATTGCAAATACTCTTGCCTTAGAGGGCTCCGGTGTAGGTGAGGACTCACGGGTATGCTTGCTGTGGAATTTGAAATACAATGTTTTGGTTAATTATATTTATCTTTCACCGATTCACTACATGGATCGACTATTCTTCCGAAATTGTTTTGGCCTCGATATTGTTGGAATCTTCTCATAAAGCTAGTTCTAAAAGTAACTTTTTTTGTTCCAATCAATCTGTTTACTTTATCTCGGTGTTTCTAATTCAAAACCTTCAAACTATCGAAAAACTAAAATTGGGTGGAGGTGTTGCTACGCTTGCATCATCTAGAGAAAAGGATTGCACGAGAGACTATGCTGATATTTGAGGAGTTTATACTGTGACTCACGTTCACCCCAATTTACCTTTTTCCTCAAGATGCTAAAGAAAATGCTCCGCAGTGACTATATACATGATTATAGATTTTGCTCATTTGTTAATTGTGAGCCGAAGTTACATTATTTCTTCTTTCTCGCAGCAAGCGGCTAGTCACCGGTGTATGCATTTGGAGAGTGGTCAACCAAAAAAGATCTTTCCCTCGCAATCCATTGGAAGACTAAACCACCTCAAACATTGGAATCAAGGTGCTAAGCGAGCCATCCAAGTTAAAAGTCCCCGTGGAACCATGAAATTACTCATAACCAAACTTTGTAAGGTTTAATTTTTATGTTCGGAGATTCAACCATTCTTTGTTCTGGTCATTTTCTCCTTTAATATTTCTTTAATGTGGCTTCTTGTACTATTGTGACACCATTTCTTTTGGCTAACTCTTGGGTTCTACTATGAGATTTAGTATTTTTTATTTTCCCTGAGATCTTTCTTTATAGTCCTTTCATTAGATTATCGTAAAGTTGTTCGTATTTTCATATTAATCCTTAGTGTAGATTAGAACATTTAAGATATATTTGTATCATGAAAGTAGCTAAGATTAACAAAATTAACAGGGATATTTTCCCGTTTTACTGCTTAGAGAATTTCCTCCCTCAAAATTGATTGTAGTTGAAATTCATGAGACTTTTGTTCTAAAATGGACTTACAAACTTTCCCATATCAGATGAAAAGGGGAAAAATGACATAAAACAGTTAAGCCTCAGGAAAGAGAAAGCAATAGGCTACATCAATCTTATATTTTGATTTCTAAGAACAATAACTGCATGCCAGACAACCAAAATTGATGAAATCAATTTCAATCACAAAGCTAGTGAGTGAAACAATCTCAACTTCTTTCATTTTACCGAAAGAGAAACCCAAATGAAAAAGAAAGTCACAACCACACACCGGAATTACCCCATCCTAATTGCACCTATATCAATCACCAATAAAATAGAAGGATTTTTCCTTTTACAAAGCTTCAAATCGAGAGAGAAGAATACCTTATTCAGTAGAGAGAGAAAGAATTGATCTCAGTTGACCGAACTCAGGCTAGGGCAGCTACAAATCCGAGAGTGAGCATGAGTTGGACGGCGTGTGGTGTGGCTGCCGGAAGGAGGCAATGAATTTTGGGAAGAGAAGGCCGAAGGAAAAAGGTCGCACGAGAGGAAGAGAGAGAAGTAAAAATCTGATTCGGGGTTTTCTCCAGACTAGGTTTTTCAATTGCAAAGTAAAGAAAGACAACGTAGTTTCAAGCATTGCAATTTTAAAAATAATAACCAAAATCGCTTGCAAAAAATTGTTGCAGTTTAGGCGCCATTTTTCTCTTTTTCCCCCAAAAAGTTTGCGCGCTGATATGGTTTCCCGACTATAAATACATTGCACATTTTTCACATTGCAACTAAACTCAATTTTGTTGCAATATTTCGTTGCAATTGCCCTATTTTCTTGTAGTGTTTGTTATGGTCAGCGATTACATTCTTAGAAGTCATTTCACTACAATTTATTGCAAAAATAGGACATAAGCATATATATATATATATATATATATTTCACTTTCGTTCTAAAAAATCAATTACTAAATATAATCACATCATACACGTAAGGAGGGAAAATCCGCGAGGCTCGTAATCACAACCAAAGTATGCACAACGTGAAAATATTCATAAATTGATGATTTAAACAAAATAAATAAGATAGAACAAATCCATCAAGCACATATCATGTACATAAATATTTTCACTAGTGATAATAAATTTATTGGGTCTCGTATAGTCCCAATCGCAATTTTAGAGCCCAAAACGACAATTAAATATGCTAAAAATGACTTTAAAATAGTTTAAAATTCACAAAGAATTTTAAAAAAATTCAGAACAGTCCCAAACAGCCCTAAATAGTCACAGAATGACAAAACAACCCCTAGATATTATTTTTGAATTTTAAAAAAAATCAGAAAACATGTTTTTATACACTGAAAAAGCAAAAACAAATATTTACAAGTTGAATTTTTCAAAACAGAGGCCACCATTGGACTCAGAAGGCCGAAATTAGTCCACACGCGTTGGCCATTTTTCAAAATTCGTCACTGAAACGCCGCACGTGCCCTCACACGCCACCTGCGCGTGTGGGCTTCCATGGACATGCTGACTGGGTGTAGGGCTGGCGTCACCGATGACGTGGCAGCTGACTGGGCAGGGCTGACATCATGCTAACATCACTGATGACATGACAGCTGACTGGGTAGGGCTGACGTCAAGATGACGTCACCGATGAAATCATCAAAACTTAGTCATTGGGTGGGTCCCACTGCTGACGTGGCAGACATGTCATCAGTAAACGCGTTGACCATTGACCAGTCAACGGTTGACTGGTCGTCCTTCACGCCGTCTTCCACTTGCCCAGCCGGCGATTGAGCTCCACGCGCTGCCTTCTGGTGCTCCGATGAGGTCACGGACGGTGGCGTTGGATTCGTCTCATCGAGTACTTTCCAGTGATGCACTTTTTACATTGAAAAGAGTGCCACAAAAGGCACATACATCGAGGCCGAGAGTGGGGGTCGTTTTTTATGTCAATTTTTTAAACCTAAAAATCGATTCTCGAACGTGATCCGCGAGCCAACTTCGTGAGGCCATAAAACGTTCATTTTAAGTTCAAATTAAGCATATAATATGTCGTTGGAAAGCCCTCGCGGAGTACTACAAGTATAGTCCATAAAATCACGATTTTATAGAAGATAAACAGGTCATAACAGCATGCAAAGTTTCGGAAAAATCAATTTTCAACAAAACTTGGGATTACGATATTTTGAAAAATACCCAACGGAATTCAACGAGAATTAGTATGTTGTTCGCCTCGTCGTAGGGAACTCAGACATATAAATTTTTCTCAAAAATGAAAAAGTTTTACACATAAAATAATAAAACTCATTTGTTTTGTTATCGGGTAAAACTTTTAAACAAACCCAAAAACAAAAGCATGTGATTCATTGCATAACGATACGAGCAATCAAGCATATGAGTTCTGATACCAATGAAGGATATATCTAATACATATGTCATACAAGTTCGTCATCAAGACAATAATCATGAATTACCTTGTGCGAACTTGAATCTTGTGCGAAGCGGAAGAATTTCGCTTGAGCTACGATCTTCGTATGCCACGATCTACAAACCTGCAAGTCTCTCTCGTCGGATTGATATCACGGAGCACGGATATCAATACTAGTTCACACCGCAAATCCAAGCCTCTTGATGATTAGGTTAGAGGGAGTATTTTGGTAAGATAGAAGTAGGAGCAGAGAGGAGGGCGGCACCTATGAGAAGACGTGCTCTTCTATTTTTGTGTATTAAGTTTTTATCCCTTTTGTTGCCCTATTTATATTATTACCAAGAAACTTATTTCTTGTAGGTTAAGTCAATCCTAAACCCATTTAGATTACGAAACTAATTAACCAATTAATAATAATATAAATATATTCCATATGGACGAAACTAAATAATCGGGCCACAAGCCCAATTAATAACAGTATATTTTTCTGTCTCTTCAGTATTGTGTTAAAAAAAAAAAAGTCTTGTGGTACAGATAAGAATTGGAGTTTTTCCGTTGGGAATATCAGTCCACTTGTCTTGCAAATTATAGTTCACTTGTCTTGCAATTTGTAGTTTACTTGCTTAATCAGTCATTAGTGACATTGTTCCATTACTGTTTGTAAGAGTACATTCCTTTCAATGATTGAATTACTTTTTCGATCATCATACAAATCGGGGCAACAAATTTAACCAACCAACTTTCAATTTTGGTGCAACGTGGTCCTTATTGTTAATGACTTATCCAATTTTGTAACGGAACTGTTAATCACGAGGACTAATAGAGGGAATTTATTGTTGATGATTTAAGTGAAATCATTGGTCATTTGGTATAATCGGGGTTTATATTTCAAAGATAGGTGAGCTCGGGAATACTATATTGTGGATTTAGGGGTACGGAATGCACATTCACATAAGTTTTACAGGCTTTACGTGTGTTAATAGTCAAATATTTAGTTTCCTTTCGATTTATCATTTTTGCAACGAATGACCCTTGCGAGGGTCTCGCGGTTAGAATTCGGTTGTGACAGTTTTAGCAGTTATTTGGTAACTTTTCAAATTCCAATTGACACAACATTTAAAAGGAATAAAAGGAAAACTTGATTATCTGCAAAGCACTGATCGATTGTTCCATCATCTTTGATTTTTTATCAGAAATATTAATCCTCCACAAGTAATCTCATGCGTGAGTGCCAATACGGGGAGGACAATTGTAATTTTATCCAACAATAATATTCGTGTAACTCGGGACATCTGATAGGGTCGAATAATTCTTGTAGGAAAGTGAATTGTGCATGATTTTACAATATATCCAGATTCTGTTTTCGACATTACTGTAACCCCCTTTTCCCAACATTTATGAGGGGTATTTTTGTCATTTATTATGCCCCTTTCTTCGGCCATAATGAAATACAAATTGTAGTCTAAAAATACTCTTCATAAAGTTCCTACTTTAGTCCACATAAACAATTCTGTTACAAAATTAGATGAGCGTTAACGGCAACGGCCACATCGTACCAAAATTGAAAGTTTTTTGATCATATTTTGAATATTAGAAGTTGTGGTTAGTTAAATTGGTTACCTCCAATTTGTACAATCGTCAAAAAAGTAATTAACCCCCCAATTTGTGCGATAGCCAAAAAAATAATTAACCCCTTAATAACTGATTCCTTATGTCTATAGACATGGCTTACTGACTCATAGTCATAGTTGTTTGTTGGTCATCGTTGCTTGGATAGTTGTTCTGAATAGTTATTTTGAATTCTCCTTAGTTGTTTAAGCCTCTCAGCTGTTTTCTTGACATAGCTCTTATCATGTCAGTTGTTGGCTACTTCTCTGCAGTTAGTTGTTTATCGTTTGATGTTGATGATATTAGCTGTTTCAAAGTAGTTAAATTTTTTTGATGAAAATGATTGAAACTCTCGTTCATAAAAGTTCTAATCTTTTGGGGATAATTTTAACATAAATGTTACTCTATCCTCAAGGTCCCTTAATAATGCGGAAGCTAGTTGACCTCATTGATTGATTTAAGAAAAACAATTAACTTGATTATTTATATTGGTTTAATGTGTAGTTTTCTTTAAAGTCCATGTGTATGTGGCCCATAATTAAAATAGAGTGAAAAAGTAAGGGTAAAGTGGTAAAAATAATTTTCTAAAAAAGTAAGTTTCAAACAGAACAATTATTTTGACACGAACGAAAAAGGAAAGGAGGACGATAATTTAGGGACGGAGGGAGTATAATCTATACTAAAGGTCCTAAAAGTGAGATGGAAAAGCAAGTGGACCTCATTGATTTGAAGCTATAAGTGATAAATTGAGGGGCATTAAAAAAATATCAAGTCAAATTAAGAGAGTAATGCATATTCATAAACATTGTTAGAATCCACACTATAATATTGTATCTGAACAATGAACATTGGGACCCGATAAATATCAAATGTGAATTTAGTAACGTCGTATGGAAATGAAATATTCATCTTGGGACAAAAATTATTTCACTTGTCATAAAAAAGTTCTCTAATACACTAGATAAAAAGATTATTTCAAGCCTAACATTTCTTTTTAATGCCGAAAACATCTTTTTTAATATTTAAGAAATATGTTACTCTCTTCCTAATTTCAAAATAAATCCCCTAATCCACTTTGTAACGTTGTAAAATATGTGTTTTTTTTTTCTATATTTAGAACTTTTTTTTTGAATATATTGTCTATTACACCCTTATTAATTGTGAGATAAAAAGAAAGAGGACTCTATTGATTTAATACCACTTAAGAATGTGTATTTTTTAAAATCATTTAATAACACTAATTTTTTAGAACGAAGGGAGTAATTTTATATTTTCACGATAAGCAGTTATTTATACTTGAAGTTGTTTTCCTTTGTATATATTGTAGTAGTAGTAGTAGTAGTAGTGCAAATAAGACATTAATGCTACAAAATTAAAAAGTTTAACTTAAATGAGACAATTATTTTGGGACGGATGGAAAAATTAGCTAATTTGAGAGAACGTTCACTGATAGATGAAATTTTCACGGTTGTTTTAAGAATAGGGGAGGCAAATGTAATTTCTTAAACAATCAAAGTGTTTGTTGAAATTTGATTACACCTGTAGAGATGTTTATGTAATTTACTCATATATTTTTATTTTATTTGATCATTGAGATTCTCCACTAAAAAATATATTTGCTAATGATTTATTTATTATACGATGAAACTTTGTTAACATTGATATCCGGTTTAGTTGGACTCAGAACGTATTTCACTATATATCTTACACACTTTTCATTTTTTAAAGAGATAGTTTAAAGAAAAAATTACAAGTCAGTATATTTTTAAAAACATGTTTTCAAATGAATCCACCTATTTTTTGTACATTTCTTTTAGGTACAATTTTTGGGCAAAAGTATTTGTCTACCCTTTGTGTACGATCGTCCTCGTTGATCACGTTGGCTGACAGTTCAAAATGTCATCAAGCAATTACAGAAGCAACGGTTCGAATTAATGCTTCGCCAATTAATTCATCACCATTTTTGTAGCTTTTTTCTCCAAATTTCCTCTTTATAACTTCATAGTCCGTCTCCCCAAAGCAAGCTAAGCCCACTGGGAAAGAACCCCACCCATTGTTTTCTCAGTCTCCGGCTGTTTAATAACGACTCCTTGCTCAACCGAACCCAAATCCAACGGTGCGTTCTCCGACATCGACTTCAGCGGCATAGTCAACTCCAAGCCACTAGCCGTCATGCGAGTACCAGGTACCACGAAGATGATAGCCTACAAAGAGCATTTCGTTCACGAGAACGATCCCAACGCCCGTCTCGATAACTCCGACGAATTATCACCCCAAGCCGGCTACCCCGAAGCTCGAATCCAACGACGCGCCGACACGACTTCGGCAAGATAGTCATTTTCAAGCCATTGGCCGTCATACCAAGCATGTGGTAGCCAAGACATCGAAAGGTTATTCAATTCGCTTTACGCATACACCGAATTTGACTGTGGCGGCAAGGGGAACGACCACTCAATTAACGCCAAGCTATGGTCGACCCGAGGCTACGCCATCGACATGAGAGCAATGAATAACGGAATTGATTTTATCCGACTTCCAAGTGGGACCCCGTGTGTTGACGCCTGGCGAGGGCATTATGGGAAGACGTATTGACACACCGGCGTTTCAACGCTCGCCTATCGCCGCGCGGTCATGGACGGATTATCTTGGATTAACGAGGCGGAACGCTTGTCTAACGCCGGCATTAGTGGTCAAACTTTTCGTACGGTCCACAAACGTCGAACGTAACAGAATTGGAAGTGGTGATTTTTGGCATCAATCTGATGTCTGACATCAGGTTCATTTTTGATGTCTGGCATCAGATTACTTTTTGGCATCAGGTTGATTTCTCGATGCGGACATCGCGTTGATTTTGGCATCGGGTTGATTTCTCGATACCGGCATCAGAGTTGATTTCGATGCCCGGCATCAGTTGATTTCGATGTCCGCATCGTTGATTTTGGCATCGCCTTTTTACTTTTTAGGCTGGATCTTCATTAATGACATTTTTGTCATTTGGCAACCAATTTGTAGTTACATGAAATGTCCAAAAAATTGATGGTCCTAGATGAAAACATATTTCTAAAATTGTATCCACTTGAAATTTGCCCTAGTTTAAAAGTGTACTAGTATACGCGCCTCGGTGTTGGTATGAGATCAGTTTAATGAATTGTCTGGATAAGCAAAACTCAAAACTAACGGGATAATTCAAACAAAACATACAACTAAATGTTTTATATGTAATTATAGAGGAGTAATTCAAACATAACTCATAACTGAGAGGTTCATTTGTAACTCACATCCTTACGAATCAATCTGGATCGATAGTTGTATTTATCACAATTCGATTAGAACCGTCAGTTAAACTCTGAACTCTTTTATAATATGGATGTTTCTTGGATAGGACATGAATAACATTACTCAAAGCTCATTTGAGATTGGTTTGTAAGATAATCGATTAATCTTTAACAATTTGGACAATGAAGCTTAACTCGATAAGTGTAAAACTCGATATTTCTATTGAAAATGTCAAAGTTAATCGAGTTCAACTAGATAAAAAAACTTGTTTGAGATTAACTCGGGAACAAAGCAAGCCCAGTTTGAGTACAAATTCAAGTTTGCTATGAGCAAATATTTGACTAATACTCCTTTTGATTCCAAAAAAAAAAAGAAAAATTATTTTGGCGGGATAGATAGATTAAGAGCAATCATCATTAGAAAAACGACAATTACTGACGGAAATTTCCGTCAATAAATTAACATTTCCGTCGGTAATCTGGCTTTTCCAACGGAATCGTTCGCCCGATTCCGCCGGTAAATTTGGTCGGTGATCACAAACGAACTCATTCCGCTGCAAGAATCACCGACGGAATTTCAAGCTCCGTTAGTAATTACTAACCGAATAAATTTCGCGCCGTTTTTGCTAACGTAAGAAATGTTAGTTCCGGCCAAGAATATCGACCTAACCATTCCGTTAGCAATTTTCATCTCCAGTGATTTCCGACAGATTACTTGCCGCTATACTAACGAATGTTTCCGCAAGTAGCAATTTTCAAATCTAGTGATTCCCAACGCCTGCTCGGCTCTGCAATATATTTTTCCGTCAAGAATGCCGACTAACGATCCGCTAGCAATTTCCATTTCTTTTTCGACGGATTACTCCGTGCATATATATTTCCGCCGCAATACCGACTAACGTATCCGTTAGTATTTTCCATTTCCGCTAATAATTTGCATGTAATATACCGCCAAGAACATATATTTCCGTCAAGTAGTCCCAACGGATATTCTCAAGCATTGCAAAAATACTAACGAAATTTCCGTTAGTAATGCTAAAAATGCTTAAAATTTTAGCTTTACTTAACATAATTTCGTCAAGAAATTAAAAAGAAAAATAATAATTTTTATATAAATTAATTTTTTTTAGGTACTTGATTTATCATAAATATATATAATAGGCTCATGACAAAAAATAATTGCATTACAAAGCTAAAACAATAATTATTAATCAAATCTCACTATTATATTGTTTTTAATTTTTTTAAAAATAATACTCACTCCGTCCCTAAATTATCGTCCTCCTTTCCTTTTTTGTCCGTCCCAAAATAATTATCCACTTTGAAACTTACCTTTTTAGAACATCACTTTTACCACATTACCCTTACTTTTTCACTCTACATTAATTATGGGCCACATACACATGAATGGTGGCGGACTGGGAAGTCGAAGAAAGAAAGGTGCACCGCGGTGGCGTTAGTTGATGATGGAGCTCGGCTATGAAACCGAATTGGGGTGGAGAAGCCACAGTGAGTGGTTGGCGAAGGAGGCGGATTGGATGGATAGAGTTGAAGGGGAACTGAGGAGGTGAATTGGACATATGGAATACAATTATTTTTAAAAAATAATTTTAATTATTTTAAAAAATTATAATTCAAAATTATTTTAAAAATCAAAAGATTAACTAAATGTATACCCATCCCATATATGCAAGTTCAATTAATGATAAAAATTAATTATTAACCAAATCTCACTATTATATTGTTTTTAATTTTTTTTAAATAATATAATTTTTCAAAAAAATTATTTTGATTGTTATAAAACAATTTTTCACTTAAAATATCCAAAATATCAACTAAATGATGAACTATAAATTGATAAAATATCATTCATTGAAATGATTATAATATTTTTCTACTAAGAAACAATTATAATTTATTTACCAAAAAATCATTAATTTTGTATAATAGTGACGGAGAAAACCGCCACCGATCGCTGGATCGATTTGCTATTCCGCCACCGATCGCTGACGGAATAAATCAATTAGTGACGGAATCTCCGTCACTAAATCTGGAATGAAACAATTATAATTTATTAAACAAAAAATCATTAATTTTGTATAATAGTGACGGAGAAAACCGTCACTGATCAGTGACGGATCAGGACGGCGTATTCCGTCACTGATCAGAGAAGGAATAAATCAATTAGTGACGGAATCTCCGTCACTAAATCTGAAATGAAACAATTATAATTTATTCAACAAAAAATCATTAATTTTTTATAATAGTGACGGAGAAAATCGTCACTGATCAGTGACGGATTAGCGGCGTATTCGCCACCGATCGGACGAATAATCAATTAGTGACGGAATCTCCGTCACTACTAATCTGCATGAAACAATTATAATTTATTTAACAAAAAATCATTAATTTTTATAATAGTAATGGAGAAACTCACATCGACAAGGATGGTATTCGTCACCGGGACGAAAACAAACAATTAGCAACGGAAACTCCGTCATTAAATATGACGTCATTTCAAAGTGATTTTGCCGACGGACTTCCGTTAGTAATTTTAAAATTCCGTCAGTAATTGCTGTCGAAAAATTCCGTTAGTAATATTCCGTCACTAATTAATGACTCACGGATCTCCGTTAGTACTTTTCAAATTCCGTCAGTAATTGCTGACGGGAAAAGTCCGTCAGTAATATTCCGTTAGTAAATATCATGTTTCTAGTAGTGAATTATTTGATTCTATTATTTTTCAACTTTACTCTTTAAGTCTGAAAACATAATTTTTTATGACTTATAGAGTAGGTCCCATCTATTAAATATATATATTATAATTAAGTTCAGTCTTTCTGAAAAATTAACTACTGACCAGTATTCATTTTTACAAATCGTAACTACTGACCAGGATATTTCTAGATTTCGTGAATCCCGATAACAATATAACAGATATCTAACTTAATTCTTACGTTTGTCTTCCTATACTATGTGTCATTTTCCTTTTCTGCATCTTTTTTCTTATATTCTCTGTATCTTTTTCCTTTTCATTATATAACGTTTCTTTCAAGGGCAAGACTGGTTGTCTCCCTCAAGTTTGTTAAAATCTAGCAGTGTACCGCCCTTGTTTTCCTAAAAAAAAAAAATTTCAAAACAAACTTTTAATTTTTTTTCCACTGATGGATGATCATATTGTTTTAATTGATTAACGAGAGGTGTTCATTTTAAATTGGTTATTTTGAATACCGATACCGTCCTATACTAACGTTGTCTCATACTGGCGTCGTGTCATAGGCACGCACACAAAATCTAGTATTTAATAAAAATAAAGAGTATAATAGTAATGTCATATACAACTAGTCAAAAGATTTTCATAAAAACAAACACGTTTGAGACAAATTAAGAAAGTAATGCATATTCATAAACATTGTTAGAATCCACACTATAATATTGTATCTGAACATTGGGACCTGATAAATATCAAATGTGAATTTAGTAACGTTGTATAGAAATGAAATATTCATCTTGGGACAAAAATTATTTCACTTGTCATAAAAAAGTTCTCTAATACACTAGATAAAAAGGTTATTTCAAGCCTAACATTCTTTTTACTGCCCATAACATCTTTTTCAATATTTAAGAAATATGTTACTCTCTTCCTAATTTCAAAATAAATCCCCTATTCCACTTTGTAACGTTGTAAAATATGTGTTTTTTTTTCTATATTTAGAACTTTGTTTTTTGAATACATTGTCTATTACACCCTTATTAATTGTGAGATAAAAAGAAAGAGGACTCCATTGATTTAATACCACTTAAGAATATGTATTTTTTAAAATCATTTAATAACACTAATTTTTTAGAACGAAGGGAGTAATTTTATATTTTCACAATAAGTAGTTATTTATACTTGAAGTTGTTTTCCTTTGTATACATTGTAAGAAGTTATTTATACTTGAAGTTGTTTTCCTTTGTATACATTGTAGTAGTAGTAGTAGTAGTAGTAGTGCAAATAAGACATTAATGCTACAAAATTAAAAAGTTTAACTTAAATGAGATAATTATTTTGGAACGGATGGAAAAATTAGCTTATTTTAGAGAAAGTTAACTAATAGATGAATTTTTCACAATTGTTTTAAGAATAGGGGAGGCAAATGTATTTCCTTAAACAATCAAAGTGTTTGTTGAAATTTGATTACACCTGTAGAGATGTTTATGTAATTTACTCATATATTTTATTTTATTTGATCATTGAGATTCTCCACTAAAAAAAGATGTTTGCTAATGATTTATTTATTATACAATGAAACTTTGTTAACATTGATATCCGGTTAAGTTGGACTCGGAACGTATTTCACGATATATCTTACACACTTTTCATTTTTTAAAGAGATAGTTTAAAAGTGTACTAGTATACGTGTCTCGGTGTTGGTATGAGATCAGTTTAATTAATTGTCATGATAAGCAAAACTCAAAACTAACGGGATAATTCAAACAAAACCTACAACTGAATGTTTTATATATAATTATAGAGGAGTAAGTCAAATATAATTTATAACTGAGAGGTTCATTTGTAACTCACATACTTACGAATCAATCTGGACCGACAGTTGTATTTATCACAATTCGATGAAAACTGTCAGTTAAACCCTAAACTCTTTTATAATATGGATGTTTCTTGGATAGGACATGAATAACGTTACTCAAAGCTCATTTGAGATTTGTTTGTAAGATAATCAATTAATCTTTAACAATTTGGACAATGAAGCTTAACTCGATAAGTGTAAAACTGGATATTTCTATTGAAATGTCAAAGTTAATCGAGTTCAACTAGATTAAAAAAAAAAACTTGTTTGAGATTAACTCGGGAACAAAGCAAGCCAAGTTTGAGTACAAATTCAAGTTTGCCATGTGCAAATATTTGACTAATACTCCTTTTGATTCCAAAAATAAATAAATTATTTTGGCTCGATAGATAGATTAAGAGCAATTATTTGATTCTATTATTTTTCAACTTTACTCTTTTAAGTCTGAAAACATATTTTTTTATGACTTATAGAGTAGGTCCCATCTGTTATATATATATATATATATACTATAATTAAGTTCAGTCTTTTTGAAAAATTAACTAGTGATCAGGATTCATTTTTACAAAACATAAATACTGATCAAGATATTGCTAGATTTCGTGAATCTCGATAACAATATAAGAGATATCTAACTTAATTCTTACGTTTGTCTTCCTATACTATGTGTCATTTTCCTTTTCTGCATCTTTTTTCTTATATTCTCCATATCTTTTTCCTTTTCATTATATAACGTTTCTTTCAAAGGCAAGACTGGTTGTCTTCCTCAAGTTTGTTAAAATCTAGCAGGGTACCGCCCTTGTTTCGTTAAAAAAAAATTACAAAACAAACTTTTAATTTTTTTTTTCACTGATGGAGGATCATATTGTTTTAATTGATTAACAAGAGATGTTCATTTTAAATTGGTTATATTAAATACTAATAATGTCATATACTGACGTCGTCTCATAACGGCGTCGTGCCATAGGTACGCACACAAAATATAGTATTTAATAAAAATAAAGAGTATAATAGTAATGTCATATACAACTAGTCAAAAGATGGTTCATTTTTCATAAAAACAAACACTTTTTGAGAAACATCATAGTTAATTGTTTTATCCAAACTTAACTGATAGCACCCAATTGTCACCCTACTTTCAATCATATATGACAATTTTTTATCTTTTCATTCACATTCATTCAAAACAGATCTCTCCAATACAAATGTGGATTTCATCTTATGTGACATGTATCTCACTAGTAAAATAAAATTTAACAAAAAAATAAATAGTAAAAATAAAAAAGGAATGAGAACAACAAATAGAAAGAGTTTTTAAAAAGAAAAATACTGACTAAGATGTAATACCTCAAATTTTCTATATTAAAATAAAATTTTCTTTTACTAATTTTTACCAAATATCAATAATTATTGTGGGCTTAACTATTCAATTTGGAGTTTATTAAAATTGGGTTAGGCCTAGTACACTTGAGTTTTAATTTAGTGGGCTTGATGTTAGTTATTTAATATACTTTGAGTTTGGGCTTGACCCACCAATTTGAGTTTCCTTCACTCATAATAAATAGTTGTGATATAAAATAATAATAATAATAATAATAATAATAATAATAATAATAATAATAATAATAGTAATAATAATAGTTATAAATTAAATGAAATGGATGGAAAAGAAAGAGAACTCGGTTCTCTGTACCAAAATGAAAAGAAAGGGAATGTCGGCCGGAATATCAAGAGTCCGGATGAACTTGGGAAGAGAGGAGAGCACTACGGGAGAAGACCAAAAGACTACTCATATTGAGTATAAAAGAGAACAGATTTCCTCTAGTTGGGCCTTTGCCATAAACAAGAAACATACGAGAGACAGGGAGAAAGTGAGTCAAGAAGGTCGGTGGTGAAGACTAAAAGGCTACGGAGAGTCACGACGTAAGAATAGATCGCGTTTGCACACCGAAAAGCTATTTGAGGTAAGCTAGCCATTCTGTTGCTAATCATATTTTCAGTTGTGTTCTCGTTTTTGGAATAGTCGATGGGGGTTGGTGTTTCTGGGAGGAAGAAGAAGAAATAAACAAATAAATAAAGAGTAAGCAAGAGAGAGGAGGAGTATGCGCAGAGGAAGGAGGTTGAAGAGAACTAGAAAAGAAATGAGATTGTGTGTAGGTGTTTTGAAGTTGTGTTGGTTTTCTTTCCTCACCGTAATTGTTTAATAATATTAGTTGATTGTTTTCGCTTCTGAATTGGACGGTCATGGTGAATGGGAACATTTAACTGAGAAGTGGGATGAATAATTTTTGGTACTGTAGCTTGGATGGAATGGATGCGTGGCAAGAAGGAGTTGAAATGGGTGCATGTTTGGTTGAGGTGACTTAGTAAGCAATAATTGGATCTTATGCATTATTTCTTTAAAAGTTGTCCCAGCAGTTTACTTTTGGTGAGATGTTATGATAATTGCTTGGTAGAAAAGGAATGATTAAAAAAAAAGAAAGAGAGAATGAATACAGTAAAGTTAGTATTTACAGAAAGTTAGTGAGATTTAGGTGTGGTTTAATTTGTAGAAAGATTAGGTGGGGACGGCAGAAATCAAAAAAAAAACAAAAAAAAAAACAAAACAAAGGGGGAAGAAAAAGTTGTGTGGATTACAGAATAAAATAACACTACTTTTTTTATAAAATTAATTATAATAAACAGTAGTGTCTAAATTAGTTAGATTGGCTAAATTACTACAATATAAATATTTTAGTAAATTAAATTATGTCTTGAATTTTATATATAGGCCGGCACCGGTAGCGGTCCGTTGTGCTAAAAGTAAATTTTTCGCAGCATCACTAAGGTAAGGGATTATACCTCTTATAGTCTCTATTTTTTTTTATCCTCCGTTAGACTTCCAATTACTTTATTGACATCGATTTTTTTTAAACGTACGCCGACTTGGGTCGGTAGTTGATTTGAATTCCGTCGATTTTGCTTCTTTGAAAATCATGAATTGATTCACATTTGACTTCATTTAATTATTGAATTTCATGTTAGTTATTCTTCCTACATGAAATATATGATTGTTGCGATGCAAAATTTTGTGATGCATAATTTTTGTGATGCATAACCCTTGTAGTGAAATTTGATTATCGTTTCCTTGAAATTCTACCATGATCATTAAACTGATTTTTATGATTATCAAATGCTACTTAAATTGTGAGCATAATTATTGAATGATCGAACTTATCGAATACCACCTAGCTAGTGGTATATGATTATCTGGATATATCAAAACTACTAGAAACCGTGCCTTCAGCGACGAAAATTTTCCGTTGCTGATTAGCGACGGAAATTGAGCATTAGCGACGGAATTGAGCAACAAATGACGGAATTTAGAGCAATGGCGAATTTTCCAGTCAAGGTCACCTTTAGCGACGGAATTGAGCATCAGCGACGGAATTTGTCAGTGACGGAATTTTCCGTCGCTGAAAATAAACTGAAATTAAATTTTGAAAACTTTCAGCGACGGAAAATTCCGTCGCTAAAGGTGACCTTCAGCGACAGAAACTTTCGTCGCTGAATATTTAAGAATTTATTTTCTGCTGCGGAAAATTCCGTCGGTAAAGGTGACCTTTAGCGACGGAATCCGTCACTAAAAATAAATTGAAAATTAAATTCTAATTAATATAAAAAGCCTTTAGCGACGGAAATTTCCGTCGCTGAAATTCAATTTTAATTAATTTTAAAAAGCCTTTAGCGACGGAAATTTCCATCGCTGAAATTCAATTTTAATTAATTTTAAAAAGCCTTTAGCGATGGAAAATTCCATCGTTGAATATTTAAGAATTTATTTTCAATTTATTTTCAGCGATGGAAAATTCCGTCGATAAAGGTGACCTTTAGCGACGGAAAATTCCGTCGCTGAAAATAAATTGAAAATTAAATTCTAATTAATATAAAAAGCCTTTAGCGACGGAAATTTCCGTCGCTGAAATTCAATTTTAATTAATTTTAAAAAGCCTTTAGCGACGAAAAATTCCGTCGCTGAATATTTAAGAATTTATTTTCAATTTATTTTCAGCGACGGAAAATTCCGTCGGTAAAGGTGACCTTTAGCGACGGAAAAATCCGTCGCTGAAAATAAATTGAAAATTAAATTCTAATTAATATAAAAAGCCTTTAGCGACAGAAATTTCCATCGCTGAAATTCAATTTTAATTAATTTTAAAAAGCCTTTAGCGACGGAAAATTCCGTCGCTGAATATTTAAGAATTTATTTTCAGCGACGGAAATAAATTGAAAATTAAATTCTAATTAATATAAAATATCAATAATATTTGAAATTAAATTCAAATTAAATTACAATAATATTTGAAATGTTAATTTAATAATATAATATCAATAATTAAAATGATTAGCATCGATATAATTACAAAAATTAAAACATTCAGATTACAACTTAACTTAACTTAACGTAAACTAACGTAACGTTAACTTAAATTGAAATTAAATTAAAATAATATTTGAAATGTTAATTTAATAATATAATATCAATAATTAAAATGATTAGCATCAATAACTTAGATTAACGTAACGTAACTTAACTTAACTTAACGTCACGTAACTTAACGTAACTTAAGTTAAGTTAAGTTAAGTTAAGTTAACTTAACGTAACGTAACGTAACGTAACGTAACGTAACTTAACTTAACTTAACTTAACTTAACTTAGCTTAGCTTAATTTAACTTAACTTAACTTAGCTTAGCTTAACTTAACTTAACTTAACTTAACTTAACTTAACTTAACTTAACTTAAATTAAACGTAACTTAACTTAACTTAACATAACTTAGCTTAACTTAACTTAACTTAACTTAACTTAACTTAGCTTAACTTAGCTTAACTTAACTTAAACGTAACGTAACTTAACTTAGCTTAACGTAACGTAAACATAACGTAACTTAACTTAACTTAACTTAACTTAACTTAACTTAACTTAGCTTAACTTAACTTAACTTAACTTAACTTAACTTAACTTAACTTAAACGTAACGTAACTTAACTTAGCTTAACGTAACGTAAACATAACGTAACTTAACTTAACTTAACTTAACTTAACTTAAATTAGCTTAACTTAACTTAACTTAACTTAACTTAACTTAACTTAACTTCACTTAACTTAAACGTAACGTAACTTAACTTAGCTTAACGTAACGTAACTTAATTTAACTTAACTTAACATAAAGTAACTTAACTTAACTTAACTTAACTGAACTTAACTTAGCTTAACTTAACTTAACTTAACTTAACTTAACTTAACTTAACTTAACTTAACTTAACTTAACTTAACTTAGCTTAGCTTAGCTTAGCTTAACTTAGCTTAGCTTAACTTAACTTAACTTAACTTATCTTAACTTAACTTAAACGTAACGTAACTTAACTTAGCTTAACGTAACGTAACTTAACTTAGCTTAACGTAACATAACTTAATTTAATTTAACGTAACGTAACTTAACTTAACTTAACTTAACTTAGCTTAACTTAACTTAGCGTAAGTTAACTTAGCTTAACGTAACGTAACTTAACTTAACGTAACTTCACTTAACTTAACTTAACTTAAACGTAACTTAACTTAGCTTAACTTAACGTAACGTACCTTAGCTTAACGTAACGTAACTTAACTTAACGTAACGTAACTTAACTTAACTTAAACGTAACTTAACTTAACTTAACTTAACTTAACTTAGCTTAACTTAACTTAACTTAACTTAACTTAACTTACCTTACCTTACCTTAACGTAACTTAACTTAGCTTAACTTAACTTAACTTAACTTAACTTAGCTTAACATAACGTAACTTAACTTAACTTAACTTAACTTAGCTTAACGTAATGTAACTTAACTTAGCTTAACGTAACGTAACTTAACTTAACTTAACTTGGCTTAACTTAACTTAACTTAACTTAGCTTAACTTAAAGTAACGTAACTTAACTTAACATAACGTAATGGGTAAGAATTGGATGTTATTACACTTGAGGTTATCCAATATCATTAATGGGGCATATGACTTACTTAGAAAGATAATAGTTTTCAAAATAACTAAAATACTTTCTTTGAATTTGTAGGAAATGACGCATAACAACACATGTAGGACATTGATCGCTTCACCCAGGACACCTGTGGGGACGAGATTGAGTACAATGCGTGCTAGAATAGTCGAGTTGGAAGGGATGAACCAAGTGTTGGTACAGGAGAATCAATTGTTAAGAAATGACAATCAACTGCTAGCAAATGAGAACAAAGCCCTTATAGAACAAACCAGAGAGATGACGAAGGCATTGAAGCTGGCCCAAAATGCCTTATTTAGACCTTTTGACGAGATAGATGACGCTAGGAGGGCCAATGCAGAAGTTGAAGCAAGGCTGAGTAACACCGAATTCTTGGTCATGAATGCTTGGGATGCGGTCCAAACGGCCATAGATAATGGACCAGTTGTGGAAGAAGATCTAGAAGAGGAGGAGGAAGAAGACGAAGAGATGGTGGACATCGAGGCGGATGTCAACCCTGTAGTTAACTTTGGGAATCAAAGTAATGAAGAATCTGACCCAAGTGAGGACAAAGACACCCAGGCAGAAGATAGTTAAATAGGAAAATTCTTCGGAATGATTGATCTAGTTTGGATTATGGTCACCTAAAGTAGAATTTGGAGGACATTTTTTTTCTTCTTGCTTTTGTTATTTGAACATTGGAATGCATTTAATGCTTCCGAGTTTTGTTTATTAGACAATTAAATGAAATTTGAAATAAATGAAATTCGGTATTTTTTTTTTTTTTGTGTATGAATGTATAATTTTGTATAGTGTATTCCTTAGAACTTGATGGTGTTTACCAAACCGTCTTATGATGTCATACTGATCGAACTATGCCACTATAATAGTAGTGACCCTAAACCTTATTGACGTCTCAACGTTTCTATCTCAGTACCTAATGGCACGAGGAGGTTGCGCGGGAGCTCGTGGTCGTGGACGTGGTAGGGGTACTCGAGCTGCTAGGGTAACGGTGAACTCAATTTCAGTGAGTGTGGGGGAATATAGCGTATCTGCACCAAACGTAAACGCCAATGAACCAGAGCGTACAGCAACCCAATCTAATGCAACGGCTGCTGGCCCAACGCCAGTAGACCCTACTCTCTTTGTGTTACTTCAAACTATAGCACAAGCCCTTGTGGGAAATAGGAACCAGGATAATCCAACACTGGCACCGTAGTACACGCAACGCCACATCGTAGCAAGCCGCTACTCCCACAACCACACTGCAAAGACATCAACTGGGCCAATAATAAAGGACCCATTGGACATCTTCCCAAAGAGAAGCCCTTAGACTTTCTCAGGCGCACCAGGAACCATTAAGCCGGAGTTATGGATTGAAAACATGAACAAGATTTTTAGGACTATGACTCTCACAAGTGAGCAGAAAGTTACTCTTGCAATGTTCAAATTCGAGGGAGAAGCTAATCAATGGTGGGAATCGGAATTAAGGATTGCTGAAGCAAATGGGTTAGGAGAATACACTTGGGAAACATTTCTTGAGGTCTTTAATAAGAAGTATTTCCTGAGGCGTATTGGGATAATAACTTGATAGAATTCCTCAATCTGGAGCAAGGAAAGATGACAGTAGATGAGTATGCCATGAAGTTTACAGAGTTGTCGAAGTACGCTCCAGGGCTCGCTGAGAATGACAAACAAAAGGCTAGAATGTTTGAGAGAGGCCTCAATGGAGGAATTAGCCATCGGTTGATCGCCTTACAGTTGCAGACGTACGCTGAAGTCGTGGACCGAGCTAGGATATTGGAGCGATTATCAAAAGACTATCAAAAAAAGAAGGATGAGAAGAAGAGAAATTTTGAGAGTATTGGAAACAGCTCTCGGGATCAGTCGGGCTACCAAGGAAGTAATAATGAGAATAAAAGGAAGAACATAGAGAACAACAACAACAGGGGGTTCAACCAGACGAATCGGAACTTTAGTCAGAATAATCAGCAGAATCGGTGGAGTAGGTAAAATCAAGGTCCAAACCAGCACGAGTGGCGTAATCAGAATAAAGGTCAAAACCAGAATCAGTGGCGTAATTCGGACCGGAATACCAACCAGAACAATAATCAAGCTTGTGGCAGATGTGGAGGAAAACATAGAACTGAGTCATGTTTTTGGACTAAGGGGGCATGTTTCAATTGCGGAAAGGTAGGACATAAATCCAGAGACTGCTCAGAACCACCAAAAGCTGGCAATAACCAAGGAGCAAATGGGGAAGATAAGGCCAAACCAAGGGGACAAGGAAGAATTTTTGCTATGACAGAGATGCCAGAGCAACAAATGACGTGGTGACAGTATCGCTCGACTTTACTTCTCGTGAAGTTTATGCATTAATCGATCTGGTGCCACACTCGATAATAAGTACCTCACTTGCACGTCGTATGGAACTGTCTCCCCAAAGCTTGGAAGTGGATTTAGTGATAGATACGCCTACTAAGGAATCCATCCCTGTCACTGAAATATATAAGTCGTGTTCTTTGATGCTAGAAGATAGAGAGATGCCTATTGACTTACTACCTTTAGATATCCAGGACTTCGATCTAATTTTAGGCATGGATTGGTTGTCAGCGTTTCATGCTAAGGTTGACTGTTTCGAGAAGGAAGTGGTATTTTGCATACCAGGTGAGACAAAATTTCGTTTTAAGGGATCTAAACCGACGGTTTTATCTGGTCTTATTTCTTCTCTGAAGGCAAGAAGACTTCTAAGGAAGGGTTGTCAAGGCTTCTTGGCCTCCATTATTGATAATCGAAAGGAAGGGGTCACACTAGAGTCGCTCGCAGTAGTTAAGGAGTTTAAAGATGTATTTCCTGAAGACTTGCCCGGTATTCCACCTGAGCGAGAAGTAGAGTTTGGAATTGATTTAGCACCTGGGACGGCGCCTATTTCTAAAGCACCATATAGAATGGCGCCAGCTGAACTTAAGGAGTTAAAGAACGATTCAGGGAGTTATTAGAAAAAGATCCGATTAGGCCAAGCGTTTCACCTTGGGGTGCTCAGTGCTATTCGTGAAGAAGAAGGATGGAAGTATGAGGCGTGTATTGATTACCGTGAACTCAATCGGGTTCTGATAAGGAATAAGTACCCATTACCTAGAATTGATGACTTGTTTGATCGGTTGCACGGAGGCGTGCTATTTCTCAAAGATTGATCTTCGCTCGGGATATCATCGGTGAGAGTCGGGAAGGAGGATATTTCGAAGGCGCCTTCGGACTCGCTACGGACATTATGAATTTTTGGTGATGCCTTTTGGACTTACGAATGCCCAATTTGCTTTCATGGATCTCATGAATAGGATTTTCGAGAGATTCTTGGACCATTGTGTGATCGTATTTATAGATGATATCTTGATTTACTCGAAGACCCATGAAGAGCACGGCACTTGAGGTCATGTACTCGAATCTTGAGGGAAGAGAAGATGTACGCCAAATTTAAGAAATGTGAGTTTTGGATGGAGGAAGTAACTTTCTTGGGTCATGTAGTGTCAAAGGCGGCATTCGGTGATGACCCGGCCAAGATTGAAGCGGTAATGAGTTGGGAAAGACCAACGGCCGCAAAAGTTAGGAGTTTCTTGGGTTTGGCGGAGGATATTATCGCCGCTTTGTTGAAGGATTTTCGAAAATAGCAACGCTTTAACTAAGTTAACTCGAGAAGAATGTAAAGTTCGTATGGACGGATAATTTGTGAGTCCAGCTTTCAAGAATTAAAGAAAAGATTGGTTTCGGCACCAATTCTCACTGCCGTCGGGCACAGATGGATTTGTAATCTATAGTGATGCTTCCTTAAAAGGTTTGGGGTGTGTCCTAATGCAAAATGGGAAGGTGATCGCCTATGCATCGCGGCAGGTTGAAGAATTTTGAGAAAAATTACCCGACCCACGATCTAGAACTAGGCTGGCGTGGTGTTTGCATTGAAGATTTGGAGACATTACTTGTATGGCGTGGCGTGCGAGATCTACAGATCACAAGAGTCTTAAGTACATTTTACCCAAAAGAGCTGAACATGAGGCGAGAGAAGGTGGTTAAATTGTTAAAGGATTATGATTGCACCATTTTGTATCATCGAGGCAAAGCCAGCGTGGTGGCCGATGCCTTGAGTCGTAAGCGGAGGAAAGTTGGCAAAGATCTTGACTAGGGAGAAGGGTATTCTCGAAGATATCAAGAACTTGGGTTTAGAAGTGCAGTAAGAGGAGGAAAAGATATTTGGCACGTTTGAGCATGACCGTCGTTACTAGAAAGGATTAAGATAGCCCGAGAAAGTTGACCCGGCGTTAGTAAAAATTTACGAAGGAGTAGAGATGGGAGCTCGGATAAATTTTCGACTTGGAGGGATGGTATCTTACAGCTTTGGAAGAAGAATTTGTGTTCCATCGACCGGGAGTTGAAAAAGAGAGGTGTTAGAAGAGGCTCATAATTCAAGGTTTGCGGTACATCAGGGGAGTACAAAAATGTATCGAGATGTGAAAGAGACGTTTTGGTGGGAGAATATGAAAAGAGAAATCGCAAAATTTGTCTCTAAGTGTTTAGTTTGTCAACAGGTCAAGAGTGAACATCAACGACACAGGGGAATGTTACTGATCAATGCCGATTCGAATGGAAGTGGGAACATATCACTATGGATTTTGTGGTGGGATTACCTAGAAAGCATGAGAATGGGCACAAACGCGCAATTTGGGTTATTGTGAGCCGATTGACCAAGTCGGCTCACTTCCTTGCCTTTAAGATCTTGACTCCTTGGAGAAGTTAGCAAAGTTGTATATTGATGAAATTATCGGGTTGCATGGGATTCAGGTTTCCATAGTGTCGGATCGCGGCCTTGTTTTACTTCAAAGTTTTGGGCGGCTTACAGAAGGCTTTGGGCACGAATTTGAGTATGAGTGGCGTTCCACCTGGTGACGGTCAATCGAGCGAACCATACTGACATTAGAGGACATCTTTGAGATCTGTACCTTAGATTTGCAAGGGAATTGGGATGACCATCGCCATTAATGAGTTTACATATAATAATAGCTTTCATGCAAGTATTGATATGGCACCGTCTGCGAAGCATTATATGGAAGAAAGTGTAGATCGCCTACGTGTTGGGATGAAGTCGGGCGGCGAAAACTTTGGGACGCCGAACTAGTCTGCATTACGTCAGATAAAGTAAAGTTGATCAAGAAGAAACTTCTTATGGTACAGAGTTGACAGAAATCATATGCAGATAGATAAGCGTCGTCGTAAGCTTGAATTTGAAGTGGGAGATCATGTCTTTCTTAAAGTTTCACCGACCAATGGAGTTATGAGATTCGATGTTAAAGGGAAACTCAGTCCGAGATTTGTAGGGCCTTTTGAAATTTTAGACCGTGTGGGAGAAGTCGCTTATAGGCTTGCATTACCACCAACATTATCTGGGGTCCACAACGTGTTTCATGTGTCGATGTTGAGAAAGTATGTCCCAGATCCAAGTCACGTGATTGCTTTTGAACCCTTACAACTACGAGAAGATTTGTGTTACGACGAGCAACCAATTAGTATAGTGGATCGAAAGGATCAAGTGCTAAGAAGGCGAACTATTCCATATGTGAAAGTGCAGGTGGACTAATCATAGAGAGGGGAGGCAACTTGGGAACTCGAGGAGGATATGCGAAGAAAATACCAAAATCTCTTCGACTAATGAGGTATGCTAAGTTTAGAGGACTAAACTTCTTTTAAGGGGGTGAGAGTGTAATATCCCAATTTTTTCTATATTAAAATAAATTTTCTTTTATTAATTATTACCAAATATCAATAATTATTGTGGGCTTAACTATTCAATTTGGAGTTTATTAAAATTGGGTTAGGCCTAGTACACTGAGTTTATTTTAGTGGGCTTGATGTTAGATTATTTAATATACTTTGAGTTTGGGCTTGACCCACCAATTTGAGTTTCCTTCACTCATAATAAATAGTTGTGATATAAAATAATAATAATAATAATAATAATAATAATAATAATAATAATAATAATAATAATAATAATAATAATATGATAGTAATAATAGTTATAAATAAAATGAAATGAATGGAAGAGAAAGAAAATTCGGTTCTCTGTACCAAAAAGAAAAAGAAAGGGAATGTCGGCAGGAATATCAAGAGTCGGGGAACTTGGGAAGAGAGGAGAGGAAGCACTACGGGAGACCAAAGGCGCTCATATTGAGTATAAAGAGAGAACAAATTTCCTCTAGTTGGGCCTTTGGCATAAACAAAGAAATAGGCGAGAGAGAGAGGGAGAA